>PTEX01000301.1:689678-739107 GCA_003342815.1 Eudromia elegans | reverse complement strand
GCGAGCGTCTGTAACCGGGGGTCGTTTTTTGGGGGGGAAAGGGCTCATTTGGAGGCTTTCTAGAGTTTATTTCGTGTGACTTTTCAACTCGAGGGGAGCGTTATTTATTTATTTATTCATTCATTCCTTTTTTTTTTTATCCCTTTTCTTTCAAATCTAGGTTCCCTTGGGACCACTCGCAACCGCCTCGCGGCGCCTCCGGGGAGGGCGATTCCTTGCCCGAAACTCCTCTGTTTTGGGCCTGCGCTCTCCTGCGGTTGAAGGGACGCCCTGGAAAACGGAGCGTTTTCACCCAAATCCCCGAGGAAACGGAGATCCGACGCTCCCGCCTTCCGCTTCTCCCACCCGCGGSAGCCCTTTTGGGACAGAAGATCCCAAGGTAGGGACGTGTGTTTACGGCCGCCGTATTCCCGCGTTTCCCAGAGCRCGGAGCAAGCCGAAAAGTAACTTTGGGGCAAAACGGGGTGTTTTTATCCCACCTTTTCCCCCTCGCCAGCCCAGAGGCTCCGAGATGGGCCCCGGGGAGCTGTCCCGGGTGCTGGATTTTATAGGGGGGGAAAAGCATCAGCGCCGATTTAGATGCTCATCTAAAACACTCCGTGGCCGATTTCAACGGGAATTAGATTCCTAAACAACCCCATGCTTTTCCCTGGCTTTTTTTTYCRCCTCCTTTCCTTTTGACAACGCTCTTTGGCGCCGGCGTTGCCAACAGAGTTCCTAAATCGCAGGAAAAAAGCGAATATTTATCATTTTTTTTTTTTCCCCATCCTGCCTTCGCACTGAAAACATTCCAACTGGAAAATCCCCGTCGTCGTAATATTGACCTTTGCAAAGGGCTTTAAATCCTCGCGTGCAAGTGGCATGTGAGCGCCGAGTTTTATTAACCGATTACCGCCGCCGCCGTATGCGGGCGGTCAAATTTGATTTAGGGGAAGGGGGCCGTTGCACCGCGCGTGTGAAAAGCCACCTCGGAGCATCCTCTTGGATCGCCGGAGCTCCAAGATAGCTGCGGGCCTCGGGCTGCACCTCCGAACTTGCTACGTGCCGTGGTGGCCTCACCGGTGGCGACTCCTTGGGTATTTTTAGCCTGCCAGGATCAGCAGGGTTTGCTAAGGAACGCAGGTCATCAACTGCCAGTTCTTACCTAGGGAAAAAATCGCCGTTTTTCGCTTTAGTTAAAACTCCAACCGTCCATAATAATATTTGTAACTATAGCGTTTGTTCAGAGGGCAAAGGAACCCCCACCTCGTGCCAAAGCTTCAGACGTTGATACGGGGATGGATGGATGGATGGATGGATGGATGGATGGATGGATGGATGGATGGACCCATTGATCCATCCGTCCCTGCAGCTTTTTTTCCCCCTGCCAAGAACAAAATGCCAACAGGCCCCAAGTCAAAAATGTGAAGCCTCGCACCATGACCGGCCCAAGCATTTAAGGGAGCTTCAGACAGTCATGCAGATCCTCTTTTCCTTCCTTGCAAGACCTCGTTGTTACAGGAGGCAAAATCAAGTGCAATCTGGTTATTTAAACGCACTTCTCGGGTGCCTCSCCTAGCTCTGCTGTGCGTTGTGTAGGAGAATGAGTTGTTCCAATTAAAAAAGCTAAGGAAGTAACAGAGACGGCTGACCTGGCCTCTGGRGAGGAATGTTAAGCTGGTGCTTAACGTTGGTGTTTTCCTGCTCAAAACCTTGTGTTCGGCCCCTTCCAGTCACCTTATCAGGGTCACCCAGGACCACAGGAGCTCCATGCAAAAAGCACCGTGTGAAATCCTGCCCTGGGCTTTGGTGGGATCCCGGCCCGTTTGCCCTCGTCGTGCGGTGCCGTGTCCACCTCCACCCCTGCACAATCTCTGACAGCAAAGAGCGAGGCCAGAGCTGGGCAGGCCCATGCTCAGCCTCTCTGCTGCTTCTGAATGTCGGGGGGGATAAACCAGGCGTCTTCCTTGTGTTTTATTTTTCTTCCTTTCTCCTCTTTTTGTTCTGTCAGTATCCCACATTGACAAGCGCGATAGATAGGAAACATCACAACAATGAAAGCGAGCGCTTTTCCCATGCCGCCGACTCCCTTCCTTGCAGGCTATTTGCTGAGGAGCCAGAGGAACGAAAACCTTGCGCAACGCTGCAGCGAGACAGGGGGGAGGAAGAAGAAAGCAAGAGGAGCAATATAAAACATGTAAGCAACTTGATAAAAACGAAGCAATATTGACAGAAAAATGGCGTTTTAAACAGCAGGACAACAGCAACTCGGGTAGATTTCGTTCCTGTGCGTTGCAAAGCTAAGGCAAACACCTGGAAGAGAAGGGAACGCAAGCAGGCGTTTCCCCGGTGCAGCATGTGAAATCCTTCTCCCTGCCATTTAAATATGTATGACAAGTGAAAGCTGCTGCCAGCCTGGAGCCCTGCTGGTAAAACTCCAGCTGGGACGTGGAAGTTTCTTTTCCCTGCTTTACCAGGGGCCTCRGGTTTTGCCGGCAGGCAGGTTTTCCCGGCGCCGCCGGCTTTCCCAGGCTCCATTCTCCGTGTGCTCCGGCCCTGCACCCTTGCTGCTTTCCAGACAAGCCCAGGGAGGAAGACCCGGCTCTTTTCCATGTCTTCCCTTGGAAAACAACACGGAGAGAGGCCGGGAAAGCAGATAAGGGGGAGCGCTGGAGCGTTTTCCTCCCTGCCTCGTTCTTGCTGTGCCTGCTGTATGGACAGCAGCCAAAAATCTCCGCTTGTGGCACTTGATAAAGCTCTTGTAGAGCAGGCCCGGGAACAATACGGCGAGAGATAGGCAGGCTGCAGAGAGCCGCAGGGGGAGAAAGACACTCAGGCTTTGAGGGCGAGAGACGGCGGGAATGAAGCGCTTGGGCGGCATTTTGTTTCCCAGGGATGTAGCAAAGCAGAGCAGCTCCCCTCGCTTTTCCTCAGGGATTTCTCCTTAGGAGGCCAAAGCCTCCTGAGCCCTCCTGCCTGAACCACGTTTGGCCCAAAGCGCCCACCAAGCTTTGATGCAGCCTCTCCTGCGGGTTTCCTCCTACTCAACGGTGGGTTTCACATCCAGCCGTTTTGCAGTCGATGCCGACGGCCCCTGCAACGCTCCCGGAGCGAGGAGCTGCAGAACAGGTTTACATAAAGCTGCTCCTTCCTAGCAAAATCCCATTTCACAGCCCGCCTGTGCCCAGATGTTGCCGGGAATAAGCAGAAATGCTTTGCAGGGCGCATTTCCCCTCACTCCGTTCCTCTCCGTGCTCCCGAGTGTTCACGTCTGCCTAGTTTGGCTCAGCAGGATGTGATAAATACCCCGGATTCGGAGGAAAGCTGCAAAACTCAGACCCTGACTTTTCTTCAGGCTCCATCAAAGTTTCCCGAGCAAGCAGGACCCTGGAGCTACAGCTCCCCTCGTGGTCTAGAAAGGAGAGGATCTGGCTGGGGGAAAAATGCCAAGAAAAGTCTGGGATGAGGCTGCCGGGCAGCCCCTGGCCTCTTTGCCAGGTTTGCAGCTTTTAGCATCCTGAAAAATAGGCTTTTTTTTYCCCTCTTTTTCAGTGCTTTCAGAAACCGGCCTGGACTCTTGCAGCCAAGGAGAGAAGCGCTGGGAATGAAATTCCGGAAAAACAAAGGAGCCTCCGAGGGTTAAATGGAGCGTTTGTGCCAAAACAATGAGTCCCATTTTTGCTTGATTGGCACTTTAATTAGGCCCACGTCCTTTCGCTGCCACTGCAATCAGATTGGAGGAGAAGGGGAAGCTTCCACACCGTTGTGTTTATCTCAAGATTACAAGATTTCCATTTCTTTTTAATGCAAAGGGAAAAAAAAAATCAGAAATGTGGTGAAGCGAGTGATATTATTTAGGGTTCGGAGAATGTGTGGCTTCCTGATTGCGGCAGAMGGATTAATCTTATTATATCAACAAGAAATTGTTATGCTAAGGAGAGCAGAAAGGAAAGTTGTGTCTCTCCCCGCTGCCAATAACCAGACAAGGATTCAGYGGCTCTAAAGCTGGCCTTGAATTTGAGAGCTCTAGCGAAAGAAGAAAGCAGGAGRCCTTGTAGTTTTTACAAGGCAATTTCCCTCTTTTCCTTCTCCCTGTTTTTCTACAGGAGCCTGTGACTCCAGGCAGCAGTTACCAGCCAGCAGAGAATCTCCGGAGACCGGATTCGTGTGAGAATTCCTGGTAAATAACATGCCTAGATCACGGGGTCTATCCCTGCATCGAGGCACCTCCTAAAATTTGAAAGACATCCGCCAAAATACAGGGAAGTTCCCACCTCCTTGCCACAAGCCGCTTATTTATCCTGATGGATGAGCTGCATTTCGAAGTAAGAGCCTCAAGTTGATTCTCAGCCCCATTTTTCCTCAAAAAAATTAAAAACCTTTAAAACCTCAGGACAAGCACAAGAATCGAAGGAGATGAAGAGTTGGTTGCAGAGAGCAAATTCCGGCTTATCCCTGAGATTTGCTCTAGTGGAGGCATTTGTTGTGCAGTGGCAAAGCTGTTCTCCAAGCAAAGCTAGAAATGATGCTGTTTGATTGAGGTGGCTAATTGCACAGCTTGAAGAGTAAATTACAGCTATCAAATATCCCAGCGACTATTCACTTACGAATAGAGATAGGGGAAAATGAAATTTTAGGTTTGCTGGCAATTTTGAAATAAAAACATTGTCTCTGATGTTAACCAATCCTTTTAAAATCCTCGGCATCCATGAAATTCAAGATATATTTCAGTGCAGGGCACTCAAACACAGCATTTTGATAGCCCCGACCCACTCCGTTTCTATTTTGAGGCTTCACATTTTCTTGAGACTTTTAAGAAATCAACTCTTAAAGTGAGTGAAAATGTTTGCGAAAAAAAACCCAGTAACACATCGAAAAACAGGAAAAATATCTATATTTGTGGCCTAGGCTGCTGTGGGAATCACGAATCCAGCGCAATCCCAAGGGAGCAGCGGGCTGTGGATGGGCTGTGGGTCACGACCCATTTCCTGTGTTTGCATAACACAAAGTTTTGTGCGGAATGATCAAATCCTCTCTTTTGGCCTCAGCTCTTGGTGCAGCCAAGTGATGGAGGCCGGGAAGAGACAGGAGCTTGGGTGCAGAGGGGACTTGATGATGCTGAAAACGTTTTCTTTTTCCCCATGGTGTCTCCAAGCTTTTCCAGCTCCAATTCCCATCCAAGACCATGAAACCGGCTCGGGAGCAGCTGGGAACCTCTGCTCCAAAGTGCCTGCCTTCATCTCCCAGCTTTCCTGCACCGCTGGGATGCCACCCTCTGGAAAAGGGCTCCACTCGGCCTTCATCTCCCTCTGCAAAGTGCTTGGAGTCGCCGTGTATGACGGATGCTGGCCATGGGGTAGGAGGAGGCAAACAATAATAGTAATAACTGTATTTTTCCTGCTGAAAGGAGGTGGTTTGGAGGCAGGACGGCTTCCTTGCACGGATTGCTTCTCCTCCCGCCCGGAGCCGCGAGGCGCCCGGCGCCCGCCGGGCCCTTTGATGGCTTCTCAGCCGCCGCGGAGGAGAAACGCTCGGATCAGCAAACAGATGGCGGCTCAGGCGTGCAGCATAAAATATATTTATCAAGGCAAACAGCTGCAGCCCATTTCATTCTGAAGATTGCTATTAAAAGTTCTCCGGAGCTACAAGCTGCTCCGGTTGTGCTGTCGGAAGAAAGCCCAGGGGACAAATGGCTTCTCCCAGGCGTTTTTCCATGCACCACGCTGCCTTTKCTGCGACGAGTGCAGGGATGTGTGCCCCAAAATCCAGGTGTATATGGGAAGCTCACCGTGTTTTCGGTGTGTTCCCAGCCTGTAAACATRTTTGCTCGCTGGCTGCACGGCCCTAGGGGGATAAATCCCACCRGAGCTGTTGCCAAGAGGCTTTGCCAGAGCCTCTTCCCATGGGAGAACTGGAGCAATGCTGGGAAGTGTGAGCGGATGAGGTTTGGGTGGCGAGATGGAGCGGGATCGCCGCTCATATCCAAAGGAGACACATGGAGGAAAGCAGGGAGAGCCAAAAAGTGACGTGGCAACTGGAGGAGAAAGGAGAYAGGAGGACAAGAGTGATCCCAAAATCTCTGTCCCTGCTTGAGGCCAAAGACTCCAAGCTCCCACCTCACAAGGGACCGGGCCACCCAAGCCCCCTGGTCCTGCTTGTCCTGGCGGGACCTTAGCATGGGATTCATCTTGGGTCACTCAAGACATTTTGGGCAGGAAAAAGAAATGCAGAATTAACAGCAAAAGCTTCCAGGTAAAGTGTTCAGAGAGCCCTTCCCCAGGSCATCCCGATCCGGGATCCCGGTGAGGGATGAGCCTCCCTGGGCATGTTTGCAAGGCGTGTGCAAGGAAGGGCGCCGGAGCAGCCGTGCTGGAGCGCGCGCCGCCTGCTCGCGAGCAGGAAACAATGACTTAGGACTTCCTAATTAGCATCCTCGAGTAAAGCAATTAGCCCTTATTTACACGTGATTGCCAAGAATAGCTTAAAATGAATAAACATTAAGGAAATTAAAAAAAAAAAGAGAAAGCTACTTAGTAAATTTTTCATTATGCAACAGGGAGAGGCAGATATTTATACGCCAGCCCCCACAAATAACACACGGATAGTACTCMGTGAATGAGGGAATTAGCGTGGTGCTTAATTGCTAGAAACTGTTATCAGGTTCCTACGACYGCTATAAATTACCAGGGAGGATGAAGCCTTTTCGTGGTTTTCCACTGGTGCTTGGGTGCCGTAACTGCTTCCCTGGTGGGAAGCGAGGATGAGGAGCAGGRTTTGCCCGGATCCACTCCGGCTTGCGCAGCACGCCGGCGTTTTCACATGGAAAACATTACGGGGAAGAGGTGGTTATTATGTAGAAGTCCATTAGAAAAGAAAACCAAATCCGGATTCCCATTACTCCCCCGGAGCTCCAAAACTCTGCCCACCGCGGTGTTTTCAGGGCGGTTATCGTCGCTCTTGTTGTTATGAGACATTTGGATGCGACGGGTGCCGCACGAGGGACTCGGATCCCAGACCCGGAGCTGCTCCGAGCCCCGCGGCTGCATCCCATCAAAGACACCCTGCGGGTGCACATTAATAATACCCATATATTAGGTTAGGCTCAGCATATGTATATATGTRTATCTATATTACGTGTCTTAAGCGTGTTACCCAGGGAGGATGTTTTCACCATCATAAAAGGCAGGAGTTTATCCCTATCTCGCCTTCCCGTGCGATCCGGGCGATGAGAATCCCAGTGAAGTCAATTCAGGAGCGGATTAGCCCAAGAGGAGGCTGATGGCACTGCGGTACCAAGACACTTATTCCCTAGAAAAGGGGGATACGATGCACCAATTCCTTGGGCTGACGGAGCTCCRTGATATCCAAGACATGAGGCCACCCGGCACAAGCAATAACCTCCCATTCTCCTTGTCCCCATATTTCTTTTCCCCATATTCCCACTCATCGGCCTCATTTCTCCGGGCCTGCCGAGCTCCGGCGCTCGGCTGCGAGGCGGCATCGCGTCCATCAGCCCTTATCGCTCCCTGCCCCTGTTTCCCTTTCTTCTCTCGCAGCCTCTCGGCAATCTTGAGCCGATAAAAAGGAAGAAAGAAGGAAGCAAAAGCAGCGAAGCGGCTTTTCAACTCCTTATCCGCCGGGATTACAACCCATCCGCTTGCTCCGATCCTTCGAGTTGCTGCCGGACATGCCCTGCTCTCCCGATAACCTCTCCGAGCTGGGTTCCACATCCTGGGATGCTCCAGGCCAGAGCTTGTCCCATCGCTGGGTGGTTTTCCCAGCATATTCCCTGTTTTAACTTGCTTTTCCCGGCTGCAAAATCTCCCTGGCGCCTCTTCCCTACGCCGGGCGCGAAATAAAAATGAGGCCCCTTTGCTGCTGCTCATCCATCTGCACGGCCGAGGTGAATAATGCAAGGAAACACGTATGTATTTATACAGCAAATGGGAAAATGCATTTCCGAAGACGGATGGGGTTGTTTGCAGCCTTGATGCACCCCATAAAATAAGCCGGTATCAAGAGGGAGGTTTATTTCCGAGGCTGGCCGTGTCAGGATATCAGCTCCCGGGCAGGACTTCCAATGGCATAAATCAGAGCCGGGAAAGAGCCGCGAGCAGCGGGCGAGCGCTGCCCTCCAGCAGAGCCCTCATCAGGGAGCAAAAAGTGGAATTCCAATGGGAAAACGGAGCAGCCCCAGTTGGGATTGTGGCTCTGATTCAGCCAGAGCCTCAGCGGAGAAGAAAACACTCCAAAACCCCCTCGGGGCCCGGCGGAGAGGTCGGCATCGCCGGGCACATCCGTCTTCCCCCGCTTGTATCCTTGCCCTGGCATCTCCATTTGTTCCCACGGCGGATTTGTCTTGYGGGGGATGTCTCACTTACCGGGAAGGCTTCATTCCCAATGATTTTCAGACGGGCTGCCCTCRTGATTTATCCCCCTATGGCCTCCATCTCATTTTTCCCAATTTTACCTTTTGTCTCGGGGAAACCTTGTCTGTTTGAGCACTATTTCCTCCCGCTCTCTGCCTCCCTCGCTCCCCATAGCCCAAATTTGTCTTCTTTTCATATTTATTCCGATATTTGTCTTCTCCTCCCCGCACAGGAGGGATTTATCTCCTCGCCTCCSGCAATCCGTCTCCGAATCCGGCGCCTCGGCTTTTCCTCGGGCACCTTTTCCTTTGGTTTCCTTTTTGCAGGGTTTTCGGGGGGATTTTCCAGGTGATTCACAGCCGATACCTATTGGGCTTGGGGCTCCGATCACAGGTTGTAATAACTGGGAATAAACGAGTTCCAGCGGAAGGAATGGGCTCATTAATCCACCGCTGGAATACAGGGGTGGCAGCGGAATATGATGCGGATGGGGAGACCCTCTTCATCTCAGCAGGGCTGAATTTCTCACTGCCTGCAAGGGGGGAGCAGGAGATTTTGCATCTTTTCCTGCATTTATCCCTGCACTATTTCCATTTATTATTGCAATAATTAGAGGCGGCTCTCTTTTTCCATCCCCTAATTCCCAAATTCCCCTTCGCTCATCCCTCCCGACCGCAGCATTTGCCTCCGACGGAGCGATGTCATTGTCCCTGCACGGGCTGGCATTCCTGGAGCAGCTCACACATTTTCCCTCCGTTTTTTCTTCTCCGAGTGCATTGGGACAAAAGCTCCATAGAAATATTCCCGTATTGTCATGCTGATGAGAAGAGCGTTGGGAACGAAGCGCCCGGGAGCCTCTGGCTCCGCACGGTCCAGGTGGCTCCGTGCGCAGCAAAAGGGCCGYGGATACGGGTACATGGGGGAGCATCCAGCGCGTGGGCGTGATTGGAAAGCAAATGCTATAAATAAGCCCCATTATCTTATTACACTGTAATTTTCTATCATTATCTGCAGCGCGGAGCCGATGCATCTGTGGGCGGCGCGAGCGCGAGCGAGCCGAGCGTGCCGCCGGCAAGCCCGGCTCGCCGAGGGCCTCGAGGACGGGGAAAACTGCCCGGCTTGATGCCTTCTTGTGGATCCGCTGCTTCCCAGAGCTGCTTCCTACAAACAGCTTTTCCGACCCGTAAATGGCTTCTCCCGCGTGTGAAAAGATGCCCAGCTGACTCCCGCGGATCCGGATGGGATGACAAAATCCAGCRCTTTGGGTGAATGCATAGAGCTCAGCCCTGCCTCAACAGGAGCATTTGCTCCCTGTGAAGTGGTTGTTAATTTGCACCCTGTGGGTTATTGCCGTAAAGACCTGGAAAGAGGGTCCGTGGGGCTCGTGCCGGTGCCTGAGGTGGCCGAACTGGCATCCCTGGCAAAGCCTGAGCCTGCAGGAATGAAATCTGGGAGCTTTTGAAGTCCGGGAATAATAAACCCCTTTAAGGTACCCTAAATATTCCAGCAGCCGGGAAGCGGCGCCGATAGGCAGAGCTCCTTGARAGGGACAAACCCCCAGCTGGAACTGGAAAATGGGAAGCGGAGACATATGGGGATTGAGTGACCTGGGGTAATTAGGTGATTGCTCCTTATTTTTGGAAGCGGATTTGCATAATGCAAATACCGGCTCAGGAAGCAGGGCGGCATCCGGAGCACCGCGGGATGCATCCGAGCTGCTCCCTTCAAGGGAACGCGCTCCAAGCGGGATGAACATTTTGGAAAGGGCATAGGCCGGGATGGGAGAGGCTGAGGAAGGAACAAGCTTTTGCATGGGAGCTCATTGCCCTTGCAGGGCACATCCCTGCCGGAAGATTCATCCTCACTCCATCAATTCCTATATGGTTTCCTGGCTTGCAACAAATTCGCCACTGGCTCCTCTGGGATCCCAGGGAAAAATCTGCTTTTCCCATTGAAGCGGATTCAAGTGCTGCCATTCAGCCAGATTTTATAACTTTTTTTATGTAATAATTAGTCATAAAGTTGCCTGGACAAAGACGCTCATTAAATGCAGCGTGGGCCAAGTCACCAGCTGGCAGAGGCTCTGCAGGGAGCCAACCTAAAGGCACCACCAYGCGATGGCTCTTAGGGACATAAAATGGGCTGAAATGAGGCAGATTCAGGCAAATGTTTTTTGCTCCATGCATGTTATTGAAGGGTTTTAGCGCCTGGCAGGTTCAGTGAGTGCCACCTCCTTCCTAAATATACAAATATGTAGATATCTATAGTCATAAGTGTCATAAATATATAGCTATAGTCATATATATAAGGGTAGCCCTTTCCCAAGAAACAACCGGTGCTGAATGCCTTGAGGAGCCTTAGATGGGATGAACTTGTCCGGGAGAAACGGGGATGACCCTTCTGCCTGTATCAGGGATCGAGACAGCCGCAGGAGACCGGTCCAACTTTAGTTGACCACCAGGTCCTTCTGGGTCTTGTCCATCTCTTCGCCCAGCAGGAAAAGGGGATGATGAGGATGAGTAGTTGGAGAAGGAGAAGGGACCCTCTGGGTATCCAACCAAGTAAACACTTGGACCCAGGAGCAGGTCCCATGGCTTGGACCCTGTATGTCCTAGCACTCCGGTTGTCCACGGTAGCATCCAATAGCAGAGCAGTTCAGCCGCCTGGTGCGGCCAAGGCCTYGGTGCCATCCAGTGACCGCGGCTGCCTCCGGACCTAAAAAAAGAGGGAGAAAAAGGAAAAAAGAACGCGGCAAAAGTGGGGGTTTCCATGGAGACAGCGGCTCTGCTGTGAAGCCGGCGCGCAGCCGAGCCCGGCGCGTCGTGTTCCCATGCAGACGCTCGGTTCGACCTCAGGGGACGGGTAGGCTGGGGTTAGGGCCTCGGCGTAGAGCTGCCGGGCATCGTTATTGGCGCACGGGTGTGCGTAGGAGTCTGGGTTTTCAGTTTGTCCAGAGCCGATTGGAATAAAACACACGCAGGGATGCTGAAGCATCAAGGATGTAACCAGCACTGCCCAACAAACAGGATGTCGAACCGTAGGGATCCATATGGAAGACCTAAACTTCATCAACAGAGAGAAGACAAGGCTCTTCTACGGGTCATAAAGTGCTGGAGAGGTTGAGGATGACCCCAGTGCAACCACTGCTCCAGGAGCGGAGGGTGGWTTGTGTCAACCCATCCAGGAGCTCTAACGTGAAGGGAGTTGTGAGCAAAAAAGGACCTCGGGCCAAAGTGTCCTTTGCTTTCTGCTCTTTAGGTAGGGAATTCTGGATGTGTTGGGTTCTTCCCCGTGCCTCGACAGCTCTTGATGCATTGGAGCTTAATTGATTAGCTTTTCATGGTCTTCATTACAGTCCTGATAGGAAATCTTTCCTTATAGCACCAATCCGCGGCACAGAGCAACGGGGTAGCGAGGCGGCTCTTCCACCGTACGGATCCGCCGGGAATACGGATGCTTGGTTTCAATACCGTTTAACAGCGATTGCCTCGGCAACCTCTGGCCTGCCCCTATTAAATATTAATGTTTTCCCAGGCTGTGATGCTGCTCACTTTTCCTCTCCGCATCTCCGTATTCCCACGTCGCCGTTAAGCGGACGCTGCCGAAACGCGGCTACCTGCGGGAAAATGCTGCTCGGCCGGGAGAAACCACCTGCCTGTCCCTCTGTGTCGCCTCTGTAGGGACCACGGAGAAGGCGGCACCTCTGCAGGACGAGTTCTTCAAGGGTGAGTCCTTGAGGGCAAGGTGGATATCCCACGCTCTGCACATATGTCCACCTGAAGGGCATATGGGAGAGGATTCCCACCCCTAATTCCCCCCGATTCCGGTTGGACTTTGCATGGGAGATCTTCCGAGACCACTCGAGGTGATCTGAGGTTTAAGACTGGTGAGGATGAACCTCCAAGTGGCCTCCRCAGCCACGTGGCTCCTTCTATCCCAAACTAATAGGAGATTTTTATAACATTAAGGCTGTGAAGCTCCATGTCTCTCCCGGCGTCCAYGGTGGCATCTCCAAGAGCGCAGCCCAAAGGCAGCCGCCTCCATCAAGGACTAATCCCGGCTTAGCCTGGGAGCAACGGGGGACGGATGAGGCCTATCGGAGGCTGCAGCTTGGCCCCCGCGGGGCTCCCAAGGACATGCGGCCCCCGTTCCTCCCGCTCGAGGTSACCTTCTCCTCCAAGGCTTCTCCTCGTCTCGCCGCTGTTAATAACCGAGCGGCGACAGGCTGATTAAACYCCCCTTTCCTCCTTAGTTAGGCCGGCGCCGTAAAGAACATTAGGGCCCCGGCCGCGGTGACAGGGCCGACGGTGCCCGGGGGATTGATAAGGGCTTTCTCATCGGGAGGCAAACGGAGGCGCCGGCTCCATCCATCTCCCAGCCCTTAATGACCTGCAGTGCCTCGGCTCGATGGAGCGGCCAAGCTCCGTCCCCGCAGGGCGTTTGGCAGGAGATCCCGGCCGAAATTCCCCAAACCTCTGCCAGCGCCCGCAAAATTGCTTCCATTCTGCAGCTTATATAGCAATGTATATCTCTTCATCTATACGTGCACCTATAGATGTGTCAGAAATGGGGCAAAAGCTGGAGATACCTGGGCCTCCGCAAGCTGCCTGCAGTCAGTACAACAGGCAGGATGTTTTTGATCCCTGAGTATATGGGTGGGAAAGGGCCCCGGAGCAGGACCCGCATGACAGAGATGCAGGATTATGTTAATAAGACGAATAATTCCAGGTTAAAAAAGAATAAACGAGGAGCAGCCCTTTGAAAAGTGCTGCGATCTCTCCCCGCAAGAGCTCTGAAGTGAAACGCTTTGTTGCCAAAGTGCCAAAACATTTTGCTGCTGAAAGCTCCCCAAATGCTTTCTTTTCCCCCCCTACCACTTCTCTTTTATGGTTTAATTATTGGAAAAAACCCAGCCCTAACCATGTGCTTTCTCTCCTCTTGAAAGCAAGCGCCCCGGCGGGGCTCTTGGCCCGTTTGGGTGAGGATGCGTCGCTTCCTCAGCTGCAAATACTTCATCTGCTCTCTGCCTCTATATGAATAATATATTTTTTTCTAGCTGGGTTTGTGCAAAAGGGGAAAAAAAAAAGGAAAAAAGAAGCATTGGGAGATCCACTTTCGGAAAGGACACATCTTTGCTTTTGTTTCGCTCTCAATAGCGATCGTTATGCTCACAAAGGACGTTTTAAAACCTCCTTGCACCCAGCAACTCCTCCCCTGCTAATTTGCTGCCTAATTAGCCCACCTGTATTTAGAGCCCAGGGAGGGTGCAGTTATTTGAGGCAAGATGGATATAATGGTGCGGAGATGGTCAAGGCTCCCAGCTAAGCCGGCCTTGGCTTCCTGGTCAATATATTTCCTGCCTCTGTGGATCTCCTTTGCAGGGTCCAAGGAAGAGGTTGATATGGGGGCACCTGCGAATTGACCCTTCACCAACTGCATGGTCAGAGCCCTTCCAGTTGACTTCAACATCATGGATTTCTTTGGTGGGAAAGTTAGGGTTAAGGATAGGGTGAGGGTTGGAGTTGTTAGGGTTAGGGTGAGGGTTGAAGTTGTTAGGGTTAAGGTTGGAGTTGTTAGGGTTGGAGTTGTTAGGGATAGGGTTAGGGTTGAAGTTGTTAGGGTGGGAGTTGTTAGGGTTAGGGTTGGAGTTGTTAGGGTTAAGACTGGGGCTTGGACTACATTCCCACCTCCATATTTCCCTGCAGGGGACATTTCCCTGCACGTCTCTTCATGCACAGTCCGGGCCTTTGGAAGCTGCTCGAATCACGGCACCGGCACCCAACAGGGATTCTCTTGCTGCTCGTTAGGGTTGGGCTTCCAACACAGCGCCAGGAGGCTACAGGATCCACCTTTGGGCGGAAGACCCCATCCGGGCTGCTAATGAACATCGCTCATTATTAGCTAATAACGAGTGCATTAACCAGCATCCAGGAAGCCGCGGAGGAAGGGAAGGGCTCAAAGTGACCCTGTTGCCAACCCGGCTCTATCCGCAGCGCTCGCCGTGATTTATCCAAGGGCAACGCTCGCCAAAAGGACACGGGGACAACGGGAGAGCCGGAGGGTTATTTTTTATTTTAATGCCGATAACACAGGCCTGAGAGCAGCGACTGCAGGCTCTGCTGCGAGACGCAAGGACCGGGCTCACGATGGCACCGGGACGGTGGCCCCAGCCCTTTGTAAATCCATTAGTTGATAAAACTCGGCGTTGAGCACGACCAGTCCGTTCAGACACCGGTGTTTAATCCAAACGAAACGTTTTAGGCATCCACTTGGCACAAGGGGATCTTTTCACGTATATGTATTTCTAACGAAGGCTTGAAGTGATATACCTCATTGATTTTCCTTTTTTTTCACCCCTGTTCCTGAAAAACACGTTTTTGATAAAAAACACCCTTGTACTCATAACCAAAAAGGAAAAGAGAGAGAAAAAAAAAGAAGCCCACAAAATGCCTCCGGTGAGAACATTATGAAATATCAAGAAAAACAGCATTTCTGGCATGTTTCAGATACTTTTTGAAATGTTCCTTTCTGGTTGCGAAGCACAAAAAAAAAAAAAAAAAAAGAAAAAAAGGGGAAAAAAAAAAGCCATTTTCAGCCCAAACCCCATCCCGATCACTCCAGCTGCAATTCCAGAGCCCCGCTGCTTTGCTCCGGGTGATTTATTATCAATTTGGCCTCAGTTCCCCCGCCTCGTGGCCGGGGAAGGCTGCCCAAGGACGGTGCTCCCCGGCGCGGCGGTGGCCGGCGGTGGCAGCTGTCCCCCGGCGGGCGGGCGGGCGGTCACCCTCCGGCGCGCTCGGGCGCGGGGGCCGCGGCGCGCTCGCCGAATGGAGGCAGCCGGCTGTGAAATAGGAATTACTGACAGCTCTTAAGTATATCAAGAGAGCGGCCCTTGTCCTTAACGCCGAGCCGCTAATAGACATCTAAAGACCTATAAACCAGACAATTCCTCTATATCATCCTAGTTAAATCAATGTAGTTATATTACCCTCATCATTTTCCCTTTAACGTTTATTACATTTTGGCACCGTAATTTATTTTTTCATATCCATCAGCCGATTAAAGACTTTATTCGGAAGATACACACAGCCCGGTGACCTACTTGAGGCTGACCTAAACTGTTAAGCAAAAGCAATTGGGTGGAGGAGGTTAAGGGTTTTTTTCCCCTCTTCTTTCTCTCCGTGTGTTTTTTGTTTCCCTCTACTCATCTCCTGCTGCCAACACCTTTTCCTGTGATTTTTGCCCTGTTTTTAGGACAGGGAGGCGAGCTGAGAGGTTCCATCCAAGCATCAGACTCTGCTTTGGAGGCAAGGGAGGTTCAAAGCGACACGGGAGCCTTTGGGCAACCTGGCACCCCATGACGCCCAACTTTGTACTGGGGGAAATGGAGCAGTTCGTGAGTGCCATCTATCGATGCCGGGGATAAAAAGGATGGATGAAGAAGCAGCAGAGTAAGGAGAACCCCAAGGAGGCAACAGCAACGCGTAGATCCTGCGTGCACCATCAACCAGCTCCTGCAATCAAGAAAAATGGAAATTCTTGGCATTTTGGATAGCTGGCATGTTGGGCCACCATGAGGACCCAGGAGCCGAAGAACTGCGAGGAAGCAGGTGARGATGAGGAGGGTGAGGCTGGTGATAGCTCCGTCAAACGTCTATAAAATATACATGGTGCCCTCGACATGAATCAAGAGAGGGGCCCTCCCCGCCAGCGCGAGGATCTCAGCRAAAAAGCTGCGCTGGGAAATTGGCTCTGCTTAAAATATTAATTGAGCGTGTCATTAATAACACGGCTGAGGAATGGGGATTCGAAGCSGGGGCTTCCATCACGCGGCCGTCGYGTTGATCGGAGCTTYGTCCTTCCCTCCGCCGGCCRTGGAGCCGAGCGATCCCATTGAGGAGGACGGTGCTCGGATCCAGCTCGTCCTCACAGCACGGGACAGGAATGGGCTTAAATATATAAATATGTGCTATTAAGTATTTATCTATCTCTATCCATATCTATCCTTGTAGTTATCCATCCATCCATCCATCCATCCATCCATCCATCCATCCATCCTCTGCAGGGGTAAGCAGGGCAGCCAGAGCCACGCTGGGCTTGCTGCATCTTATTTATTAATGTAGGACCAAGCTTCACTCCCTCTCCTTTTTTTAAAAAAATGATGCATTTGAGACGGTTTTTCTTTTTTTTCCCCTTTTTTTTTTCCAGCTGCCCCAATTATCTCATTTGTTCAAAGTGAAATCTTGCAACTCGAGGCATTTTATTTATTCTGCCCGAGCTGTGTCGACGCCGCTGCCGTGCCAGAGTGGCAGGGTTGAGCTATCTGGTGCGGGCTTGGGGGGGAAAATTACTGGGGAAAATTAAAAGGCGAAAATTGAAACGAGCAGGTTTTTTTATACATATATAGGGAAAAAAATGCCGACATCAAAGGCATCATTTATATTTTAAATCACGGGGAAATAAGTTTATAATGAGGAATGGTGAGGAGAAGAGTTGCTGCATGTCTGGCTTCAAAACCCTCCCGTTGTTCCAGCTGAAAGAGGGGGGGAAAAAGTCCATAAATTGGAGAGAAGGGAAAAATAACATTTTTCCCATGCTSCAGAGGGCATCTGCATGACCGGACCCCTCCGCTCTCCGGGCACACGTTGGCAGCGGGATGCACCCGTCCCAATTCCYGCTTTTCTGGCCCCAATCCAGACAGCGCTTCCGCGCTCAAGGCAGACGTACGGCGCATTGACACCTACGGGATGCTGCAGCCATGAATTTTTCATGCGAGCAAGGAAATGCGAGACCCGGTGCGGTTGTTTTATTAAACATACAAGCCGGGATCCTTCGGGGAAGACGTTCGGGGCAATTACGGCTCCGTGATTGGCGTCGGGGATAACGCGGCTGTACAGATGTTAATACCTAATTTGCTGCGGTGCTCGGCCCCGGGGAGATCCGACATGGAAAAGAGGCGATTTGTTGCAGTTCGGAGYGGCGGGAGGAGACCAACCCAATGGAAAGGGAAGAAGAGTTGGGATAACTTGGTGACCCATCATGTGCTTTAACCTAAAGGGGTCAAGAGGACTCCTGACCATGGAGGCAAAGGAAAAGGCCAAGCAAAACCACTTGGTCTCCACTTGGAGCTCTTGCCATATCCCTATTTCATCCTAGGAGGGATGTGAGGCCGCTTGGGTTTCCTTGGAGTGTTGACGTTCTCTCGATGTTTCTTGGAGTGTTTCCACATAAAGGGGCCAAACTGGGTTGGGTATTGGAAAGGRGACTGGAATCAGGGAATAAAATCARTGRGCATAGAGYACATCCCTCTCCAGCTGAGCACATCCAAAGACCCACATATCCATGGGCCTGTCCACAGACACGTAGGGATGGACTCTTCCATGTGAGCGTGTGATGACGCTCAGCAGCTCTTGAGTTTTTGCTTTAAACAGCCTCAGGTGGGAAGGGCGCCGAGCTGAAGCACGGCTTGTTCTGGGGGTCTAAGGAATGTGAAGATTGCCTTTTCTTTTCCTTAAAGCCCTTGATCCTAGAGTCATACGGGAAGCCTAGATTTTATTAAAAAGCAGAGTCGGCTTTTGCAAGAATAAGCTGGGGAACAGGAGCCAGAAAGGGCTTGGTGAGGGGAAGCTGAGCAAAACCCCCTTCAAAGAGTTGATACCCTCATCTTGACCCRGCTTTTCTGGGACAGACCGGGGTGCTGATGGATCCCCCCTTGTGCTGCACATCCTGACTACTCCCCGCTTTGCTCAGCAGCCGCCGGGGCAGGTGCTTTGGAGGCTCTTGGACCTCCCTGGAGCGCTAGCTCCATCCCGCCCACGCCAGCACCCTGCTTCCCCGCTCCGCGTCGCGTTATCCCTTCAAGCCCCTTTTCGCTGGGAATGAAAGGCTGCTCTCSACGAGCGCGGCTGCCTTTGAGGGTGCGGGAGGTGGCGGAAGCGCCGCCGCCTTCTCTGCCCGAGAGCCCTGCAACACTTCAAACGCTGGAAGGAGATAAAAGACCTCCCAGCGGCGTCAAGCTGCTAAGAAGCAGGGCTGGGGCTTGGCACCCGCGCAGCCGCTTCCTCCCAAGGCCAGCTCTGTGTTGCTTGCCATCTAGGACAGCGTCTTTAATAAGTGGAGAGGACAAAAAGCCGGGCTTGTTGTCACATGCAGGTGCATAGAGGCTGATGCTGCGGCAATTAAGATAAGCGCGCGGGCTGCGGGCGGTAACCTCTCATTTCCTGCCTTGCGAGGCATCGGGGACGTGTTGCGGTGTCCAAGCGAGCCCGACACATGCTGCATGATGAGCCCTTAACAAATTACCTGGCCCTTTTCTTTCCTTTCCTTGCTTAATAGATCCTATGAGCTACGAGGACAGGAGCAGATTCTGCCCTGAGTTCCCCCTTGCTCAGGTTGCTCCATAACCATCAGCCTTTTGGGGACCTCTGGGCTCTACGACTTTTGGACCTCAGGTCAACCCACCCAATGCCTCGTTAAKGCTTCGTAAGCGTCATCCTTATTAATAGCACCGAGAGGGAGCTCTCTGTCAGGTGTCGTCCCTGGAAAGGTTAAAACAGCAGCTGAATTGAAGAAGAGGAAGCCAAAAACTCCCCTTGTTTCATCGATCAGCTCCAGGATCGTTGCTGCGGCTTCGTACAGGACATTTCGCCTGGTTTGGCCTCCAAAGCCACCCAAATCCATCACTTCTCGGGTAATTACCGCTCCATTATGCCGAGTTTACAATGATGTATTTGCACTCGCGCGATGAATTAACCCTCGCGAGGGGAAAAAGTTAGGGAGAGGGAAGAGAAAACACAAAGAAGTGAATAAAAACCCCAAATAAAAATCGATTCCCGACTCCATTAGCGCATAGAGGACTCCKCAGTGCCGTCCATCTGCGCGCGTCGCACATGCTGCTGGCACGGGAATACGAGGGCAATAGCAGCAGAGAACCCAGACCAACGTCTTAAAGGAAAGCTTGGACCTCTRCAGCCCAAGGGGATTGAATAGGGCCCTATTGGCAGCCCGTGCACTAATGGATTATTAAATCGTTCTAAATATACGTGGGTGCAAAGAGATCCTGAATGTCCCCACTGCAGTGAATTGCTTTCTTGGCACTCGCTTAACAATTGTCTGCCCATGTGAAGCTACGYGATGCCTCTTTAGGAGCCTCCTAGAAATGCTCTGGTAAGGAAATTTCCCCCCAAARGTTCCCAGTTTTGCCCCAGTCCTCACTGGGAGGAGCCTCCTTTAGGCTTGGACCCAATATATAAACATCAGATGCAGCCGGGCACGGATAGATCACCCTCCTAATATCTACTTTCAAGAACGGCTTCCGCTCGCAAAGAGCAAACGGTGTCTGTAAAACATTGCCCAGATCCCCCAATTTTGGGCCGATAACTCCCAAGAGGAGATGATGTTTTACGGGCTCTTTTTTAAGGGTATTTCTCGGAATTATCGGCTCCGGCGGAGCCACCTCCCATCTGCCTAGGCTCAGCACCTTGGGAATGGGCAGCTGAGTAAATCACAGGGCTGGAGTGGCTTTCCGCAAGGATAACAGTTCTCATTCCTCGGATATTTATCTGCTGTCACTCTCCTTTGACAGACAAATCCYATCAGCCCGGGATTTCCCCAGAGCTAACATGGCCCGGGGGGATTTATTTTGCTCTCAAACAGTTTTATTTCGGTGAGGATGCGGCATTTTGGGGTCCACCGGATATTTTTTGATTCATGGCAGGGGTTTGTGTTGACTGGATTCGCTTCTTTTAGTGACGCTGCCAGCGAAGATGGAGGCGCAACGGGGCCGTAAATACCAATCCCTGCAGAAGGGTCTGCTTGAGGAAGAGGAGGGACGCAAAGCAGACCGGCGGCTTCAACRTCTACCCGCTCAAACTCCGGCTTGTTTAGGAGATTGGGAGGTCGGCTTTTCCATAGGGCTTCTTCTTGATTGTAACAGGAGGCCAGCAAGGACTGGGGACCTCCAGCGGCCCGTTCAAAGCAGAGGTGGCCTTGGTGACCTCGGAGAAAGGGACCCCGCTGAGCATCGCTCTGTACACGGCCGAGCACAGAGGCCACCGCTCCCTCGGCGGACTCCCAAATTAAAGCAATTTGCCGGCTCATTAAGGCAGCACTTGGGGATTTGCTCCTGAAAAGGCCCGTGGAAAACGAAGGGCTTAGAGGGTATTATGGAGAAATACATCAGACCGGGTAGGGGAAAAGGGACTCAGCTGTGTTTGCTGCTCCGGGCGAGCGCAAGGGCTTTTCCATGCCATTCCTCTGCCTCTGGACACCGCCGGCGTTTGGGCTTAAGTACAACGGATGCTTTGGAGACAACACCATTTGCTGTGTCAGAGCGAGCCGGATGATTTCTGGTGGTGGGAAAGCAAAATACCCTAATGGCTCTCAGATGCTTTGCAGACCTTAATAACTTCAGGCGCRCAACAACTCCGAGAGAAATAGGAACTATAATTGTCCCCATTTTAAAGGAGAAGAAGGATGGATACACATACATTAAATGACCAGCTAAGTAAAGCCTTATCAGGAGACGTGGTAGACTCTCCATTACTTGATGTCTTAATATCACGACGGGATCTCTTTCTATCAATCACACTCTGGCTCTGCCAGAAAGAAGAAGTGGCTGGAAGGAAATAGCAGACCTTCCCTTTCGTCCAGAGTGTGTCCTTTTTCACTGGAAAAAAAAGGGATAAAAGAGAAAGAAGAAGAAGAAAAGTTCACTTTTTCTCTAGCAGCTCTGGCCAGAAGTTATGGGAGCGAGTGGTAGAAATTTTTGCGGCCTGGGAGCACTGATCTTGGTTGCTGGGATAACCAAGCCCAGATAAAGCAGAAATTGGGGTAAAAAAGGGTGCATTGACAAGCTTTGGGACCCAATCCACTCAGTCTGGGCAAACAGGTAGCGGAGGGAGGACAAGCCACCAGCGAASCCAACTGGGGTGGCAGGAGCTCCAGCAAGGACCTTGGTCCTTCCAAGGGGAAGACGGCTCAGAGACGAGCTGGAATTRCTGGGCTGTGACCTCTCCACTGCAGGTTTTTGGTGGGAATAACATCGGGATGCTGTAGGCAGCTTGAGGTTGCTGGAAAACCAAGTTCCTTCAGAGCTTCACGCTTGGATTTGTGTCCGAAAAACATCGGATTGGATCCTTGGTTCCCAATGGYGACTCCTCCCTGCTCCTCCACCAAGGACCTGCCCTCCACTCGAGGTAGGGGAAGGGCTTTGTGGTTTCCATGACCTGGATCTAGCTGTTTCCTCAGGGCTTTGGGGAGATATGGAAGTACTAAGGGAAACGTTGGCCAAGAAGCTCATTGACATCTACTGCAGCATCTTGGCTAGGTTTACCTAGGCTAGGAATTACCTGCTCTGTATCACACATACGCCCGTTGGCAACTTCTGCCACTCAAAGGCATCAATGGAGTTTATCTACCGCCTTTGGCAGGGGAATATAAAGGGAAAGCTCCATCAGGAGAACATGTTATCTTCGCCGCACGTATCCATCAGGAAAGCAAAGTGTCTTCGCCATGTATTTCCCCCTGGAAGAAAAGATGTCTTTTCAATTCATGGGTATCTCAGACCATCAGCAAAATGAAATGGGGAGAAAATGAGTCGTTCCTTTCCCGGATTGTTTAGCGCGGAGTTGGAAGGCTGGAAGAAATTATAGCCGGTCCTATAAATCACGGGATTAATTACGTATTCAAGCGATGTTGCCAAGGTTTCATTTGCAAATTGCCTGCAAACAGATTGGAAAAGTCTCCCCCATATTCCTCGTTTGAAAATATTTGCAAATTTCTTCACGGTCTGAGGATCAATTCAAGTTGAAAATGCGATTATGGAATCTACAATTCACATCCGCACCATTCCCCCTGACCTAGCCATGGCCTTTTGATGTTGCTGCCACATAAATATTCAACAAAGAAGTCAGAAAGTCACAGTTTTAAGGCCAGGAGGAAACAAAACGATTCTCATTTGCCTCCCGAAAGGGTTTCCTCCAGCGAGCGCGGCCCCGTGCCCAATAACCCACTCTGAACGGCAACTTTTCGATAAACCCCGTGTCTCGATTCAGCAGCTTAAATAGAGCAGAATTTACCGCCTCCTCCGCTTAGCTGAGCCCAGGCTTAATTATCCTTGCTGTTCAACTTGTGTCTGGCCATTTCTAGCGTGAGACGTTGTGAGATGCCCACGGTGGGGTCTRTCTGAAGGGGAATTTTGGAGCCCTCCCGAAGCTCCAGCGGCCGTTCAAGGTGAGCGCCCGCAGAGGGGTCAAGCTGACGCTGCCGTCGGAATTAGGATTAATGATCCGCTTGCTCCTGTCGCCGTAACGCTCCGGTACAGGCTGGACACGGCGGCCTGACGGCGCGCGGCCRGGAGGTGAGCGGAGGCTTCTCCTAATGACCACCTTATTGCGCCCGTGAATTATGCACGCCGCCAGGTTATGCAAAACAAGCCCGTTATTATTATTAAAACCCTGACAACAGCTCAGCAGCTGGTGCCGTGCTGTCGATCATGCCGGGACTCCTGTTTAACACGTATCGCCTCCTTGCTGCTCTTCGCTCTTCCATCTGTCTACCCGGATCCCCATCAGCTTCCCGTCTCGGCGCCTTTTGGTTGGAGCTCCTGCAGAAGGTGGTTGTGTCCCTTGACTGGGACAACAAGYGGGGGTAAAATAGGCATGAAGACACCCTGAAAACGGCAGATTTAGATGGTTGCCAAACATCTTTGCTGTTTGCAACGCTGAAGAACTGGCTGCTGCAAAGCTGCACGTCCATCCCGTCCTCGCGCCAGAGCTTTTGACGTCCAAATTATCTCTAATTCTTCCAGGGCTCCTCGGGTTTGTCTTATCCGGCTTTTGCAGCTTGCGTGGGAGACCCTGCCCGAACTTCTGGCGTTTTCCAACTATTATTAATTATGAATATCCAAGGGAAGTTGTCTCCCGCTGTTTGCTTGGCTCTGCTTAATATGCACTTAAATGAGAGCTGGAAGTGGGCAAGGCAGAGCAGGAGGAGAAGCAGAGGGAGGGCGCCAAGCACATCTGGTCCCGTAAGAAAGAAGTTTCTTGGAAGCTCTCGGGCCCGTCGTCCTCTCCACTTGTCACACGCTTGTGTACGAGCAGCCTCTCAAGTGACCTGTGGCTGGATGGTGCACGGGGGACCTCTGACACTTTGGTAACCGTGTGTTTCATTTATCTGTCGCCTTTGTTTACTCTCATTTGTATACGTAACTAATTGGACTTGACACAATAAGGGCATGGCCATGAGAAGCAAAGGACATGACTTAAATATTTCATATCACACTTAAAAAAGACGCGTGAGGGAGTGAAGTACTAGATTGCTCATCCCATCCGTTTTTATCGGGAAGGAGTTGGGGAGAAAATAGCCATCCCTATATCAGATTATGCATGGGTGCATAATAAAACTCCTAAAGATATGTGAAATATCAGTGCATCCACTAATGGGAATTGATTCAGAATTTTATTCATTTTTAACAAGATTTAATGAAGTTTCCTTGTCTGCCGCTCCCCGCGGTTCATTATTCCATTAAGCGCCGTTTAATGGGGGTGATGCGTGTAGGAGATAACAGCTCCCGATGGGTTTCCTTCCACAAACTCCTCCCAGGTCCCGTGCCAGCCCGGTGGCCACCAGGGCCGCCCACGTGGGAGTCGCGTGAGAGACGGATGGAGCCAGCGGCTCCAGCGGGTGCCTCTCTTGCTGATGGGGATGAGGAATTTAAAGCAGAGCTCTCCTCCGTTTGGCATCATTTGCTTAGCAAGAGGCTGCTTTTTAGAAGGTCGTCAGCGTCTAAAGGCTTCCTGTGRCTCCAGGTTGCATCTCTGTGATGGCCCTTGGTGAAGCTCCATCTGCAGCCACCACCAGCGCGGACGAGTCATTGGGTCCCTCATCCCTCTCATCCTCTGATGGGGTTAAGTCTTCCCAGTGATTCCAGTTGCTCCGGATCCAATTGCTTGACTGGACAACAACTCCAGCCTATATTTAGCCACAGTTTGATGGTGGCCTTGAACTCAAGCAGGTATTTTTTCCTCCCCCAGTGTTTTCTGCTCAGATTTTCTCAGCCGTTTCAGCAACCATGAGGATTTCAGCCCCGATGGCTGCGCCGGGGCCGGCGTTTCTCCGCACGGCCAAAACGAAACGAGTAGGGCCGGGCGCCCGGTGCACCTCTAATAACCCTCGAGCAGAATGGAAGCCATTTCGATGCACAAGTTAATTGAAAAGGCTGAATGGCGGTAGCCAGGGGGGTGCTAGAAAAGCTGCCACCAAATTGCTCTAGGTGCRGTGACCCGGGCCGCGATTCCCGGCGCAGCGCCAGGAATGGCAGCCGGGCATCCGAGGAGAACGTTGTACACGGGAAAATCAATCTCAGGGACGAGAAAAGCCGGTGGGGAAAGGGGAAAAAGAAAGGGAGAGCGATTCACTTTATTCTACATTATTCTGCTTTATTTTGCCCACCTCCCTTCTGTCGAAGCTGCTGGCAGGCGCAAGGCAGAGARCAGCGCTGGAGCCCGGCCAGTAATTACAGTGATCAGGAGAATTGAAATGTTTTGCAGAGCTCGTCTGGCTTTTATAGGTGAGCCGGGAACGGGACGGCTTGGACGTCTCCCTGCCTCTAACGAAGCTGCTGCTTCATTATTCAAATGAGCAGGTACCATATAGCGGTGATTACCCAGCTGGTAGCCGGCTTCCTCCGCTGCTTCCAGCCTCCGGGCATTTTGCAGCCTGATASTCATGGAAAAGGGAATAATGGGCCAGGGAATGCTGCTGCTGGTGGGCTGATTCCATAGGGAAACTGAGGCGGGAACGGAGAACCCCCTATTGGCAGTGGACTCCATTAGGGGTAGTTGGAGAGGTTGCTCCGGCTTCCGGATGCCCCCAAGGATGGGCAGGAAGGTGCCAGGTGGGGAAAAGGGAATAAGAGCAAAGCAAATAAGAGGGGAAAAAATAAAAATAATAAAAATAATAATAATAAAAAAGGAAGAGAAATTTTGTCTAGAGGAAGAAGCGCTAAAAAAGGAATYGCTGCTTCTCCCTAAGTAACGAGCGCGGCGTCCGAAGCCTGCTCATCATTTCAGACTGCTGACTCATTTACCAATTGAAATGAATTGAGGGCTGTTAAGGGTTTTATAGAAGATTTCATTAAATATGTATCGAGCCAGCTTAAGATGGGAATTGTTATAAAAGCTGGCAGGGGCTCCGAGAGCCAAATGTCGTGGTTTATTGCGAAGATATTTTACTCCTGCCTCTGGCCAGGGCCCCGTTTAGCCCACGGTACCTGGTTTGGCCAAGAAAACCCATCTCGTGGACCAGACCGGCTGTCGATGCTGTGGGTCCATTCGGAGCGTTGGGCTGTTTTGCAGGGAGGAGGAACCAAATCACTCGTCGCTCCTTCCCAGAGCCCAGGCTTTATTTATAGCCACAGCCCGGAGCGGAGCTGAGCAATCGACCAGGGCGCRCGAGCGGGAAAATTCTGCAGATCTTCCCCCAAAACGTGCCAAAACTCCACAGATCTTCCCCCAAAACGAACCGAGGGACCTTAGTAGTCTCCAACCCACCAGCTTCTCCCCAGGGTAAAAGGGTAGAAGGTTCATTTTGCCTCTGCATGGAGACCGGTTCCTCCTCCGTTGGTTCCTCTTCCATCGCTTCCTCTCAACTCGCTGTTTTCTCTTTTCCAGCCCCAAAGATGGGGGAAATGAGGCTGAAACGCAGAGCCGTTGAGACAGCCCCACCGAGCAGACRCGATGAGATTTCACTGCCCTTGGGGGACGAATGGTCTGAGCGCATCAACCCATGAGGACGATCCAGGCTCTTCCCCTCCTTGCCTGAGGGGGCAATGAAAGACATTCCAAAAAAGAAATGCTTTCCTTCTTTTACCTTAAAGGAGAGAAAAAACCATATATATCTATATGTCTATTAGAGGAAAAGTGAGGTGGGCAGTTCATCATTAYGGAATGCAGCCTCCAGCCCAGCGAGGAAGGGAGATTATCCATGGAAAACGTGTTGGCACGGACGCGGATTTCGCACGCTATGGGTATAAATCCTCAAGAACCCTCCTTGTGGCACCGTCAGTACCACCAGATTTTCCCTTCACCCCCAAAACCCCCTTCAAAGCGCCCCAAAAAGCAGAATTTCTCCCCAGGGTGACGCAATCCGCCGGCGACAGATGCTCCGGGGATGCTGCGYCGGGATGCGCCGGGGCGGCCGCTTTGATTCGCGTCCCCAAACCCCTGCGTAAGGCGAGGCCCAAAGCGAACGGCGCCGATAAGGCGGGTTCAAAGGCGAAGCGTGAAATCCGGATGAATGCGGAGGCAAACTCGCCCCGGCTCAGCTCCGGAATAGGGAAGGAATGCAATATAGATTTCATTTAGATTGAAAGGAGTTGTTTCGTGTGCCTATTAGAAAACACCGGGGTTATTAATTCTTTCCCTTTCGGGATTTTCGCCTGTTTGTGCCTGGTTTTTAAGCGTGCGCTTTCAAAGTCCATTTAATCCTGGCGCAAGGCGTTGCCTTGACAAGTTTGAGCCTTGAATTTCTCCGTTTTCAGCTATTTACATGCGGCGAGAGCAGCGGGCCGGGAAAGCTGAACTTCCCATCGTCGCCGGGAGGAACAGCAAGCAGGAGAAGGTGCATCCATGAGTCTGGGAGCACAGAGAGCCACGGACATGCCCGGATTCATCCTATTTGGAGTTTTCCAGTGCTTTTGCAAGGAGCAAATTGCTGCCAAGCCCCCGAGCCCCGCCGCATCCGGCAGCCCGGCATTCCGGTGCCAGCTTTCCGAGGAGGCAGATGGGTGCCCAAGGCCACGGCTGACCTCGCTGCCCATGCCCTGCTCGCTGGGGGAGCCCCGACTGCCCTGCCGGGAGCATCCGATGGCTCCGTTCCCRTGCGGCTCCTCCGGGGTGCCGAAGCTGCGGAGCAGCTGCGTGGAGCGCCGGGAATATCCGCTGGCCTCCCGCGCCTTCGCAGCTCAGCTGGAGCCCCCGAGGAGGCTCCATCAGCATCAGCCAGGCAGGAAATAGATAAATGTAAATAAAACAAATCGAACGGGTTCAGCAGCAGCAGGAGTGATGCAAGTTGGCACCCCGGTGCCCTTTGCGAGGGAGCTGAATTATATTGCCCGTAATCCACGCCACGATGCCCGGAGTGGCGCCTGGTCCTTCCCAAGCACTTCATTTCCCTCTTGTCTTCAGATAAAAGTCCCATCAAAGCTGGGCTTGATGACAGAGCAACGAGGAGCCTCTGCCCTGATCAGTGAACCCTCGCTCTGCGTTTTCCACTTCGGTCCCTCTGCAACGATCCCGGTCTTGGGTCTCCACCGTCGCATGGAGCTCTGTGTTGAGTGATGTGAAGCCTATGCCGTCTTGGGTGCTGCTCCCTGAGGCTGGGATTCTCCCTATCCCGGAGCCTGGCCTGCGTTTAGCATGGGAAAGATGCTCAAATGAACCCACTGTCTCTGTCAAAGTTGATTTTCCTCTTATTTCCTCYCCTGCAAAAAGACATCCTTGAGCACATACCTTGTGATACAGCTATTAGAGCAAGTCACCTGTGGGCTTCTAACTAAACAGACTTAAATGAAGCTGTTTGCTAAGGAAACAGATTTCCCCGGCTTTACAATTCCGGGCTATGGGAAGCGACGACAGATGCAAAAATACCTCCCGTTTGAGCGCGGCGAAGATTAACGTTACGGCTAAATTATATCCTGGCCCGGTAATGGGGTTATTTCTGTTCCTGCCGCAGTATTTTCGCCGAGCAAATCAACAGCAGGAAGCGTGCCTTAATTTGCTAATAACAGGAAAGCGAGCGGCGGGGCCGCCCGATCCCGGCGACATCGGCGGGATTCGCTGGGATTTAGGCGGCTCAGCGAGCGCAGCCGTTAGGTAGCAGATGGCATTTGCACGTAGAGCATCAAAATGCAAAGTTAGTTAATGAATTTCTGACTCGCAGAGGCTCCGGGCCGCCATTCCGTGGAAAAACTCGGGCTGGAAAACGGAGCGGAAAAGCGGGAGCGAAGGAAGGCAGCAAGGATGGAGGGCTGCCCATTCCCGCACCTCCRCTCTTGGGAGGCCATGGGGAAGGAGGCGTCACCAAGGGCAAAACCGGTGCCAACTCATTGGAAACGCAATTTATTTTATTACCGATTTGCTCGGAAGCGGGTGCCGTTATCCGGGGCCCAGGGGTGTCTCGTAAGGGGGATAACGGGAGGGTTTTTGGAACAGTGTGAAGAATAATTCTCCATTTGCCAGCTGACCCGGAATATCAAGGGAAAGGGGGGGAAAAAAGAGATTATTGATCTAAAATAGCCCTTTTTTGGTCTGTTTTATAACAGCTGGAAGGGGGGAAAAAAAAGTGTTCTCAGTTCAATGAACGACGGGGGGGTTCAATTTATTACCTCGATTCAGTCTTGTTTAAAGCAGCGTAGGTCTTCTGCAAATGAGACCTCTCCCTGCAATGATCAGAGCCCAAAGATATCATTGAAAAGGCAAAAAAAGAGGGAAAAAAAAAGAAAGAAATAAGAAAAGAAGAAGAAWACCAGAGGAAGCTCTGGCTTTTCTTCTAGCTGAACTTGTGATGAATATTTGTTTTAGGATTTTGCTTAGGATTTTAGGTCATGGTTTTAGAGGGGAAAGAGGAGCCTTTTCCCGAGCCCCTTTTCTGCAGAGTCCGGTATCCGATGGGTTAATCTTTGATATSTGCCCCCAATCCCAATTCCTGTGTTACGTATATTGGAGCATCCGTCTCACACCAACTCCTTGGTCGCTCCTTGGTCGTTTGCGCTGCTCGTTGTGATGAGGACGGTTAATTAAGGTGACCTTCCCGCTTAGAAGGGAAGACCCAGAAGATCCCAACTTCTCGGCGTTTCCTTTTAATGAAACGCCACRAACCCAAAATATCTGCTAATCAATGAAGGCAAGAAAGAAAATTCAAGTGTTTTTCCTCTAGGCATTTGAGGGCCAGAGGAAAACAAGGCTGGAAGGAAGAGCCGTGGTGAATGGGGCAGTAAAGGGGAGCCAGAGAATGGCAAGAATGATTCTGTGAAGAAGAAAACATGGAAAATGAGACCCAGGCATTTTTTTCCCCTCTTAGATAGTAGTAAATATACTAGGAAACACCACCAAGTAGATAGAACAAATGAAAAGAACCTCATTGTCAATACAAGGCACCATTGACGACCTTGTATAGACGAGAACGACGCGAGGAAGGCCCCGGCCACGTGGGTTTTGCCCCCCGAAATGTGAATTCCGTCTTATTGGGTTGCAGTGCTGCTATTTTGCTCTGGGCACCGACTTCCCTTTGCTTGTGTTCCTGGAAATGCAACCCAGTAGGAATCCATCTGCTGTCCCTCCTCTTCCTCCTCCTCCTCGTGCTGCCCTGCCTTTGRGGCACTATTTAAGCTGTGCATTATCCACTGGCACCAACTTGGCTCTCCCAGTCTCCTGTGCCCTCCGATCCCTTGGGGCATCCTTAGCAGTTCCGCGTCTCCTCGGGAGAGATCTGGCAAAATTAGCCTTAATTTCGCCCTTGGTAATTGTTCTTGGCATCAGCCAGCCAAGCGCGGCTGGGAATGTGAAGGAAAAGATCCTTCCTTTTCCATTATGTATTTTCCGTGGTGCAGAAGAGGCGTCTGCCTGCTGGGAAGCCGCTCGGTCGGACTCGCTGCAGCAAACGAGCAAAACAAAAACATTCCGGAGAAGGTTCCGATTTGATGAATTTTGCCACAAGGAAGTTTCAAGTCAAAAAAAAAAACCTGCAACCATCAAAGTTTGGCCTTTTCTTCTTTTTTTTGCAGGAATAAGCTGCAATGATGAGAAGCCCCCCATGCTGCTGCTCATCATTAATGACTCTCTTTAATATTCCCCCCTTTGGAAATTGCCTTAGAACTTCCCTCATCCTGTCTGCTAACGCACTGCGGATGCTCCCTGGAGAGTTCATCCCAACGGTTGAGGTCCTTGGGAATTGCCCTGCCAAGGATCCGTCCCGCTATGGAAACTTGAGCACGGATAAGCGGAGCAATCCCGCTGCAGATGCGGAGCTATGGAGCCAGCAGCCCCAAGGTAAAACCATGTGGACCCCATCCCGATGGCAAATGGGGATTTTTTGAGCTTATTCCGTCCTTYTCCACACAGGCAATCGGGTGAAAAAAAAGGAAATGATGGAAATGACAGCGAAGTAGCCTTAAAACGAAAACATTTCCCGAGCCCTGTCTCCTGGTTCTAAGTGCATTTCACCAGCACTCAAAATTACATTATTTAGTATCAATTATCCTTCGATTGAAGCTCCGCGAGGTGGCAAGGCTAGCGCTTTGTATCTCATTAGCATGTCTTCCCCGCTACCCGCGTGCCAGGCTCCCTCCCTTTGATCCTGCCTTTGATTATATTGTGTGACAAAAGCCCGTGTAATCTACTATTATTGCCATTAATAGCGGATCTGCCCTCCTCTTTGACAAGCCAATTTATCATCGGCGCCGCGTCTTGGCAATCCGGGTTGACGCTTTGCCCCTGCCCCGGCGCTGCAGAACGGGCGTCCGGAGCGCGATCCGGTGACCGAGGTGGCTCCTCTTGGAGCACCGGGAGATTGTCCCTACTGCTCGCTGCCCAATCCTCGGCGTTCGCCCACGGATCCGTATTGGAAGCAAGCCGTGACCTCCAGCTATCCTGAAGGCATCGGAGCTCCTGGGGAGCTGCTTTTAGGAGTGATCTTTGCTTTTCCAGACTGTCTTTAGTTACAGCCAACAGGGATGGATAAGGAGGAGTCTCCAGAGAGCCAGGAGAACACGAATCCCCAGGAAAAGCAAAAGCAAAATCAAATTGCAAGTCATTCCAAATTAAATAACAGGGAGCAACTCAACTCAGTTGACCAATTCCGTGTTTTCCCGCTTGGGAAGTCACTCCAAATGAAGGAGGCAGCGATATTCTTTTCCCCCATCCCACTTYTCCTTGCTTGGGGATACGTCTCCGTATTCATCTTTCCTGATGAACTTCTGCAGCTCTAGGCACGAGCAGGGGACAACATCCGTGCCCCATGTCCCCAAGCCCCCCCAGGGCAAGTTATCCGAGCGAATCGCCGGCAAATAAACTGTGAGAAGAGGGGGAAAATTAATCCGAGCGTCGCATTGGAGCAGGGCCTGGAGCCGCGGGGCTGCGGCGACTCGGTAGGATTGATTAACTACTTATTAAACGCGAGCGGTGGTGACAGAGCTCAAGGAAAAAGAAAAAAGAAGGGGGGGRAAAAAAAAAGCAAATTAAGGCCAGCGAGGCTGCGAGCAGAAGAAATCATAATAATAAATAAAGGAAAAGGGGAAGCGAGCTAATGGGAGCTTCAATCACGCGGTGGCACAAGCGGTGGGAGGCCGTTGCGGTGACAAGTGCATTAAGTGCTGGCTTGTCCCCAAGAGGGGGCTGGTGGAGGGGTGGGTGGACCCTGTTATGGAGGGAATTTGGAAATTTAGAGGGATTTTAAGGTGCGTTCGTCCCTCTTGGAGCCTATGAAGGCTGCTGGTGCGCTTAATGCACGCTGCAAATCCGCCCCTGCTCCAGCTGCGTCGAGCACCTGGTAATTCCAGCTCCTCACTAATGCAAACACGTTTTAGGGCCAAAAGATAGAAAACCAGGCAAGCGCCATCAAGGACACACTGCAAAGGGTTCATTTATCCATGAACTCCATCCCGGCTCTAGCAAGGCCGGAGATGGACGCGGCTCCGGTCSTGCTGGAATCTAGGGAATTTTATCCCTGCTCAGCTGCAGATGCAACTGCTCTAATAAGCTGGAACTTTCCTTTCCATTTGGGAATAATGAGACATAATGTGTTTAATTCTAGTCTTTGAGCTCTTTTGGCGGCCCTCCTTCAGTCCTCTTTCTTTTCCATTCCCCCCGCACCCTCTTTTTTAAAGGAAAAGCTCCAGCACGAAGAGAAAGATTCGCTAATCATCCGCTCTAATTACAAAGCAGAGCAAATTGCCATCAGGTTCCCCCTGATTTTTTCTTTTTCTTTTCCCAAATTGCCTTAAATTTAACGACGAATAAATCAAAATCAAACAAGCAGCTGCAGACCGGAGCGGCCGGGAGGGAGGTGGGAGCTGGAGCTTGGGGAGGTCTTTGGAGCCCCATCAACCCTGATAGGGATACTCAGGGCATCACCATGGGCATCATGATGGGCATTTGGGGACATGCTGAGGATTCTGCTGGGGTGGAAAATAGATTTGGGAGGAAATATGGACCATGGAAAACCAGCGGCGCTTCTGTTCCAAAGGTCCATGTGGAAGCCTCCATCCTGGCTGGAAACCTCCATCCTGGTCTGCTCCATCTGCTGCCTGAAAGGAGGGAAACCCAAAGAGCTGGATGCCCAAGTTCAAGGTAAAATTAGAAATTCACAATTAGGAATTGCCCCCCAAAGCAAGAGATGGGCAGGGGTCTGGGTGTCGCAAATAAGTCTTCCCTCCTCTCCTTGCCCACGATTCCTCGAAGAGAAAGGCAAAACCGGCGACAGAAAACATTATTATTAGTGTTAGAGACAGGAAGGATTATTACAGACACCGGAGGAGGCCCAAAGGGCCATTAACACTCTTCTTTTCCCTTCCTTTCCTCGCGCGGCTTTGGGTTTTGCCGGAAAAGAGACCAAAGCGGTGACATTTTTAACCATTTTTGCTCATTGCTTTGAACTCCCCGGCCTCATCTCCGCCGGCGCCGAGGCCCAGAAGGGCCGCGAGACGTAGTCTAACGAGACACGTTGGAAAGGTCACTCCGTGTAATAAACGGGGGCGTTTGGGGATATTTAAACTTTTAAGGCGTTTCCACCTCGAGGCTTCCAGGCCTTGGCTCTGCCAGCTCCAACCAGATCCATCATGGGTGGGGAAGGTCTCGCCCGGGGGAATATCCGATTTCTCATGCTCCATGCTTCTCCTTATGGATACTGCAACAGCACCGAGGCAGGATTAGACCCTCATGGCACCATTGGGAATTAAGAGCAATGAGTAAAATCCRCCCTCATTAGCCCCATTTAAGAGCATCCTCACAGAATTAACCCCCTACGTGGTTTTTTGGGGACTCTTTGCTGCTTTTCCCCATTTTTTCCCCTCTCCCTTCACCCCTGTGCATTGGCACAGGCGCTCCGCACCCCCCGAACAGCTCCAATATTTAACGCGGAGGCGACAGCGGGAATTTATGGAGCTCGCGGGCAATAAGCGCTTTCCRGAGAGGCTTTGATTAAACATTATGGAGCCACATTATGCAAATTTATTGCAGGGTTAATACGACTGCGAGAGAACRCGCTGGCACTTTAAAAAGCACTTAAAAATATATATATAAAACGGGAGACAAAGACCGCGGTGCTGCTCGGCAATGTGGAAAYACCCGGATTTGCCGTGGGCTAAGGRTAGRTCTRAAGCTGGACCGCTCYTRTATCAACTAATACCAGCACAATATATTCCCATTGGTGGCTTTTCCAATCGGGAAGTTRCCGGGAGGGGCTGGATATCCTGGAGCTTCAAGGGCTTTTCCCAAATTTCGCCTCCCTTCCCAAGRGGATGAATCCATGGGCTCCCCTTGGCCTTGGAGATGCCAAGTTCGGTGCCARTCTCCCCCTGTATCTTTTGCTCACGTTGCAGCTCCTACGGAGGAGGCAGCCAAGCGCTTTGCAAGCCATCATTAATTAAGCTTCGCAGGCTCTTTGTTCGGTTCGGGATTATTAATAAATTAGGCTTTATTATTTATAAATAACGCGCCGTGTCATTTTTCTCTCCTGTTATTAGCCTGAGCAGTCACTTATCCCATATTAGCCCCGTTTAATCCCAGTTTGGCAAGGGGGGGTTTTAACCTCTCGAGGTGCGTTGGCTGTTTGGGGCGGTGGGAAAATGAGGTCGGCACCAGGATGGGGAAACTGAGGCATGGGATGTGTTGCCCCTGGCTTGGCTCTCTGCTCCGTTTCAGCCTGTTCTTCCCTGGAAATCCCACTGTGAGGAGCCGGGATGCTGGGATTTGGGTGTTTGAGGAGGATGGTGAGGGGGAAGCCAAGTGCCACTCGTCACTTCCCCTGGCTTTGATTGCCTTTTTTTGTGTTTGTTTTATTGGGGTGTAATTAACAGCTTTGGCCTAATTTAATTTGTTGTGTCCTTGCATTAATTAGCCTTAAAGAGGTCCCTCCATCACTGTCTGGAGCTGGGAAGGAAAGGATTTCAGTGGGAAAAGTTTTCCATATTGGACACGCTGGGACATTGCAACTACCCAGGCTTTCCTTWCCTTTTCCCTAGCTTTTATTCCCTATTTCCATAGGAAGCAACCCCTTATGTGGGTTTCCAACCGACTCAGCACCTTTCCCTGCTCGTGATCATAAATAAAAGGAGAATTATCAACTCTCATATCAATTATCCTGCAAGAAGGACGCAGGGCCCAGGAGGCACCCGGCACCCCCATGAAATATTCACAGCCCCTCCGGGCCCTGTGGCTCCATCTCGGCCCAAAGAGCAAATAAATAAACCAAAACCAGCACAAATTTAACACGGTTATTCCCCAAATAGACGGTGGGAATTCAACGAGCACAAAATCGATGGCCCTAAAATCACCTCTCCGCTCTATTGACAGCGCCGGCTGGTGATATTTTTTTCCCCCCTTGAACTGACAGAATAAAGCCTAAAAAGCTGCATTAGATTCTTTCTTTTTTTTAATTAAGACTCCGGCATTATCAGGCTTTGCAAGGCAGAAGCCAATGCACAGATGAATTGCCGTTTAATTAAGCTTTCCAAGAAACTTCCGAAGGCCGCGGATTGAAAGCGGGCACCGCTTGGGCGCCGGGTTTCCAAAGGGAAGTTTTAATTGTTTTCTTCCCGGGCCTCGTAAACAATAAAAATAATAAGAAATAAAAAGCTTCTCTGCCCAGATATTGCTGGTTTTCCACTCGCAGGGCACCCCGATTGCATGCATATATATATATATGTGTGTGTATATATATGTATGATATGCATGCACTTTGAAAAAGGGGGAAAATGTATTGGATTGATGTGCAAGAAAACTGCATGGGGCTGAGTCCTTCATATGGGGAGGAAAAACAACCCCCAACTGGGTATTTACCCACAGCTAGAGCAATTAAATCCCCCGGGATTGGGAAGTGGGGCCACCCCATCCTCAAGGGCAGGGATGAAAGGAGGGCTTTGAAACCTRTTTGGGAGCTTTGGGAGCAAACGAGGCCTTAGTAAATGGGAGARGAGACCCAAAACCGGAGCAAAACAACCCAAAAAGGCCCCTAAAAAGTTGTTTGCCACCCAAACCCACCTGGCTCCGGGCTGAGGATGATCAGGATGAGGACGGTCCCCTTGTGTCCAATGCAGGCGAAACACCAAAGTAAAACCCAATCCATAGGGATAAGCGTCACCACTCATCCCTGGAGMCGGGTTTGAGGAGTGAGGACTCGCCTGGGTCCTCCGGGGAGGTCCCCAAGGCCACCAAGGCTGCGCTGGCCTCAAGCTGTGGCTCCGGTGCCATCTCACGGTGCCCGGAGCCGCTGCAGCTCCTGCGACCCCTCGAGCTGCTCCATCCTCCTCCTCTCCCACCGCCTCCCCAGCCTGCAATGGGGAGCGCTCCAGGAGCCTGGAAAACAGCCCAGCCCTTTGGAAAGACCCCCTCTAAACCCGTTTCGTTCCCGTATTTAACACACGCGCCGGGGACGGAAGCGCCGCCCGGCTGCGCGGACAGACCTGGAGATGGCAGTGCAGCCCTTCAAATGCGCCCGCTCCTCCACGATCCCCCTGCCAAATACTCCTTTTTGCCCTCAAAACACCCCTTTTCTTCCCCCTTTCTTGCATCTCTCTCAAGGAAAATGTTGTATTTTTAAGACGCCGAAAGAAGGGAGATATTTGGGAGATGAATCCTGGCTTGGGATGCTGCGGGATGACTCTCCTTAGGCTCTTTTCCTCCTTCCAGCTGTCAAACCCCAAGGAAAGCAGGGAAAATCCCTCCTTTTATGCAGCCTCCAGAGCTGGAAGGAGGCCGGGCCTCAACAGGAGCTTGCGGAGGATTGAAATGGCCTGGGGGGGTTCCTCTGGATCCACGGAATTATCCAGTATTTCCCCAAGGAAGCAGATGGGWTGCAACCTCCCCAACCACGTCTGTGCTCCCTCCATGGGCAATGGGAAGATGATTTKGGAAGGGCCCTTCATGTCACCTGCAATCCCCGCCTCCAAAATCCCGGAGACGGATGACTCCCTGGAGCACGGGCTTTTCCGACCTAATCCGGCACGGATACACTCGGCAAATGATTTAAAGCAACATTTTTTAAAAGATTTGGCCAAGTCTGTTCTTTTTAAAGCAGATTCTAGCCCTTTACAGTTCCCCKGGGGCTCAAAGGTTGATGCTCCCCGAGTTTGCCGCTTTCCGAAGCACATTGGAGAAATTCCCTTCCCAAATCCCCTAGGATTGCCCCGGAGAGCCGGAGCGGAGGAGTTACAGCATCCAAGGCTTTACCTGATATCCCTGTTAATACRTGATTCCTGGGCAAGATGGATGAGCTTCAGGTCTTGCAAAAAAAGGGCAAGAAGTTGTTGTCTTTTGGGGGTTGTTTTATCTACCTACCCCGCTATCATCCATCTCCTGCTTTCTCAAGGTGACATCAGTTCTTCTCCTACCTCAAATCCCTGCTTTTTTGCCAAAAAAGAGCAAATTTGCAACATCTCAACCATTCTCTGCATCTCTCCCTACCCAAGGRCACCCTATTTTGAGGTGGTTCATGCCAAAATAAAACATGGCTCCTTCTCCCTCCTTTTCCTTAATCCACGTGGGGAGTTCATCAGGGATAGCAACCTCGCTTCCAATGAATCCCAACGAAATTCCCAACAGAGCAAAGACTTAACCCTTTGTAGGCACTTTGGGCCTATAACCCTTCATCAAAGTCAGATCGGCCTCCAAGCCCCATCCTGCACTTTCTTCCTTTGCTCTTTGCAGCAAAACCCAAAAGTTACGGGAGGAAAAAGAAMTAAAAATCATATGGAAGCAATTAGCGGAAACTTCATTCAAGAAAACATTAAGGTGCTTGTAGCATTAAGGCTCAAGCGATCTGTACGCCGGGACCATAATTCACCGACACTTAATAGCATTTACCCTGCAGATGTGCATTTTATGCAGAAATATCAGCTTACCGCTTTGAAAAATTAACCTATTGAAGGCTGTCAAGCTMAGCGTGGGCTCGGGGGGGTATTAGATGTTGGCTCTGTGATAATCTTTATTTTTGACCCCAAGGGAGAAGGGGAGAGAYGGGTCGAGAGGGAAGCCGGGTGTTTTAATGCGATTGCGCCCGTTGCAATGGCAAGTCCTGAGCGGAGTGGGGAGAGACGGGGGTGTCCGGAGCCCCCCATCTGCCCTATGCAAAAGCAGAGCGTATTTCTGCTTTGCATCTGCTTTTATGGAAAGGGGATTGTTTAGCTCCCTTTGCTAGCAGAGAAAATCAAGCTCTGGGGTATTTATCCCGCCTTGAAGAGCGGGAKATTTTCCTCACGGGATCTGCTCTTCCCCAACCTTTTGAAGAACAATAAGATATGGGAGGAGAGGGGAGTTTAAAAGGGCTTTTTTCCCCCCTTTTCTTTCTTTCTTTTTCTTTTGTTTGGGAATACGTGTATTTAATGTATTTAATCTTATCGGAGGCCGGCAGGACAATAACAGGAAAGGGCAGGGAGGCCGCGCCGGGGGATGCGGCGGGAAGGGCAGGGAGCAAAGAGGGGTTAAAAGCAAAACTCGGCGATGCCCCCAGGGACGGGGCTAATCAGAGGCCCTGCAAAACCCCCTCCCTGGCCACCCCCCAAGCAAAGGGAGGATTAAAAAGGAGGTTTTAGTGGCAAAAAAATACAGTTACTTGCAGTGAACTAAATGCAACACRTGGGGCAAGGAGCAGGTTTGCAAAACCCTCCTGTAGAGGCTCTTGCTTGCGTTGCACCTAAGCATGAAACCAGGAGTTAAAAGGCTCTGATTTGGATGCCAGGGGCACAAAATAACTCAAAGCAACTGTCAGAGCCCCGTTGCATCATGATGCTCTGGGGTCCGTTGAGTGCCCAGCTCTGATTTATTCCCTCCACAAACAAGACCGTTGAAGGCTGTGTTCCTACAAGGTGGTGATCTCAGAGTGGCTTTACAGCCCCAAACCACAGCGATACAGCCCCAAAWTTCAGGGATAAAATGTAGCTTCCTCCTCCGAGCCCGGGAGAAAGTGTCATCCCTAACGAAACCTTGTTGCTCCGGCCCCGCTCCGAAATATTTTGCAGGTGCTTTTGGCCGAGACGTAGGGAAGAGAGGGGGATGGCTAATGAATAAAACATGGTTGTACTTTCGCCTTCAGTAAATGTGACGAACGCGGCTCTCCTGACCGGGACGGGGGTGGAAACGATATGAAATACGAGTGGGAGCTCGTCGGAAAAGCGCGTAACCAATGCAAGATGTTGCAGTGCACCCAGCCAAGGGAGCAAAAGGGCTCCACGGGATTATTGCTCTCTAAGAAACCTTCAGCAACCTCCCAAATGTCTGTCTGTATTTTTTGTTTTCAGAGAAAAACCCAAATGGGCCCAAGACAAGCCCAAGATGCAGGGGACAGCAGGTAAACCCAGCGCCCTCGGCCTCCGCTCCCTTTTCCTCAAAGTCTCCACCCGGTTCTGGTCCTCACTGTGAGTCACTGGAAATCCCCAGCGTCTGGTGACGCCCAGCGAGTCACGTTGGGGCTTTGAGCTCGATACCGCACTCAATTTTCAGGTAAGAAGATGAGGAAAGGCCCAGAGAGCCCCAGTTTGGGGCAGAAAGTGGYGTTTTGAGGGCAGCTCTACCAAGATCCCGGCTTGCAGAGGATGCCACTCACATCCCTGCAGATCAGCTCCTCATAGCCAGAGTTGTGTTTGCAGTTAGGAACTATCAATGCCTTTCCTGGGGACCCAGCGTGGTAGAAAGCGGTGGATACGTTTCACTCTGGCATCTGGATGGGGTTAAAATTCCCAGCATTTCCCAAAGAAATCCTGCTGCCAGATGAGCGGGACAGACCATTGCATGGGGCAAAGTGTGGTCCAGGGGTGCTTGGCTTCCCTGCAGTGCTTTCGGGATGGCTGTCATGGATACATGGAGGAGGAGGGAAGAGTTTGTCYCTCCTTGTGGGACACGAGAATTGCAGATAACTTCATTTTCCCTTTGCTGTGCAGTCACAAGGCCGTTTGGGCAAGGGCATTTCAGGAACAACGGGCAAAGCATAAGGGGATTCCTGGTGTAGGAACCAGGGTCGATTAAGGTTCATCCTTAGGCACATCCTTGCTGCTCAACAAGGCACTCGTGTTTGTTTAACTGGAAGCCACAGGCTGTGTGGTCAAGGCCGCCATCCCTTTCATCTAAGGATCTCAAAGCGCTTGATGAAACTCCACGGCCTTTCACTGTGGTAGGTAAATTCTATAATGTTCTTTTAATACCATGAGCCTAATTTATAAGGATAAATTACAGCAGGAGATAAGGAGCACATGGGTCCATGTGGATAAAAATAAAAATCCATATTGCCCTGTTGTCTGGCATTGGTTAAGCTTCTGCTCGTAGAAGTTTTTTTGGCTAATTTTGCTGCTTTTTTTTTCGATGAAATGTTATTTATTTATAGCGAAACGCCAACTTTGAAGCCAGAGCCAAGCATTTGGGGAGCTGCTCCGATAGGGCTCTTGTAAAGGAGCGTTATGTCCAATTCAGATGTTTCCAGAAGTGATTGTTTAAAGGCAGCGAGTGCTACGACGTCGCTCCCGATGAGTGATCGCTCCCCGCGGCATTTCTACAGGCCATGGGCAGAGCAGATGTCTCCAGAGCCGGGAGAAGAAAGTGGTGACAAGTGTGTYGGGGAAGGGGCAGGATCAAAGGGGATTTGGGGCAGGATGCCTCAAAGGACCAACTTTCGTTGTCCCCATCCCATCTAGCAATTACCATTGCTAGACCGAGAGCCTTGATTGAGACGGGAACTCTGGAGATGCTCCAAGGTGGCCAGAACATGTTGGTCCTCCCAACCATCGGTCTGATGTCGTGGTCATCCTACCCCACGGTCAGCTCGTCTTCATGGTCTTCCTCAGGGAGCTTGGAGGCCCTCTGCTTTCCTGGAGGCACCAGGAGGCTCAGACGGAGAGGGAGGAGAGACATTATGCAGCCCTCTGGTGCAACTGGATACATTATTATGTATTTATTTTATTGTGGGTCAACAAGTGACATGCAAAGAGCTGAAAACCAGGCAGCTTCTCAAAGTAGACTTGGGGAAGGGAGTGAAAAATAGGGGCTAGTCTATTTTAGCAGATTGGAGACGAAAGGTCCTGAGATAAACCTGGCTTTGGCCTGGCTGTCTTTCAGAAGCGGATTTTCTACCACCTTCTTTCACAGCCCTTTGCAAAGGGAACCTGCCTTAATCTCCTCGCGTTGGCCAAGCAATTCCTAGTGGGTGACACAACTTCCTCCAGCGAGGCTGAAAAGGAGGCAACCGGGACCCTATCTCTGAGAGCGTGGGAGGAGAGGGGACCAGAGCCTCCTCCCAGCCCTACCAGCGAAACCAGCAGGACGGACGGGACATTTTTAGCCTATGAACCAGCCCTGGAAAGCAGAGGAACGCGTCCGCTCCAGCGACGCATCCGTCCCCCCGGCAATGTGCAAGCCATTAACGCGCCCCAGAAAGGGAGATAGAGGAAAACGTGGCTGCCAGTTTCACCAGATGTGAGACCGGTGGCGTGGGTAGCTTTTATTATTCTATAAATACCAGGGGCAGGAGGTTGTTATTAGCCCCTTGGTAATTAATGCAACGTGCGACAGCCTCGGACACGGCCCGCCGCTTAATGCCCAATTAATAGCGCGCTGCCCTCCCGAGCGTGTGTTGAACTCCCCAGATGTTGTCCAACGTTGGCATCGCTGCAGAAGGAAACCCTGAGCAAGGGAGAGGAGCTCAGGGGAAAGCAGATGATGCTCCCGAGGASACGGGTTAAATCAGGCCTGGGTCAGGGCTTAGGAATGGTATGCGAAGGGAAAGCTCTTCCCACAGCAGGTCAGAAGAGCTATCGGGGGAAAACAGGGAAGTATCTGGCCCTGATAGGGAAATCCATGGGCTTTAAGGACTGGAAAAGCCTAGCGTGGAGCGTGAGAAATTCCTTMCTTAATGCGCTTGCCTGGAGCGCTTGGAGAGGGCCTGTCCTGTTTGCTGCAGCCTTGAGATCCGCATGGTTGGAAGGGATGAGTTCAGGAAAACCAGGGGTGTGTGTCAGCGTTTCATGGAACACAGCGCACGGCCACAATTGGGTCAAACTGGCCACAATTCCTGCAAATTTGGATCAAATCCAGAGCCGATAGGTCTCTCAATGGGGCATCTCGCAGCTCAGCCTGGCTCATTGCCTGTTTGAGAGCCCTCAAGTCTTTTGACATCAGTTGACCTCTCCCTTGTTTGCTCATCAGCTCAGAAGGGTCTAATTGGACTTCAGAACAAGGCAGGAATATCAGGAGGCTTCTAATGACTTCCAGAAACAGGTCCATAAACCCTCGTTCAGGAGGCAGAGGGACCCACCAAGTGCCCGCGTGTGCACAGACCAAGGCCGGCTCGCAAGTTGTGTCCTCCTGGGAACGGGTCTGGCCTCCAGCCTCCCGGCCCAAGGAGCAGGGCTAGAATAAGCTGAAATGTGCCTCGTTAGAGTGATTTATTTTATTGCATGCGTGTAAAAGAGCCTTGGCGCTCAAAGAGCAGGTCACCGCCAATTCGAGGCGAGCCAGGCTATACCCTGGTGTAAAATGAACTGGATGAACAAGAGCGGGTTTTTTTCCACAATAACAGCGCGAGAGATGCACATGACTCTCCTCTCACATCCACCCCCGATTCCCTGACCCTGGAGCAGTCTGGCAGCCGGCCCCCGAGATGAGCAGAGGTGATAAAATCGCTTGCCAAAGCGCTCGCTCTCCGGCTCCATCTGCGCTCTCCAGCAGCAAGGCCTCGTGTTCCCCTGCAACGCTCAACCTTTTAGCTCTGAAACTTCTCCTAGAACACATGCCAGAAGAAATCAGGGCCATCGAGCGCTCACGGAAGAGCATGTGAAAACCCACGTGCGCTACGGTCTGCATGGGTGCAAGGAGAAGGTCCATGGCGYGGTGGCCGTGCCCTCTGCACCCAGCACAGCCTCCTCCCTTGCATGTGGCATTTGGGAGGCCGACGGACCGTGTTTGGGGGCATTTTGCTCTTGATGGGTGCATTTCCCTCGCCTTTTGGCAGGGCCAAACCCCAGCRCGGCTCCCATGGGGAATGTGAACAGCTCCAGCGCAACAGGTCCAGATGATCGCGCGTCTCTGCTTCAAACTCCCCAAAACAATCMAAAAAATCCATTCTGCTCTCATTTGCAAATGGGAAAAATGTTGGCAAAATGCCTCGGGACCAGAGGGAAGGAGGAGCATAACTCTATCCTCCCAAAGGAGACCGTGAGACATGTCCAGAACTTGCCCCAAGGGGCAATATCCTCAAGGGTGAATCATGGTGTCCCGAAAGGCCCCACGCTCATGTCCCCGAGGCCAACGACCTGACCGGTCCTTGCTGGTCCTCCTTGCCAGCAGCATCTATCCCAGAGCAGGAGATTTATTGCAAAATCCCTGCTGCAGAGCCGCTTCTGGACCTGCGCACCACCCAACCCCTCTTTGAAGGGCTCTTGCTTAATACGAAGCGCTCTGAAGAACAAGCCCCTCTGCATCTGTGACCGGGAAAGGCTTTTCCGAGCGCCAGAGTGACATGTGAACCGAGCAGGCAACAGCTGGGAAGCATTTCACCAGCCCCGAAGATTGTTCGAATGTGAAGAGCTATTTCCCTGCAAACAACCGAGCGTAACTCTTAGGGAAACCATCTGAGGCCTTGGCCTTGGCTCAAAATCCATTAGAGAATCCAAAGCATTTATTTTATCCAATTTTTTTTTTCTTTTTTTTCCTCCGGAGCTTTGTTCAATGTTCTGCAGAACAAGGAGCCTTAATAGACTTTGTGTTGCCGCTGCAGACACTTCTCCCAGCGTTGCTTTTTCATCACGTATGAGCTTCGATATCCATCATCGGAAATCCGGTTAGTAGCAGGGTCTAATTCACTCTTGCTACATTTGCATTTTGTCCACTGCTTCTTAATTAACTTAGCATGGCATGGCTTATAAATCAGTAAGTTCATTAGCTGCTGGTATTCCTCTTTGCCACCACAAAACTCTCAGAAGATCGTGCGGGCCTTTCAAAGCCATAGGGGGACGTCTGATGTGGCTTGTAAGGTGCCCAAATTTCCTAAAATGCGGCAGAATAAATGGGGTCAATGGAGAAAACGCTGCAGTTTCAGCTCAAAATAAATTTTGATGGAATTTGCTCAAATCATCAATAAAAAAAAATCCCATTTTTATTTGCCATTTTCTAACTGGTGGTTGGGTTTTTATTTCCTTTCTCCAATCCTCTGGAATTGGGAGCACCTGCCAGTGAAATCCRGGCAAATCCACGCTGGTCCTGAGGACCCTCCATCCCGAGCATCCCCAGAAGCTTCCCCGGCCAACAGCTCTGCGGCATCATTTATGGATGGGGCAAATTCCAGGTCCTAAAGTTTAATCTTCCCAAATCTCCCGCATTTCCTACAGAGCAGAACTGTGATCCTTTTGGAGGATAAAGCCGTATCCGCTCGCTAACCGGGGCCGGCAGGTAACAGATGCCGACGTTAATGGATTTTTCCTGCCTAAACCTGGATTCAAGTAGCATCAGATGAGTCGGCCCCGCACGTGATCCACGCGCAGAGGGATTTTTCTTTCCTCCTTGGAAACATCATCGGAGACATCGAACACTCCGTCGCTTCCTCAAAYGAGCAGAGTCAATTTTACCTTTCGTAAATCAAAAGGAAAATCCCAAACTTGGAATGTTGGGCTCACTAAAACTTTATATTTTGAAGCAGACTTGGGGTTGGGGCTTAGGTTTGGGGATTTATTTCTCCTCTTTCAGAAAATTTTTCGCAAACTCGCTGCCAACCAAAAAGACAAAACGTCTTTAAATGTCAAAACAGGATGTTTTTGACCATTTCACAAATTCTAAAAGCATCTTTTTCTTTTTTTTTCTTTTTTCTTTTTTTCTTTTTTTTCAACAGGAAGCTTGTTCAAAAGCCCTTTCCTGTGAACGGTTTCAGTTTTGACAAACCCAGCATTTTCTGCTCATTTTTTTTTAGGTGCCACCCAATAAAAACCCCCTCTGCCAGGCAGCTCTGCACTGAAGGTGGGGCTGGATCCATAGGCCATGCCTGTCACATAAGGTGGCTGCCTATAGAAGATCCAAAGGAGGCTGAAGTGCCCAYGGAAGAGGAGGTGGTTGACGTGGAGGGATGGGAAGAAGGTTGGTCGGAGGGAGGGAAGCGACGTGAAGCTGGAGGTGACACCTCTTGGTGCCCTTCACAGCACCATGGGCACAAGAGCAGAGAGCCAGAAGGTCTACCCAGAGGGGGATGAATGTCCCATCCAACCCAATGCACCAACACAAAGTCTTGGGGCCACGGGGACCTCCATGAGCTGTCGCCTTGGAGGTGTCTCATCTCTGAGGCTCACATGCTCAATGTGAAGCTTYGGACACCTGGTTGGGCTGTCCCACACTGAGTGTGAAGCCCCACAGTTGTGCTGGTGCACCGGAACCACTTCTTCTTGACATGGACAATCTCAAAACAAAGTGAGGGAGCGAGATTACATCCCTTTCTCTAGCCTATCACGCACATCTCGCTCATCCACTTCCTTCTCCCTGCTTTCTTCCATAGGGAAGASCCCGCTCCAGCTGTGGGGGTGGCGGGAGGACCAAGGGCTGCAGGAGGGACGGTAGACGGAGCAGTTCTGGTGCAACAGCTCCCTTCTCAAAAGGCTCCTCTGTCAAAGAGGAACCGAAACAGCATTTGCAAGTCAAATCCTTTCCCTCTTTGCACACAGAGGGACCCGGCCGAGGGCAGGTGAAAGGCGCTAAAAGAATAGCGGGGGGGTTTCCTGATAGACTGAAACACGGGACCTCTTGCATGGGGCGAGACGACGGCCATCGCCTCGCTTCTTCCCGCTGCTTGTTTCACCGCTGGCCGGTGCCACCGCGACCGGCCTCGCGGTGACGCTGGGGAGGGCTCTGTTTGTGTAGGATCCGTTACAGCCCTTTAACCCCGACGGGCACCTCCCAGCTGCACGCCGCATGTGGGACTCATTAAGCGCGTGGCAGATGGGATCCCATTCCAAAGGGCTCTGTATCCCTCCCAGCCTGGGCTGCAGGAGCCGGCTCTTGGTGGAGCCGGGGATGTTATTCCTGTGTTTGCTCAGGAACGGGATCAATAAATCCCGGCCTGGGGTCAAACCGTCACCTTGCTCCGCTTGGATTTGCTCTTCAGGAGGAAGAACACCTGGATTTTCCAGCGTGGAAAACCTCCACCGAGGAGATGCCGATGCTGGATGAGGGACTGCTGGCTACTTCATCCGCATGGACCTAAAAGGTGGCCAGGAGATCCCAGCTATCCAGAGTCACCCCTTGTCCTGGGGAGCACAGGAAGTCCATCTGAAGAAGTCCATAAGAAGTCCATAAGAAATGGAAATCCTTGGGATAAATCCTGGTTTATTGGGGGATCTCAGAGTTATAGGTTTAATGCAATGTACGCACGACCCTTTGCTTTCATCTTCTAGATTTTTGCCAGGCTTTTGTGGTAAGTTGCAAGAGAATTCTGTGTCTGAAGGAACGCAATGAAATATTCGTTCCTTCTGCTAAGGAAATTCAGGAAAAGGCGAGAAGAAGGAAACAAATGTAAGATCAAAACGGGAAGATGGGTCCTGCTCTTTCCATTTGCATTTCCGTAGCCYAGAGGAGGAGAAAGGGGCATGGAGGAGCTTCGAACATGCTGGACACCACATCTGAAATAAGGGTTTACGTAGCAAAAGTGGGATTGGTGGGAAAAACCCCTTTTTAACCCCATAAATTTGCCTTYGTGGGCCACACGCCCTGCAAGACAGACACATGGAGCATCCCCAAGCTTCAGCCTGGTCCCCACGTGCCCTGGTGGCACCTCAGGACACTTCTTCCCACCCCAGCCAGCTGCCTCGTGTGGCCTGCGCCTTGGACGGGCGGATTGATGCCCGAGCTCTTCCCATCAAAACCTTCCCCAGGAGCGCGGCGCGGCTAATAAAATTGCTCCCCATATGGGATCCTCGGCCTCCTTTCTCCTCGTCTTTCATCTAATTTGATTAACTTCGCTCATTTCCTGCTCGCCCTGTGATCTCGCTTATGAGATGGGCAATCGCAGCTTTTATTGCGCCTGATTAGCATCAGTAAATGACAGGAGGGAGCTGGGCCAGCCCGACCCCGGCCCCGCTCGGCGGCTCCGCTGGCTGCCGCCGCGTTCCCCAGCTACCCTACATGGTCCAGCTTTTCCTCCTGCCGTTCCGTGTTTTTTAAGGATCGCCCGCATCAGTTTTGCCCCGTGCGGGGCAGAGGGGTCTCCACCAAGACGCCCCGGGTGGGGATGGAGCACCCTGGGCACCTCTATCTGCTGCTCAAACAGCTCTAAGCTCCGGCAAAATAAACACGGGGGAGAATTGGGCCTTTGTGCAGCAAATCCTGGGCGATCCCAAGGATCCCTCGAGGAAGGGGCTCCCAAGGGCAGACGTCTGGCGAAGGCGAAGGGGAGGACGGGGCTGATAACAGCACCGGAAACCCATCAGAGACACCCGGCGCGGGCCCTCTGCGTCTCGTCAAAGTTACCTGCCAGGGGAGGCTCCGCTCCAGCCCTGCACCGTGTCAGCCCTTACGGTAATAGGAAGCAGCTGTCGGCAGAGCGGGAGCCAAGGGGGCCGGCGGCACAGCGGGATAGGGGTCTTGCGGYGCCCACGTGGGCTCCACATGAGGAGCCTCCATGCCCGAGCCTCCCTCCATGGCTCAGGTCACAGCTCAGGGGCAACTGGGCTCTTCACAAGCACCAGGCACTAGAGCAGTTGGTGCTGGCACCTTTGCCTGCCCTCCTGTCTCATCTATCCGTCTGCTTTCCCCTTCCCATCCATGATCACGGTGGTTGGTTCTTCCCTGCCCTCTTTCCCCTGCCTCCAAGGCCTCAACCTCCTCCAGCCTCCCTGAAAATTCCCGCAGTGCCCAAAAGTCCTTCCACCTGGGACATCGGAGCCCCTGCTCCTTGCGAAGAACATCCTCGCGGATGGGCACGCACTCTCCCAAGGCGATTTTCCGGGAAGAGCCGGATCGCTCTGGAGCTGGTGCTGTAATCGGGTTAGCCGCGCTCATTTTCAGTAACAGGTTGCCGCTAATGAGTTTTAATTAAAACCATCCTCACGGTGTCAGCAAGTTGAAATAAGGGGCAACTATGAGTACGAGTGATCTCGCTCGGGTCGGGAGGAGGAGGAAGACTTTTCCCAGCGTGGAGTCTAATGCACTTTTTTTTCCCAACAAAACGCAGGTTTTAGGCCCTTTGAACCTCTGGAACAGATTTTCCTCTCGCTCTTTCCCAAATCTGGAGCGGTGCTGGGATTTCACTGCTCGTTTCAACGGGGCTTTGAGTCCATCTTGAGGGTTTTAGAGCCACCTCCTCTAGATTTTAACACATGGACATAGGGATGGGCCCTCCRGGGTGACCATGACGTACTTCCTTGCCACCCTATTGTGTCTACATTGGCCAAGAGCCTCCAATCCTCGTCACCCTACACCGGGAGGGATCCGCACGGGATCTTGCAGCTCTCTGAGAGCCGCATGTTTTCTGCTTAGTCAGACCCACAGCTTTAACGCAGATGGATTATGTTATTTGTGGAAAAATCCACAAATGGCATTTTGTGGAAAACACGGAGGGAACTCGAGGCAGAGCTCCCGTCCATGCCATTTTCCTCGGCAGCCCACGGGGAGCTGGAGCACTCTGCTCACTTTGTCGATGAAACATTTCCATGTTTTTGCTGCAAATCCACGTTTCCAGGCCAAAAGCGCCTGCTGCTCTTGACTTTTTGTCTCCCTCTTGTGATGGATCCGGATGGGATCCGATGGGCGCCTGGCTGGAAGGAGGTCGGACACCACCAAATCCCGGGCCTTTCTCCACATGGAGTTGGCCACTCCTGCTTCCCAATCCCAGCATATCGGAGACTCATCCGYCTCCCTCCCCTCCAGGACCAACCCCAAGGCCAGGCTTAGTTGCGAAGATCCACAAAAGATCCCAGACAGGGCCGGGACATTTGTGGCTCTTCCCTCACGCTGCACTCCGGGATACACTGGAATTCTCACGCGCCCAAGTCCAAGGCCRGGCTCTCAGCTCCCGTAGCCACTAGATGGTGCCAAGAGCAAGAGCGCGTTGCAGAGCAGGGGTCCAGGGCCACCCAAACCCGCTCCTCGGGGCAATCCTGGGGGCGTTCGCAGCCCCTCGCAGTCCCCTCGGGCCTGTTAGTGCTGGCGTCACCCTAATGTGGCTCCCATTCTGCAACGAGGTCRGACAGGAGAGGTCGGGATCCTGCCGAGAAGCCGGATTCGGGGTCGCCCAAGTTGCCCTCCGGTCACACGTGCGGTGACAGGGGGCAAAGTGCCCTCTGCTCCGTGTGGGGACGCCTCCGAGGAGGCCGGGTCGGCTCAGGGGCAACAAAGCTGCAGAACTGCAGAACTTCAAAGCTGCAAAATTGCAGAACTGCAAAACTGCAAAATAATTGCAGAATTGCAACCCCAGGGGCAGCCGTTGCAGAGCTCTGTTTTTTCTGCAGCTGAAGCGTCCGTTGCAGAAACCCCTGGGGTCTGCGGGTAGTCCTGGCGCCCCGGGGCTTTTTCCTCCTCTTATCTCTCACGTTTCGCCTCTCTGCAAAGGGGAGGCTGCAGATGCAGCGGCGATAGCGTGCCCGCCGCCTCCCGCGCGTTGCCATGCACATAAAAACACACGTATATATAAATACAAAAGAGCTGGGGCAACCGGCGCCGTGACTCAGACGTAGGTGCGATATCGGTTTCAAGCGCCTGCGAAAGCGGCTCGCTTGTGTTCGCGGGGCGGCCGGTTGCAAAAGAAAAGAGGCCGCCTGGGGCTCTGCTTTCTGCAGCGGTTTGCCTTGTGCAAGAGCTGCGCGGCGGGGCGAGGGGCAAGGCGTGAAATAAAGTGCAATAAAGTGCAAT
>PTEX01000301.1:644035-689438 GCA_003342815.1 Eudromia elegans | reverse complement strand
AAAATAAAATAAAATAAAATAAAATAAATAAAATTAAATAAAATTAAAATAAAATAAAATAGTTCTGCCCCCCGCTTCACTCTCCTAAAGGGCAAAGGGGCGGCTCTATCTATAGCAGCATGGTGAGGATGGGGCTGTTTTCCCTGAAAAGCTGGGCAGGATGTGACACACCGGGTGGCTGGTGGGGATGATTTCATCATGCAYGGCTTATTGCATAAAAATAAACAAAAAGCAAACAGCAACGTAAGGAGGAGGTTTTTATAGTCGTCTTTCTGCGCTCTCATCAGGCCTGGCCAAGCTGCTGGTTTTTTCCTGGCAGGGGGAATAAGCCCCGGCACAGGGGTTGAAAGGGGAAAGGGGGAGCTATGGGGGCTGCGGGCAGGGCKTGAGAACCCCTCAACTCATCCATCTGTCCTTCCTCAGGGCAACGGCTGAGGCTTTAATCTGAGGATCAGCCCCCAAACTGCATGAAATCCCACCAGGAAGACGTGTTTTTGGCGAACATTTTCCAAAACCAGCCTCACATCCCAGTGTCCTCCTCCTACCATGGAGGACAACTYGTTGATTGGGTTCTCCACCAAAGGGGAAGCAACCAGGGAAAGGCCGYTGGCTTTGGGGCCCCTTTTGTGTGTTGGTGGGTCCTGACGCTCTTGGGTGGGTTGGTCAGAAGGTCCAATGTTGTGATACAAGGATGTCAAAGCAGAGSGTGAGTCCTGGGGCATCTTCCCACCTGGAGGAGGGGGTACCAGGGTCAACATCATCATGCCCTTGTCAATGCTTGGGCTCTTTCCTATACGGTGACACGGCCTTGGAGAAGACCTTTGRGTCATGTGGACGCCCTGGAGTCATCCCGGTTAGCGCCACAGCCTCTTGGAAAGACTGGGACATCCGCACCCAGGAGGCCCCTTGGAGCGGAAGATGCCTCCAAGCGTCTCCTCTTGGCTCCCCRCCCTCGGTGAGTCCATAGGAGGATCCCGACGCTCCGGCGTCTCGGGACGCCGCACGGGAAGAGGCGGCTTCACGGGCACGCGGCGCTCGCTTCCTTTGACGTCCTCGGAGCCGAGGGCACGGCGAGGCTCAGGCCTCTGCCAGCGGTCACGTCTCGGCTTCGACACGACCCCGACAGCTCCGAGTACTTCAGGAGCAGCCCGGGACGCTCCGGTCTCTTCTCTCTATCTCCCAACGGCCCCGCTCCGTCGGGAGCATCGGGGCGGTGCGCGCCGGAGCCCTTGGCCGCCCTCGCTCCGGCGGCCTCGGCAGCCTCTTCCGCCCTCCTTTTCCCTATTGTTCGCCGGGACCTGGCCCTGACCCCAGGTATTTATAACGCGCCGCATTGTGCGCCGGGCGGGCGCAGCGCGCGCCCCGCTTCCTGCGCCGCCGGCCCCGGGATGCGCTGCGCGCTCCGGCGCGCTTCCTCATCTTCCTGTTTACGGCGCTCCGGCCGCTCCTCGGAGGCCTCGGCCGGCCCCCCTGCTCCAACTCCCAGCGCTCAGCACCGGGGTTGTGTTTTCCCCCCTGTTTTTCCCCCCACCGATCGGAAAAGCTCCCACCCGGAGGCCGCTGCCGCTGAACACGTCGCCGGTATCGGCCGGCGGCAGCGGAGGCCCCGGCCTCGCCAGGTGCTTCCTATGTGGAGGCTGGGAACACCCCAGATCCATGCCGGGAGAAACAAGCGGTGCCCAGAAGGAAAAGCAAATATATGCATAAATATATATGCATTTTTTATGTATATCAATATATATAGTATTTTGATGTGTATACATATAGAGTATTTTTATGTACATAAATATACATCTCCTTKCTTGGGGTCCTGGCTTGTGTTGGTCTTGGAGGGACCTCCCACACACGGCTTCCAGCACATTGCATCCTTAAAAGCCCCTAAATGTATTAACTAGGGACCAATTTAATTGGATTATAATTAAAGCTGGTCCCACTTGCCCCTAGCACGATGTTTGTCACGTCAAGGGCACCGAATCACCCAGTCGGGCTCCTGGGAGAGACATTCCTGGCAGCCTTTCCCGGGAGAAACGGGATTCGGTGGCAGGAGAGCAAGGTGGGTTGGAGCAGTTGGATCTGGGATGTATTTAATGGAGCAAAGCGAAGGAAACCCTTTGGAGGAGCTTTGGTATCTTTTGTTTYTTCTTCTTCTTCCATCTTTCCATATTTTTTAATGGACTTAATAAAAATAAGGGATCGCGTTAGCGGAGCCCAGTGCATGTGTTTCCAATACTCTGATTTCATTAGCGTCTGCCGAGCTGCCTTATTAAAAATAATTAAATCCTCCTTCGAGATGCTCCGTAGATGGCGGGGACTCCGACGGCCGCGGGAAGGAGCCGGGATTCCTCCGGATCCCGCGCGTGCATCCGGAGCCGGGAGAGGCTGGAGCGAGGCTGGGCATGGTCTCGCTTTAAGAGGCACTCGGGATGCAGCCGGCGGCCGCTCCATGATTCCGATGACGGCAATTTTCCAGCCGCGTGGCCCTCGCTGCTGACGTTAGTGGGGTTGGATTACCTGGAATTGCCGCCCGGAATGTGTTTCAAGGGAAAGAAGTGCAAGGAAAACTTTCAGTTTTCCGTTTACGGCCTCTCCAGGAGGGTGGGATTGACGCTGCATCCCTCCCGCGATGGGAAATCGGGAGAGGGGATTGTGGAAAGGGACCTCACGAAGCACAAGGAGAGCTGGGACATGGAAAATGTGTTGCAGCCGGTGGCTTCCACAGCTTCATCCGGGCGGGAATTTCGAGGGAAAAAAAAAAAAGGAGGAAAAAAAGGAGAGAAAAAAAAACCGCATCCCCGACTCATCCCTCCGTCACCGCATCCCGCCTTGTTCCCAATCCCGAAGAATCGGCTGAGCYCCGGGGTGGGAGGAGGCCCTGGGAGGGCGGCCTGAGGCCGGCAGCGCTTCTGGAGGCCGGAGGTTTCTGCCGCTCTCGTTGCTATTTTTACTCCCTCCGTGTTTTTCCAGTTGCCAAACGCTGCCGCGAAAGAAAAATAAGAGAAAAAAAATAAAAATAACAATAATAATAATAATAATAATAAAAAAGCCCTGCCTTGGAATTTCTTTCATGCGCCGTTCCCAGCCTGTGTTTCCCAACGCGGCGGCTCGCGTTGACTCAGCGGGGCCGGGAGCCAGCTCTGGTTCCCATTAGCCGTGACGGATGCCAGGGAACGCGCTCGGGGCCGGCGGCACGCGGGGAATTGGGGCGCCCGGGATCCATGGGGGCTGCTGGAGGGGCCTGGGAGCCGACCCCATGTGTGGGATTTGCATCCGGCTCCCGCTTTTCCGCAGCGGGAACGCGCCSGGACCCCGGGGTTTTGATGGAAAGCGGCCGTGCTGCCTTGGAGCGGAGGCGGCTTTCCCAGGAATGCAAATCCCGCCTTTTCTAGGCTTTCATTGACTGATTCCGACGCCCCCGGCGCTGGCGGAGCCTCGAGGAGCCCCCGGCTGCTGCGGGGGTCGGATGCATCCGGCTGTCCGGGTGAGAAGCGCACGCGCCTCCTTCCTYCATCCCCATCCCTGGAAAGCGGCCGGGTGTGCTCGCCTCCATCCGGGTTTCGCTTTCTTCCCAGGATGATCCCGCTGGATAGGGAGGACGCGGCCTTGTGGCCGGTATTCCTACCCACCGCTTCCCGCCTGCCTCCCTCGGTGGCCCGCGCGCCGGGGGAGAAAGTGATGGAAAAGCCGCTCCRCTGGGAGCCCAGGCGGCTGCGGCTCCGGGCGGGAACAATGCTTGGAAGGGAAGAGGGGAAAAATAATCCGGGATGAGGGTGCTGCTTGGAGATGCTCAGTGCATCCTCAGAGGCGGGAAGAGCCCACAGGGATTTCCCATGGAGCAGAGCAGGGCCGGGGATTGGGGCTTGAGAAAGAGGGTCCCCCATTCCCTTTCCCTCCCCTTTTCCCGGTGGGAAAGCAGCGGACGGAGGGAGGGAGGCTGGGGCTGATTGGAAACAGATGTCGGGCTCTGCCACGTCGCTGAGGGCACCGCGGGGTGAGGAGGATGAAGAGCAGGAGGAGGAGGAGAATGAGTAGGAGGACAAGGAGGACGAGGAGGACAAGGATCATGATGAGGAGGAGGAGGAGGAAGACGAGGAGGAGGAGGAGAACGAGGAGGAGGATAAGGATGAGGAGAAGAAGGAGGAGGAAGAGGATGAGGAGGATGAGGACAAGGATGGGGAGGATGATGATGAGGAGGACAAGGATGAGGAGGATGATGAGGAGGAAGACAAGGAGGAGGAGGAGCAGGACAAGGATGATGAGGAGGAGGATGAGGAGGTCAAAGAGGAGGATGAGGAGGAAAAGGAAGAGGATAAGGAGGATGATGACAAGGAGGAGGAGGACAAGGAGAAGGATAAAGAGGACGAGGAGGAGGATGAGGATGATGATGGCGCCGCCTTCACCCCACGCCCAGCAGCTGCTCCGCAGGGACTTCCCCGCRCAGCCGCCACCACCAACCGCTGCCGGCAGCCCAGGTGCGCAGRCGGGGGGGTATTTTTAGCCCCACGAGGCACCCCAGCACCCACAGGGCCACCCACCATCCCCATCCCCATCCCGTCCGGAGCGTGCGGGCCGGCGGAAAGGAGGAGGCCAAGCGAGGCYGGCGCGTTACGAACGAGTCCTCTCTTTAATTCCACAAGGGCGGGAATACCGATCGGAACCAAGGCGACAGGATATAAAAAAACTCTCCAGCAAAATGATGTGCCAGCATCAGCAATGGAAACGAGAGGCAGCCCCTCCGGCGTTAAGGCTTCAGTGGAGGAGGGCGCTGCTTTTTTCTCTCGTTGTATCCTTTAAAAGACCCCAAAAACCCCCAAAATAACCCCAAAAACACAACACGCGGACACACACACACGTCGCTACATCTCTAAGCTACCTCAGCTCAGGTTTTTCTTTGAAAAAGCACCTGCTTTTTTCTCCTTTTTTTGATTTTTTTTTCGCATTTTTTTTGTCATCTCGCTTTAAAATTTCTATTTCCCCCCCCCCCTTTTAAAAAATATAAATTATATGAAAATACACATTGGAAAATAGTCGACCAGCACAATATAACAATCTCTTTCTTCTTTTTTCCTACGTTTATCAGCTTAATAAAAAAAAATCCCATGTGTAAAAACAGAATAGAACAAAAAAAAAAGATATTTTGGTCAATATTTTTCCTTTTTTTTTTTCCTTTTTTTACACTGAGGCAGTTAATTCCTGTTATATATATCCTGTTATAACGTATACATAGACCTATCGGGTCTTTAAAATCCTCTTTGGAATGTAGGCGACCGGCTACAGCCGAGGCGACGAGCTCCATGGAAAACGTCTCTCCTGGGAAAACGTCTCTCCGTGGAAAATATCTCTCCGTGGGAGACGTTTCCCATGGGATCAGCAGCTTTTTGGGAGCAGCTGCTACTTGCRGGGGCAGGAGAGGAGAGGGAAAACTTGGGAGGCTTTTCCAGATCCGCCGCTTTTTGGTCCCATTCGCCTGCAGGGACCTCTCTCCTTCTCCCGCTCTCGGGAATGGCAAAGGAAAAGCGGCAGGACCCAAAGCCAATGGGTGGGCAAATATCCAGTGTATGAACCCCCCTCTTGGCCCTCTTGGCATGGGATCCATCCGGGATCGGCTGTGCCAGCACTTTGGGAACCTTTAAGGCAAATCAGGGCGCTCCCTGCACTTGTGTTTTCCCAGCTGGAATTAAGCGTTATCCCTGTTTTCTGCCTGGAAAGGGCCCCTGGGAATGCTGAGTGGGGTGGATTTTACCTCCTGGCAGCAGCTTCCCTATTTATTCCCTTTTGGAGCAGCTCCTTGCACTATCCTCCCATCCTCTCGCCTCTCCATCCGCGCCCAGYGGGATCAGGAGCAGCCCTGGGATCGTTCCCAAAGCGCCGCCTGGGCCCGGAGCTCCCCCTTAAAAAAGGGGAAAAATGAACCTTAAAAAAGGTTCTTTTGGCTCAAATTCATAATACTGACTGAAAACAAAGGCACCTGGAGGCTCGCGGGGTTGATCCGGATCCGGATCCGGCATCAGGCGCATCCCGAGGTGCGTGGGAGCAGGGAGCAGGCGCTCCTTCGCTGCAGGAGCCCGGGATACCCGTAAGGATAGAGCTGGTCCAAACAGGAAAGGAAAAAGGGGGGAAAAAAAAGCATTTCCCCCAGCGAAGCGCAGKATCCTCTTGGAAAAATAAGCACAAATCCCATTGGGAAAACAGGGACATTTCAACACGCCGGCTGCCGGCGGCAGGGAAAACCAAATGGAAACGACCTATTTAGACCTGGGTTTAACACAATAATAAAAAATAAGGCGCTTTGGGGGCAATTCCAGCCAGTTTTATCAGCAAGCAGGGGATGCAGMCAGCGTCCCTGCTCTGCAGAGCTCCCAAATCCCATTAGGAAGCCTCTCCTGGAGCGGGATTTTCCTTYGCATCCGTTTTCCCACCTCTCTAAGCCTCTCTGCCGGCATAATGGGAAGGAGCACGCACGCTGAGCCCTCCTCGGAGCTTAAGACTCTTTGAAACGCAACGTTAAAAAAATTAAAACATCATAATAATAATAAAAAAAAATACTGGCACAAAATTCAATAAAATAAATTTTTTAGAAAAATTTAAAAAAAAATAATAAAAAGGCTTGGAAAAAAAAAATCTGCCTTTTGCAGAAAAGGAGACCATGGGTAGAAAGGCAACGTAGCAAGATCTTCCTTTTCCCTATTGCCCCTCTCCAAAGCAGGAGTTTCGCTCACTTGTGTTGTCCCTATTTCCCCCCTGCTTCCTAAAAATGCAGAAAGGTTCAAAATCCTCAAATCCCTAGGGATATGTCCTGACCTGTCAGTTGGTTGGGCCAAAAACCCAATAGCCGAAGGGATTCGCTTCCTAATACTTGTCCCAAACATCATGGGAAGCTTTGGGGCTATATGTGTTTTTGGCTGGTTTTTAAAGTGAGCTCCATTTTTGTGTGGATTCCTTAAAACTCAAGAGTTTCATCCCTAAAAACAAACAAACAAAAAAAAAAGATTGGAGCTTTCCCTGCAGGAAATAAAATTCTCTCTTTCGGAACCAAAACTGAGGGGGTGATTTTGGTTCCAGGCCAAAGCCCTGACTCTTCTGCCCCCCTCTCTTTTCCTTATAGCATCGAAACGGAGTCGCTCTTAAAAAATAAGAAAAAAAAAAAAAAAAAAAATAAAAAAAAAAAAAAAAAAAAAAAAAAAAAAAAAAAACATAAAAAATAGACCAAAAAAAAGGAGTCCCGACGCCGGGGCGGGCCTCACTCGTCGGCGTCGGGCTTGACGTCCAGCATGGCGTGCAGCTCCTCGGGCGCGTAGCCCAGCAGGCTCTGCAGGTCGCACACGAAGCGGTAGACGTAGCGCTTGCCGGCCGTCTTGTGGATGATGTTCTTGTCGTAGTAGTAGCGCAGCCCGCGGCTCAGCTTCTCGTAGTTCATCTTGGGCTTGTTTTTCCTCTTGCCCCATCGCCGGGCTACCTGCGACAAGGGGGCGGCCGACAAGTYGAGCTCGGCGACCGGCGCCAAGCCATGGCCAAGGGCTTGGGGCAAAACTCAAGCTCGGTGGTGGGAGGACCCTTGGGGGCAGCAGGGAGGCTCCAAGGGGATAGGGGATGGAGGGATCATTGGGGACATCCATGGGATGCCATTGTATATCCTCAAGGGGACACAGAAAGACGGGAATGGAGGGGACGTCCATGGGAAGCTCYATCTCTAATGGCCAACCTGTTGCTCCTCAATGAAGAGCGTTGGGGCTATGAGATGTCACCTGCTCCCCTCCAACCTTGGGCTGCCTCCTAGGTCTTACTAGGGCCCAATTAGCAGCAGCTCTTTAACGAGGGCTCACGGAGGGCCTAAGTCGCGGGGCGCGCGAGCGCTCCGAGGGCTCCCTACCTCATCCGGGTCGGAGAGCTTGAATTCCCAGCCGTCGCCCGTCCAGCTGATGAAGGACTGGCAGGACTTGTCRGTGAGCAGCTCCAGCAGGAATTGCCACAGCTGGATGGGGCCGCTGCCTGGCAAGGCAAAGGGGACACGAGGTGTTAACGGCACCGCCGGGGACAACGGGGAAAAATCCACCCTTCCGCCACCCAAAAAAAGGATGAGTGGCCACAGGGCACGAGCTGGGCTGAGGTTACGCTCCGAGTTACATAAATGGGGTGATTTCCCTGGCACCCAAGCGGCGAGGAGTCATCCTCCTGGCACGGGAGCCGCGCCGTTCCCTGCGTGCCAAAGCGCTCCCGGGCACCGCCTGGACGCCAGCAGGCTCCCGCTTCCCGGCCTCGACTCTTCACTCCCTGCCTGTTTACCGAGGGCACCCAGGTATGAGAAGGATTTGGCCTCCGTCCAGGACGTGTYGCTGCAGGAATGGGCTCGTCGGGAACAGCGGGCGCAGCGCGGACGGCTCCCTCCTCGTCCCTCCTTCCCAATGTGCCTTCCGCATGRAGAATCCAGSAARTTGAGGCTCTCCGKGSGTTCCTCCATGYGYGGGAGGTTTTCCAGGAGGGAGGAAYGTGAGTGAAATTCCCYGRGMTCTYCCGATGCATCCGGAGYGCCGGGATGAARCAGCCCTTGCCAYGAAGGTTCAAGTCTCAACCAGCCTCTCCTGCCAACGGGTGATGGCTCCGGCCAAGAGCAATTTGTCGAGCGGGTTTGGAAAGGCCTCCGAGCATGAGCGTGCTCCTCTCCAAGGCACCCGGGAGCAGCATTGCTCCGAGCCTTCCTATGCCCACRGAACCAGGCCCGGCTGAGGGCGGCACAGCCAAATCCCTGGGCAAGACGGCGATTGCCAAACCCGCCCTGTTCATCCGGAGCCTCGCCGGCGTTCCAGGTGCCTCCGGCATTGCGGCCTGGCTTGTGTGTGGTGCCCCAGGCGCAGCCTCGGCCGTGTTTGTACCAGATCCATTGCCCCATGCTGCAGGATYGGGAAACGCGGCGCCCTCCTCTGTGCCCGGCATCCCGCCCGGAGCTCAAGGAGAAGTCCTGGAGCCAGAGGCGGCCCCATCCTCTCCGTGCGCGATTCCAGGCTGTGCTTTGGAGCGGGGATGCCCAAGTCTCTTGTGGCCCTTGGTCCATCCATGGGCATTCCAGGCCCATCTGTGTGCATTCCAGGCCCATTCGAGGGCATTCTAGGCCCATCCATTGGCATTCCTGGCCCATCCGTGGGCGTTCCGGGTGCATCCGCAGGCTCTCAATGCCACATGGGGGCAAATCCCGTCGTTTTCCACGGCTCCAGGCCCAGCTCTTCCGCTCGTCTCCAGGTCAAGGCTGGAATTCCCCAGCCCGCCGCCAGCTCTGCCTCCGTTCCTATTTCCAGCATGAGTGCCACCAAGTGCCACCAAGGTCACCGCCTTCACTCTCTCCAAACACCTCCCATTTGCTTCAGCAACTAACTCCCATCCCATGGGAAATCGGGCCAATCCCCATCTCCTCGGGAAAACGCTTCCCTCTTGGTGTCCTTAGCCATGCCCGAAGCTCCGTGTTGGCTCTTTCCTCCCATGCCATCAATCCCAGCAGGTCCTTGTTGGCCATGGGCAAAGCAGAGACACAGGGACTGTCCTCACGCTCCCATCTGGAGCGTGCCGGGATCCATGGGCCRGCAGCGGGGACGGAGGGCACAGACYATCCTTTATAGGGCCCYGCTTCCGAGCGCGGCATCCCGGGGCTTCCCGCTAAGAATAGCGCCCGCCGGAGGGGCTCCACAAAGGGCCCCTTGTCCCACCCGGGCGCCGCTGAAGAGGGTCCTTCAGCAGCGCCCGGCGGGCAGCGTCAGCCYGCAGGAATGCGCCGGCGTCACGGGGCAAAAATGCCGGCCGGGAACGCCGCCGGAGCGCCCCCGCCCCGCCGCTCGGAAGGAGGCAAACGGCCCCAAAACGAGTGCGAGAAAGGTATAAAAAAAAAAGGGGGAAAGGAGCCGTCGAGCGGGCGGCACCGCCTGTTCTTCTCGCTCTGTGGTCTGTGGTTGCAACCCAAACACAACAGCCGGGCAGGGCGACGGCTCCCAAACAGCCCCGGTCCCCCTGCAGCCCCCGCGGGTCCTGCGGGCGCTGGGTGCATCCCGGGGCTGCAGGGGCTCCCAYGGGGAGCCTCGCGGTGGCCTCCAGGGTCCCACGGGATGCTGCAGCTCCCGAGCGCTCCCGTGCGTGCCCCTCCGAGAGCGCCGCGGCATCGGCCCCCGGCGCGGCAGCCATGGCAACCCGCTAAATTAGGTCAAGATGCGGGGGCCGATAAGGYGGCCTCGAGGAGGCGGCGAACGCGGGCGGCGCTTCCGCCACCCGGCCCCATCCCGCCGATACCATCGGAGCGCCGAGTCCGCGCTGCTGCGACGGCCTCGGCAATGGGGTGGGTGACACCTCCGGAGGCTGCATAACCTTGGYAGGCTCCTCCTTGGGCATCCCGGGATGCTCCTGCTGCCCCAGGCAGGAGCCCGTGGGGCAGGGKCTGTTTTGCACGGCCCCATCGGGCAGGCTGGGCTCTATCGAGAGCGASAAACCACTTCCTTTTTGACACAGAGCTCCTAAAATTATCTCCCTCCCCTCTGCAGCTTCCCCCCCTGCTTCAAGCGAGAAGAAAAAAAAAAAGAGAGAAAAAACTCTAGTTATCAGCCCCGAGAGACGAGCGGCGCGTGGGAGGAGACGCCGGGGACGCGCTGAACCCTCCGGCGATCTTTATCTGCACCGTTTCCCCTGCTCGGTTCCTCCAGCGGCGGCCGAGCAGGGGCAGGAGGGACCGGCGCTCGMGAGAGGAAAGGGACCCGGGGCAAAGAGAAGGGGACCAGGGGCAGGAGACCCACCTGTGTAGCCGGCGAGGGCGGCCGCGGGAATGACGGGCTTGTCCTTGTTCATGTCGGCCCGGTCGCGAACATAGTCCTTGAAGGTGCCCTTGGGCTTGTGGTTGGGCAGGGCGGCCGGGTAGTCCTCGGAGTCGAAGCTGTCGTAGGAGGGCACGCGCTGGAGGCTCTGGAAGGACGACTGGCTGCTCCAGGACTGCGTCAGGCGGTCGCAGCTCTCGTAGCTCTCGATGCTCTCGAAGGAGTCCTGGCCGCCCAGTTTACCTGGCCAGGGGGAAAGGGGCACGTGAGAGCAGCCCAGGGGCACCCGTTGGGACCCTAAGGCTAAAAAAGGCTCCCTCGAGCTGCCATCGCTCCCTGTGATCTCCYGCGTGCTGCCGATTGCTCAACCTCCGTCCCGAGAGGCGAAGGGAGTGTAACGGGATCACCAGAGTTCACCCGCTTCCCAAAGCGGGCTCAAAACAGCTGCCGGGATTGGGAAAGAAGCTTCCACGCACGGAGGCACCCGCGGCTGACATGCCAGAGGGAGAGAAAGCACCCGGGAGGCACCCTACTAACTCCTAGCACAAAAAGAGGTGAAACGGGACCCCTAGGAAAGCCTCTCCGCCGGCCTTCCCACTTCCAAAGTGTTTGACTTGGCAGCCGATTAATCTTTCAAGGCAGTTCCTTGAGGTGGGAGGTACAAAAATGTAGGTAAATATAAATACGCAGGACCCTGGTTTATATTAAGGCTCCTTTACAGCACTCYGGGAGGATTTATGCCCTTCCACCCCGCAGAAAGGAGTGTTCRTGTAAGCAAGGCCGGAGCCCRCTGYTTTTCCCAAATCCCAAGRAGGCTTCAAGCGTTTGCTGACAAAYGGAAGAYGCTCAGAGAGCAGGGGCAGTAACACCAATAATAACTGTCCCATCATCAGGTCTCCCAGCTCGGGTGATGCACCGAACGGGCCGGGTTGCTCCCTGCAAGGGGCCCGGCGTTCCCGGGAAGCAACGATCCTTCCGCTCGGCACTGCCCAACAGATGCGRATCCAACATCCAACAACCAACGCGACGTCGCTCCGATGGATTTTGGGAAGGGGGGGTTCTCCTCAGGGAGCCATCATGAGCAGGTCGCATCTCCTCGCGTTCCCTACCTGGAATCTGGAGCTAATGATGMCCCTGTGGAAGCGGCCATGGATTAAACCCCCTCTTTGAACAGACRCCACGAGCCGGATCCTCATCCCTGTTTCAAGCAGTATAAGCACCACGTCATGGGGCATCTGGGCCCCAAGTGTTTGGGATTTAATAATATTAATCGAAAGGGCATTTGGGCCCAAAGTTTGTAGGTGTTTGGCTGCCCCCGAGTCCAACAGGAGTCATGGACCTGTCGCTCCTTGGAGTCACACGGGAATTCAGGAGGTCACTCGGCTCTGTCACTGACCCGTCTGCGTCTCCTAATGAAGCCTTGGGCYCAGGTTTGCTGGGAAAGGCTATCGGTCCAAGCAAAGAGCCACCAAAACCGATGGAGATAATGGATAAAGATCCTCACGTGCAACAGCTTGCAGAGCCCGGGACAGTAATTCCTGATGGGAACTTGGGAGGGATTTGTGGGKTTTTGCCTGGTCTCCTAGGAAAACGAGGTTTACACAAGCACACAAGCACTGAGGAACTTCCAAGCCCATTTCAGCTCCCCTCAAGCTCAACATCAAAGCAGGGCGCCCGAAACGTCGTATTTTTGGAGACGTTGGAAAAACAAGCAGCAGAGCCAAGAAGAGAAATACCCTCTTAACACATCCCCCCGAGGAAAACACGGCCAGGGAGGGCTCCAAGTCCTCAAGCAATCAAGCTGGGAGGTTCAACCCCACGCAATATAAACATTGGGCAACTGGCTTCCTTGACGCCACTCGTTGAGTACCTCCTATGGAAGCAAAGGCAACGCCTGTGGTCGCCGAGAAGGACGGAGGTGGCCCGGAGGCCAGGAGGAGGCTGCAAGGAGCTGGACGTTACCTCGGCTGGCGCGGCCCATGCACATGTTGTCCGGCGTCACCACCTCTTGCTTGATGCTGAAGTAGTCCGCCTGCAGCGAGTCCGCGGGCACGGGCTCCCGCAGGATCACCGGCGGGTAGTCGCTCTCGTACTTGAGGGASAGCAGCTCCTCGGAGCTGATGGGGTGCAGCGTCTGGTAGGACTCGGTGATGAAGCTGGGCTCCGAGAACTCCGACGGCGGCACGCACTGCGCGTGCTCGATGCCGTAACCTGCCGGCGCAGCGGGGAACGCCATGAGCGCGGGAGCCCAACCAGGACAACGCAGCAAAGCCATTGCTCATCCCTCCAGCATCCACAGGGATCTCCAGGGCTGCCTCCCCATTGAGAAAACCTCCACATCGACGTCAACGGGATGGACAAGGGACAACATGAAGGATCCCCCTCTCCCCTTGCCCTCTCTCTCCTCAACTCTCTGCAATTTTCAAGCTTCAAGCGCCCACTGCAGCCCCCAGACCCCCAGTTTTGGCCCTGTAACCCCTGGCACTTACTAATGAAGTAGTCGGAGGTATAGCGGGATTCCGGATAGGCCGCGTTCACCCCGTTGCCTGGGTAGGGCTTGGCCTCTTCTGCAAAGGGAAAGGGAAGCAAACGTCACGTGGCCGTAGGCACAGCGCCCCGGGCAAGGCTTTCAGCAACACACGGAGCCCTGAACTTCCCAAAATCCTCCCCTCCGCCGCCAACCGGGGCTTCTACAGGTCCAGGAACGGGGTAGACAATGCACTCGGGTCCATCGGGGCTTCTAGCCCCAGGCATGGCCAGACACRTAAAAAGGGGCAAAACCACACAAAACAGGAGCAAAAAAAGCCCCGGGCCGCTTTCTCAAGCAGAGGCTCCAGGTGCTTTTGAAACACTCGTTGCATAATTTCCTGCCTTCCTTTCGGTTCTTCGCGCCCCTTTGCTGAGCATTTACTGAGGCTGCAGCRCAGACGAGCCCCTGCGAAGCTCAAGAGCCCAAATGCAGTTGTTTCCCCCTCCAAAAATGGGGGGAAAAACCTTATTTTTAGGCCTTTTGCTTTACAGCCGGCCAAGGCGGGGGATTGCACGCCCCGAAACGCTCGGCTGCCCGTGGGCCCGCGCCGCATACCCGATGCTGCACGCATGCATGGCCAGCACCTGCAGCCTCCACGCAGGCGTGATGCACCAAGCAGGGGCGTGCAGCACACCAGAGCCCRGATTTTCCGCTTTTCCCACTTTTTCTCCCCACTATCTTGCTCTGGATTTGCTTTCCCAGGCGCTACCCTCTGGCCTGGCTTCCCGCAAAGGTTTCTCCATCAGCAAAGCAACTCCGCTGCTCGCCTTATTCCTTGCTGCTGACCGAGCACTCCATAAAAATAACGCAGGAGGAGGAGAGCGGAGCCTGGGAAGGGCCCTGTTTACCTTTGGCAAACCACAGGTACCAGGAAACTTCGTCAGGGGTAATTAACAGCCATCCGTGAATGGGTTCCTGGAAGGCCTCCCTTGGCTTCCCCTCGCCTTCCTGCCCCCTCGGTGACAGGTCACTGCAGCCACGCAAGGGACCTTCCCGCAAAGCCCACGGCTCCGTGCCCGGATCTACCGCTGCTCCCCGTCAGCACCGGCTTGGAGGTCTCAGATCTTCAGGAATCTCCCCAATTTTGCAGCGGGGTGGGGATTGCGGCCCCTTTACTGGATGTTATTGCACCTTGGGAGATGCAATGGGCAGCACTGGTCCCACTCGGGTGGGATTTTGTTGTCCCGCTGAAGGAAGCAGTAAAACTGGCGGCGGGAGCCGAGCGAAACGGCCAAGAACACGCTGGAAAATCCCACTGCGCGCTTCCAGGCAGGAGCAACGGCCCTGCCCGGCCGCGTATTCCCACCAGGCACCGGCACAAACACCCTTCCTCTCTCAAGGAGCGCCGGGATTTGCTTTGCCCGCCTGGGATACCCATTTTGGCATCTCGTCGTGGCGCAAACCAACCTCTTTGGAGAGGCCCAACCGAAGTCCCAGCGCGCTCCCGGGGGCACCCACCTTTCTGCAGGATCTCCAGGTGTTCCCAAAGGATGTCTCCCACAAAGTCAGGCGCCAGCTCCAGGAAGCATTCCTTGCCCAGGGCRCAGAGGGCGGCTCCGTTCATGCCGAACTTCTGGAAATCCACCCCTTTGAGGCTGAACTCGTTCACTGCCCACATCACCCAGTCCCGCACGTGCGTCTCCGTCCACTGCTGCGGATCTGGAGCCGGGGAAGAGAGCCATGAGGGAGGCAGCAGCACGAGGCGGGAAAACGGGATCGCGTGGAGGAGGCGATGGATTTAGGGATGGGGCGGGTGGCCCCAGTGTTACCTTTGGGGATCCCCAGGCGCTGCTGCTCCTTGGCGAAGCCGCTGAACGTGGCCTTCAAGGCCTGCGACATCATCTCCTTGCTGCTGGGGGTGAGCAAGGGCACGTCGGCGCACTCCATGTCTGCAAGAGGCGGGAGGGAAACGGGCCGTGAGGGGGAAGATGAGGCCTCGAGCGCAAACCTGTGGCTACWGGGGGCACGTTGGGTGGCCACGGGCCACCCATGGGCACGTTGACCTGTTGGGGTGTGTTGGGAGTCAGATCCAAGACCACGATGGATTTGCTCATGACCCCATCATCTCCAAACCACCCCAGCAATAGAAGAATCGAGGTCACGTCCGCATGGAGCACRACGATGACGATGGAGAGGCCCAAAAGAAGAGAGCCGTCCAAGGCGGGAGGCAACACAAAGAGCTGGAAAATCCCACGTTGGGCCGACGTTACATAACGCCGTGGGGAGTGAGTCAGTCCCCCCGGGAGAGCYGGGCCTTGGATTGGCGCCGGCTCGCGAGCCGGGCGCCCGCTCCYGTTCTTTCCCTTTCTTTTTCCTCTAATTTCCTTGGAAAGGAGGCGGGCGTCGGTCGCCCGAGTATTTCGCAAGCATTAAAAAAAAACCCTCAGCCGCAGCAAAGCTTTGGCACTTCCCCGTGGATTTTAGGCATTCCTGAAAAAAATACATAAAAAAAGCAGCACGTTTCTCATGGAGAYGGAAGAGCCCTTCCCTAAAGTCCCRTTCYGAAGGTAATGCCATGTTCCCACCGGGAATCAGGCCTCCGATTTGGGACATGTCATGCCCTAAGACGTTGGCAAGGTTGTGTTGGGTTTTGCAGCGGCCAAACCACGTTTGGACCAGGATAAGCTCCTTTTCCTGCTCGAGTAGCCCTTGGGCAACCACAGGGATCCCTGGGCAGCTCCTGGCCTGGCTCCCGATCCCAGGAGAAAGTGCCTTCCATGGCCCTTTCCCTTCATCTGCTTCAATTCTGTGCGCACGGGGACCACCCAGGAATCYCTCCTGTCCACTGACCGTTCCAGCGGGAGGAAAACTCGGAGCAGGAGGAAAACTCGGAGCATCCCGAAGGCCTGGCTGGGTTCAGGCCCTGGGACGCTTTTCCCACAAGAGCARGAGGCTGCGGAGCAGGGGGAGCAGCAGCCAGGACCCTTCCCACGCTCCCCACCGGAGCCGCCGGCACCTTGGAGGCTCCGTGGGCACCCTGGCCCGCGGCGGGGCCGAATAAACCCGGGTTATTTAGGCAGGATTAGGCAAAACCTTTGTGTGCACTTTTGAACTGTTTTCCCAAGCTTTGCCTCTCACTCCCACGCAGGAAGCCGGAGCACAGCCGGCCTGTTCCAATTAGGGCTGTAACGGGACGCACGTTGGGAACGCGGCGTCGGAGCAGAGCGGGACGCAGCATGGGAAGGGAGAGGGGCAAGCGACGGGCGCGCACTTAAAATAAACCGATTTCCTCCCTTCTTGGAGGAGCAAGAAAGCAAAAAATCACTCCAAGAGGTGAAAAATAAATACCCGGGGATGAAAGCCGGGCTTGGAGCGGGGAGCGCACGGGGCCGCGCCGCAGTGAGCGCGACAAAGCCGGCTTTCTTCCAGCGWGCCGGAGCTTTCTTATGGAGATGCGGCGCGGGGGCAGCGCTCGGGAAGTGCCCCCAGCGCCTTCCGCTGGCTGCGGAGAGCGGGATTGAGGAGCCAGGCAGCCCCTCGGTGCTCATGGAGGGGTGGGAAGGCTGTGGAGCCGGTTCCTGGGATGTTCCAAGGAGGATGCAGCACGGAGCCGTCCTGGGATCCGAGGCTCCTCACCGGGCTCTTTCCACCCTCCTCCTCCTCCTTCCCAGCTCCATGACATGGGCATCGGATTCCGATCCCGGGGATCCGCAGCCGCTCAATGACAAGGGATCCCTGCGCGCGCCAAGCGCTCCTGCATCCCAAGGTCCCAGCCAGCCTCCCCTGAGGACTWGGGAGCCCTTCCGAGGCTTCCAAGCCCAGCTGGGTGCTGGTGCTCCAAGGAGGAGCCAACGGTCCACAAGTTATCCCTGCAGGAAGGCATCCCAGCCCCGTGACCGTCTCCGGGCAGCAGAAGGAAGGGCAGGAGCCCTGATTCCCTCTGCATCAGAATGGGATTGGACACACGGGGGCCGAGCCAAATCCCTCCTTCTCCTCTCCCCTCTGGCCCGGCGCTCCCAAGCCCTGGAATTCCCCAGGCTTCGCTCGACCTCCAGCGCAAGTCCCTCGCCAACCCATCCCTCTGTGTGCCGGCGTCAGCAGGGGCCCCGCGGCGCAACCGAGGCCGCGTCACGGCAGACACGTGGACACCACATGGCAGGACGCAGCCCCGGTGCCCTCCAGCCAGGATGACGTTTAGCTGCCCAGACACCTCCCTGCGCATCCGAGTCACTCGGTCGCGCTCAGCAGCTCCTGCGGCCCTGAGGGAGGCACCCCGAGATCCACCAGACTAAGGCGGGCCCAGAAGGCGCACACAACCCTASGTCCATCAGACCTAGGTGGACCTAGTTGATGGATCCACCCCTACGTCCATCCATACCTAGACGGATCTATTCCAATGTCCATCAGACTGAGGTGGACGTAGAAAGTGAACCCAACTCGAGGTCCATCAGATCTAGGTAGACCTAGTTGGTGGATCCATTCCCGTGTCCATCAGACCTAGGTAGATCTAGTTGATGGATCCATCCCGAGGTCCATCAGACCTAAGCAGATCTGGTAGATGCACCCATCCCAAGGGCCACCAGACTGAGGTGGACCCAGTAGGTGCCTCCACCCCTAGGTCCATCAGACCTAGGTAGACCTAGTTGGTGGATCCATCCCAATGTCCATCAAACCTAGGTAGATCTAGTAGATGCACCCACCCAAGGTCCACCAGATTGAGGCGAATCCAGTAGATGCATCCACCCCTAGGTCCTTCAGACCTAGGTGGACCTAGTAAGTGAACCTACCCCTAGGTCCATCAGACCTACGTAGATGTAGTTGGTGCCCCCATCACAAGGCTCACCAGACCTAGGTAGATTTAGTAGACCTACTCACCCCTAGCTCCACCAGACCTAGGTAGATCTAGTAGTCAACCCATCCTTAGCTCCATCCGACCGAGGTGGACCCTGTAGGTGCTCTCATGCCAAGGCCTACCAGACCTAAGTAGAGGACCCATGCCAAGGCCCACCAGACCCAGGTAGAGGACCCATGCCAAGGCCCACCAGACCTAGGAAGAAGACCCATCCCAAGGCCCACCAGACTGAGGTGGACCCAGTAGGTGTCCCCACCCCAAGCTCAACCAGACGCTGGCAGACACGGGAGGCGGGTCCATGGCCAGGTCACCTCCATGGGATGTAGCAGCTCGCCGGAGCGCCGCCCATTCCCAATGCTCCATATCCCCTATCCGCCCAAGAGAGCGACCGCGCTGCTCGCTTGATGATCCCAGGCCACCGGCACCGCTCAACGCAGGAGGAAGACGAGGAGCTGAAGGCTTCGCTTATCAGGCCGGGCTGCCCGGCTCGCCCGRCGGCCGCGCGAGGAGATTAGCGTGTTTAGCTTGGGAATCACACAAATAATTGCGCAGGCTTCTGCAAACAGAGYGGGGTTGGGAGGTCAGAGCGCGGCTGGTAAATCTCAGCGCCGTGCGCTCCCGCACCGCGGATAATCAACGGGTTTAATCACCACAATTATTTAGAGCTGCCCAGGACAAACAGGAGGCCCCTTCCGCCCTCGCCRCGGCCATCGGCCTCTTCCCGATGCCGGCCGGGACCGGCACCGGGATTGCGGATTCTGCCCGGAGTCGGAGGAGAAGCCGGAGCGGCTCCGACATGCCCAGAGTGTGGGTCGGGTTGAGGGGACACACGGCCGAGGCGCTCGCGTCCCCAGCGCGCGCTGCATCCGGAAGCTATTAAGGAATTACAGGCCCGCTGGCCCCGAGCCCTCCCCRGCAGAAGTGCCTGGGAGCAGATGGTGAAAGGGCTGATTGAATTCGGCTGCCGGGGCCAAGAGGCTACGAGGAGGAGCCACGAGCGGAGTGGGAACGGGATCGGAACACCGAGCACCCGGAAAGCATCGGGAAGGCTCCCGAGCTCCGGGGCTGCCTCCGTCGGGGCTGTTTTGGGGAGCAATCTTTCCCGCAGCGGCTCCTTTTCCCGGGAATTCGTGCCAGCAGCTCCCGGGGCCCTGCTGAGTCAAGCAGCCGTGCCCTGGGGATGAGTAACGTGGCGCGGAACGGCCCCGGCGCGGCGGCTCCACTTCCCAGCGGGCCCCGTTAGTCACGTTCCCTGCCCGTGGACGTCGTCCCTCCCTAATTCCCATCCAAGCATGCGGCTCCGGAGGACGCGAGAAAAGGCGGGATCCTGCTCCAGTGCCCCAGCTCCCGGGGCTCGGCCTGGGCATGGAAACAGGGAGCAGAAACGGGCACGGGGACGAGGTCTTTTGAGGCGAAACTTGGGAGGCAGCTTCAAATCTGGAGCTGCTTAAAGGGCTGGAAAGCCGGCGCCAGCGCCCAAGTCCCCGCGTCTCTCRGAGGGCGAAACAATTTCCGAAAAGCGCGAGGTTTAGAAGAAAATAACACCAAAAAAACCACCCCCACCCGCCTTGCTGCTTTGCAGCCTGCAGCGCGTTGACCAAAGCGGAGCGGTTTTGCACGAACGCGGAGAGAGGGGCCAAAAAAGGAGAGAGACTTTTATGTGGGTCGCGCAGCCGCGCGGCGATCACTGCGATAGATGGAGCTGCTGGAGGAGGGGGGGGGGAAGAAATAGAAAGGGGAGAAAAAGTCCCCCCCGCCGCTCGCCAGGGCCGGCTCCGGCTCCCGCAGCTTTGCCTTAGTCAGCACGTCGCATCCGGAGGGCTCCGAGCGGCGCCTGCAGCCCGCGAGGGGAGGCAGCTCCGCGGTCACGCGCTCCGGAGGCCGGGAACGGTCCCGGGCGCATCCTGCGGGAGWGCACGTGCATCCCGACGGGCTCCCCGCTCGCCTTCCCGAACGGGAAGCAGCGCCAGGAACGAGGGCGTTTTTCCGGGCGGCTCTTGTATTCCTCACTCTGGGAGCGCCCAGGGGGGTTTTCCCGGTGGCTCTGCTCCGGCTCAYGGCACTTCAGGAACCCAAAAGGAGCACCGAGATGAGGAGGGGGGATAGGGCAAAAGCCCCCAGGGCAGCGGCCCCCCAAACGCCCCCGCGCCGGGGCAAACGGCGGCAGCACCAATAAATATTTACCCTTGGAGCAGCAGTATTTTGACGGGAGATGTAAGCATGGCCCGGAGCCAGCGCAACAGGGCCAGCTCTGCAAAGCAGGGCGGGTTTTTCCTCGTCCCATTCCGGGCGGGACGTTAGAAGCTCGGCGGAGCGGGATCCCTGCAGCCCGGGAGCGCGGCAGGGCCCGGCAAAGCGGAGCACGCCGTGATTACACGGCGGATTAGAGGCTGCTCCGCTCCAATTTCCCGGGCCTCAAGGCGGCTCGGGATGCAGGAAGGGCCCTTGGCTCCTTGGAAACACCCCCTGCTCCCCGCGTATCCCTGAGGCAGCGCATGCAGGAAGGATGCAGGGAGCATCACCTTGGCGCTCCTCGGAGCATCCACTTCCCATCTTTCCAACCTTTCCAATGAGGCCAAGAAGGCCTCCCCGGGCACTCCCGGGTGCCCATCCCGGTTRGATGCCGCGGTGATGGGCGCGCTGTGAGCAGATGCCGGGATAATGGCTCTTATCGCTCCAGCTTCTCGCCTCCTCCACGGGCAATCAGCGGGAAAAGGCCGGCGGAGGCTCCGTTTCTCGTTTCTCGGACTCACCCTCCCGCGGGACGATGATTCCGGCCGCGTATTCCCGCCAGAGCAGGAGGTGCCGGATGCAGCCAGGCCCCTTGGAGCCACCAACACCAGGTCCTGCTTAAAGYCCCCGGGGAAACTGAGTCAGGGCCGTCGGGACGCGCCGTTCCGGGTGGGAAGACGATCCCTTCGGTGCTCAGATCCCGGCAGGATCAACCCAGCGGCGGGAGGCCCCGGGGGGAAGGAGGTTAAGCCTCCTAATTGACAGCGCCGACCTCCGCRGCTCCGAGCACCGACACAGGAGCCGCTTTCGCCCTCCCTGCCGGGGCTCGCGCTCCGCACGCGACGCCCAGCTCCAAAGGGCCCCGCGTGGGGATGTTCCGAGCGGCTCCCGCCGATGCTCAATGCGGAGCGGAGCCTCCCGAGGCTGCTCCGAGGGGAACGCCGCGGTCTCCGCATCCCAGCGGAGCTGTCATGGCCCGGAGCAGCTCCCGGGATGCAGCCCGTGCCAAGGGGGACGTCTCGGTGCCGCTCGCGGTCCCCACGCACCGCAACCGGCCGGGCSCCGTGTCCCCTCCGTGGGACTTTTCCCGCATCCAGAGCCGCTCGGCTCTTCCGGCCGCCGCTCATCCCGCGCAGGGGATGAGGCGGGATTGGTTCCAATCCGCGCTCCGGGAAAAGGGAGCGGAACCAACGCGGAAATAACCGGGAATCACGACCGGGAAAGCAGCGGAGCGAAGGGAAAGCGGCTGCTCCGGCTGCCCGGCCCCGCCGGCGGCGACGGAGCCCGTGGGTGGGGTGGGGTGGGGGGGAGAGTTGCTTGAGAACAGGCCGGGGTTAAAACTCCGCAAACTGCCCCAAAAGCGCCGGGGCTGCCGCGGGCGGCGGCGCGGGGCGTCCCCCCGCCGAAACGGGGCGCGAAAAGGACATTTTGGGGGGGGGGGGAAATTTAAAAAAGGGAGACGCCGAAGCGGGGGCCGGGGGGCCGGGGCGGCGGCTCTTACCGGCCGAGGGGAAGAGCTCGATGTCCACCTTCTCCGTCTTGATGATGGTGAGCGCCGGCTTGAGCTCCACGGCCGCCTTCATGGCTGCGGCCGTCGGCGGCGCGTCGGGGCGCCCGGCCGCCGCTGCCGCCCTCGCCGCCTTCCCCCGCGCTCCTGCGCGCTGCCCCCTCTTCCTCCTCCTCCTCCTCCTCCTCCTCCTCCTCCTTCTCCTGCGCGCTCCGCCTCGCCCGAGGGGAGGGACGCGGGGCGGGACGCGGCGGGGCCCCCGCCCCGGGGCGGCTCCAGCGCCCGCCGGGGACCCCCCCCGTCTGCTCGTGGAGGGGGCTCGGGGCACCCTCAGCCCCAGCAGGACCCGTGGGCAGCTCCAACCCCCGCGGGGCAGAAAGGAAATGAAGAGCCCCGGGTCCCGTTAAAACCGCAGGGGCGGGGGGTGGATTTACGGCGCTGGGTAATTAGGCAAATTGGAGCTTTTCCCCCCCAAAACCGCCGCGGGATCTTGATGGGGTTTGCTGCTTTGTCCAGGAGCGACGCGGTGCGCGATTCCCGGGATAACCGGGAGACATGAAAGGATTTTGCGTCGGGAAGCGCAAGGAGGGGGCCCTGGGCGCGGAGGCGGCTGCTGCAATGGGAGGAAAGGGCCAGTGGCTCCGCGACCCTTCCCCGGGGGAGAGACTTTTCCTGGAATTTAGACCTGCAGGAGCAAGCGCTTCCAAGCTGGGAAGCACCCCAGGGAGCTGGTTACGCTGGGAAGCGGTGGTCGGGATGCCCATCCCGGTGCCCAGGGCCTCTCCTTTGGGCACAAAGTCACCCACGGAATGAGGATGGGCAAGAATCCCTAAAAATCAAGGAATCTCCCTGCCCCAGCCRCTCGAGCCGGCTCGGGATGCTCCTTGGGAAAGCTGCTCGCAATCGTCCGGACGAAGAGACAGCTGGAGAGGGGGGCGAAGATCCCACCCTTGYGCCCGGCTGGGCTTCTTGGGGTGGTTCCCTTGGCCCGCGCTCCTGGCGCTCCAACAATACGGAGCTTGTTCGGCCCCGGCGCCCTTCAATGGAGCCGTCTGGAATGAGAAGCGGGCAAAAGCCCCTGGGCCCCGGGGGAGATCACAGGCCACATGCCGGGGGCCGCACAAAGCGCCCGCTCTTTCCCCCCCTCTTCTATTAACCCGCCTCAAAGGGCGTCTATGCGGAGCCACCACGTGCCTCGCCGGCGGGGCCATTGTGAAGCTAATTAAATAACACGCCGCGCTGCCCCCGGGAGCGGCTCCCGACGGGATCGCCCGCAAATCCGAACCCCTCCCCAAGGGCCGAGTGGGAAGCGCCCGCTCCGTTCGCCCGCTTTGGGTTTCCGTGATCCCCGCAGGCGCCGAGGCCGGAGCTGGAGGCTCCTTGGCCGCTTCCCAGCAGCAAAACGGGGCAAATAGCGGATTTTTTGGTCTTGGTTTCTTCTCTTTTTCCCTGCTTTGGAAAGAGGATGTGTAAATGTTGTTGCTAACTACGCTCCGTGCTGATGCCAACCATTTTTGGGGKTTTTTTTTTGCATTTTCACGCGTTTCTCAGCTTGCAAAGATAATAAAAGCAGGGGAGTCTCCTGGGTCGTTCGGCCTGAGTGGAAACTTGCTGCTTTTGTGCCCCAAATTGCAAAAAGTCGGAAAGAGCAAAGTCCATCCCAGGCAATCCCTGCAGAACCGAGATATTCACCCAGGTTGGTGGCTCCTTAGGGAGCTTTCCGGCTGGCTCCCGCACGCGGAGCCGCCGAGCTCTGGCTGTTAAAGCAGGGATGTATTTTCCGGGGCGATTGAACGTTATTTCTGGCGCAAGCCAAGGGAATGCGTTGGGAAGAGGGCTGGAAAAGCAGCCCTGGAGARGAGCACCTGCTCCGGGCGCTCCGGCAATCCCAGGGTTCTCCATGGGCCGTCCATGAGCCCAGACCTTGCACTGCTAAAGCGCTCCAGATGTTCGGCACCTTCCCCAGGCCCRGGAGAGAGACGGGATCTGCCTGCCAAGCGCCCGGGCTGCGAATATCCCCCCAATATTCCCTCTTTTCCCTGCGTTCACACGGGGAGARCGGGAATGGAGAGCTCCGAGGCGGGTCAACACCCGGACGAGGCGGTTTCCTGTGGAGCCCCCGTGCCGAAACAGCTGGAGCTGGAGCCGCTGCAGCCGGAGCAGCCCCTGGAATCCAAGGAAAGCAGTAGGATAAGGAGGAAAATCCATGCTCAGCGCAGSAGTCCTCCAGGCCGGGGCAATGCCYGTGTTTTCCGGTGAATTCCAGGGAAATATCAGCCTAAACTGTCCCTCARTGATGCTRTGGGATTTGCCTGGAGGCCTYYGAGGGGCTGGAGCGGACCCCAAATCCGCCTCGGATGGGACCTAAGAGTAACTGTGGGACCCTGAGCTGCTTTCCGAGCRCTTTGTTCACCTCAGACCTGCAGGAAAAGGGGCAAAAGGTGGGAAAACCAGGGAATTCTTGCGTGATCCGGCTGCCTCCCCTCAGCCGCTTGCCAAAGCGATGGGAAGGGCTCCRCGGGCCACTCGATTAATGAGAGCCCAGGAGGGCAGAGCCGTTTATCCGACCTCKTCTTCTCCAAACTTCCTAAGTGCTTCGGAAAGTGGCTGCCCTGGAAAGGCAAACTCCAAAGGGAAAATATTATCTCGGCCCTTTATAAACAGCTCCGGCGCTAATGAAGTGCCGTGGGAGAGCCCCGGGAATGAGGGCGCTCCGGGGCCCGCGCCTTCCCTCTTGCCCCATCCGCTCCAACCGCTCTAAGGAGAGACCCGGATTAAAGCCCCACGTTGCGGCCGCCCACGCACGTGTCCAAGCCGGAGCCGGGGGGGGGGAATATCCGATGGATTTCTGCCTTTTCCCTTGGCGTTGGCGCTTCCCATGGAGATTTGCTTTGACGGGAGCGGAGCCAGGAGCGGAGGGCGCTGAGGTTTGGCTCCGAGGAGTTGCCTTTCTGCAGGGCAACMGGGCGCTTTGGGAAGCAGCCACAGGAGAAGAGGGTGAGAAGTGCCCCCAAAAGCCACATTTTGGCAAAATGGGACAGCATTCCCAGTGATTTAGGCGTCTAAGGGCAATGGAAACCAATGGGTTTCCCCAAGGACTCCCTGGATCGATCCTGTTGCTGTTCGGTTGTAGCAACGGAGCCAAGAGATCCACCCCATTCCCGGGAAAAGGTACCCACGAGGGCACTGGGATCCTCCTGCAGGGCACCAGAAGCCCCAGGAAAACCAGCCCATCCTAAGAAGAGCTGCCCCGTGCACCGGACATTTTCCCGCACGGCAATGGGTTGCAACGGGATGCAATGGGATGCAGCGGGATGCAACCAGYGGCGGGGAGCAGAGCTGTTGCAAGTGATGCCAGCTAAAGAAGGAGCACCGCCAGAATCTGGATTCTCTGCAAATCCAGGGAAAARGAGCAAAATAAAACGCCGGGAAAAGGCTCCTTTTCCTAGGGAGAATGCCCAACGAGTAGCTCCCCGTTCCCGCGGCGGCTCCGGCCCCGGGGCCTCGGCAGCCCCGGGGTTAACCGCGCCGGCGCCCTGCGCCGCGATGATTTCTGGCTTGTTTCAGCAGGGGGAAGTGTGTCCCRGCCTGATTAGCCCAATGGTTTCCTCTTTTCCCATAACCTCCAGACCCTCGCGGCCGAAGTGTTTACTTTCCGAAATAAAAAATCTGCTGGTGTTTTTCTTTTCCCTTTTTTTTTTTTTCCCTCCCTCCCTGTGTATTTTGGGTATCTCCCACCCCTCACCCTCCTCCGCTCGCGCTCCAGCTGCAGCCGCCGCGCGGAGCCCCGGGAAGGTCCTTACGGAGCGAGCGCGGCCGTAAACACAGGGAACATCTGGAGGGCGGCAGAGGTGCTGCCGGCAGCGCCGGGAAAGCGGCTCCTTCCCAGCTCCCAGCCCCCCGGGTGCCTCTTCCCTAYGGAGCGACCGACTCCCAGGCCCCTCCTGAGCATCCACGGGCAGCCACGAGTCCCCTAGGGTGGCCTTGGGGCTGCTCTTTTGGGTGCCCCCCGATGCGTTACCTGCTCCGTACGGAGCCCCTCGGTCCCAACGGGAGGGAAGGCGCGGGGGAGGCTGAGCAAAGGAAAGAGGCCGCGGTTAAAAATAGCATGAAAGGCCATGAAAAAATGTGGATTTTCCCCCCCCCATCCTGCCTTCAACTGCTTAAACTTCGCTTGGAAAATGTGCTGCAGCTGGAGAAGCCATCGGGCTGAGCCCCCCTCCGCAAACCCCCGCGGCTCCGAGCGTGGGCCTGGAAGAGAGCCCAGCAAAACGCTCGCGGAAGGCGCTTTTCCTCCCGGGAAAAGGGCTTTTTTTCCTCCTTTTTTTTTTTCCCCTGGCCTGCAGGGATCCTGCGTAAGATGCCCCAGGGGGTTGGATGCATCCAGGTGGGATCTGCTGTCCGTGCCCTCCCGCAATGCCGTTATCCGGAATGGTGCCCTGGAAGTCTCCCCGGAACCAACTCGCACGGTGGCGTTGGATCCAATGCCCAACTCTGCTTCCCCGCTCTAGGATAAACTCCATGCTCGGGAAGAGCTTCCGCCTTGATTCCTGCACCTCCCTGTGGCCATCCCGTTTTCCGAGAGCATCTCCAGGCTCATTCCTGCCCCTCCTGCCACTAAATCCGACTTTATCGCCCCTATCCTCAGGGAGCCACTTGCCCRGATTCCGGCAATCTCTGGGCTGCATCTCCCTGCGGATCAGGCTCATTCCCCTTTCGCAGAGCCTGGGATAACCGGGCTCGGTTCTCAGCATACATTGACCCAAGATCTCAGCATACATTGACCAAGGGACCCAAAAAGTCATTAAAAAAATGACATTTCAGGAATTCTGTGGCTTTCTATTCCAAAAACGTGCGTTCACGCTTGCGTTTCGCCCTTGCTCACCCGCTTCTCTCGCCAACCCCAAGGCCCTGCAGCAGGTCGGGAGAATCGATGACAAAYGACCGGTCCTCAAAGGAGAAACGAGAGCACCCGCCTCGCCCCATGTACAAACGAGAGTTTCCTCCCCTTTAAAATTAGACAACGCTCTAGGCTCGAGAAACGGCGGCGTGGATCCGGGCTGCGGATCCGGGGGTCCCTGGGGAGAGCCCGCTGGCGGAGCAGGGAATGACGCCGAGCGTTCCAGGCAAAGCGTTGGAGCAAACCCGAATGCCGCGGGGGCCGATGACACCCCCGTCATTGAGCTCCATGTCCCACCCGAGGGCACCCGCTCGGTGCCACCCGGTCCTCGCGTCGTCCCCGCACGGTCCTACCTGTGCCGTAGTGCTCCAGGCCCGTGGGCACCTCCTGCACGGCGGCCTCGTCCCAGCCCGCGTAGCAATTCCGCTGCTGGAAGCAGGCGGCCTGGAAGCCGCAGCTCATCCAGGGATCTTCGTGGGAGCCGCCGGTGCCCGGCCTCTGCGCCAGAGGAAAATCCCATCATGGAATATCCCCTCATGGAATATCCCCTCATGGAATATCCCATCATGGAATATCCCACCATGGATGCGCCCGGCATGTTTCCACCCCTTCACCCACCAAGCGGGGAGACGCCGGAGCTGGCGCCAAAGGGAATGCGAGCAGCGGGATGGGAATCCACAGGAGGATCAGGAGAAGCCTCCACTTTGCCCAGATCCTCATGGATGGGACACAGCCGGGATATGGCGGCTCCCGGGGCACGTGAGGCTCCGGCCAGGCCTCCGAGCGCCAGTAGAGGGAGGAAGGAGCCCGCGGCTCCGCATGGATCAGCTCACATCCCAGTGCAGCGCCCATTGCACCACATACACATCAAAAGACCCAACCTGCYTTTATAAGAACCATCAATCTATAGATTCACACTATATAAAAAAAATCCATATAAATGTGTGGCTCTAGATTAAAGTAATCCCGGGATATCATTTGCATTCTATTCCTATAAAGTTCACGTATGCCTATTATATTTAAGTACACACGCACAGGCTGTTATATGTATTTTTATATACACATTATATGTTTTATACGTGGGTGTAGGTGCTAGAAACACAAGTGCAAACTATACATAACATAAATATTTGGGGGTATTTTATATATATATGTGTATATGTATATCTCTGCGTGTCTATTCACACATAAATCCAGAATATTATTTTTCCCTCAATTCCCATCATTTTTTTCCCCAGGCGAAAATAATTTCCCTCTGTTTCCAATTAACCCTTCMCATCCATACTTGGCCCTGCTTAAAGGAGCCGTACTGGGCCCTAGGAAAGAGTTTTTGGGGTGAAAACGGCCTTTTCTCCTTAATTTGGTGACAATTTTGAYGACAATCCCAGCAAGGGATGCTCYTAATGCCCCCCATTGGAGCCAGGATTAAAAAACCAACCCTATCTCCTCTCTTACCATCACTGCAGGGCGAGCCGGTGGATACGGAGCGCCGATGGTTGYGTCCATGTAGTAGCTCATCATTCCCGAGGCGCCTGCGGAAAGGGATACGGACATTGGGTGTCTCGTGGGAAGCACACGGGAGGCTCCCTTTGGCTCCAGCACTCATTCCCTCATTTACATATTCATTTTATTGATTTATCGCAACCCCTTGACCTTATTCATTCATTAATTTATCATTTTATTCATTTATTACAACCCCTTAACCTCAGCCTCTCCAAGGACCAACGCAGATTTTGGGGGCAACCGAGTCACAGCACAAAACGGGGCCCACATTAGAGGACCCCATTGCACCTGAGCAGACCCCCCCTATCCAAGGAACGATTCTCTGGAAAACCAGGCACCAGGATACCTTGGAGAGGGAGCTCTGGCGCGCTTTATCCGGGCTAAATTTAAACACAACTTCCAGCACTTCCCATAGGAAACTACTTCACAGCCCAACACGTCTCCCACTGTCAGCAAGTTTCCCTGAGGCTCGGGCGCTATTTTGCCCTTCGGCTTCCTCTGATAGGAACCTCAGCGGTTCCTCTCCTGCCCTTGGAGGCCTCGGGATAGATTATAGATGGATAATAGACCTCCAGGACCCCATCGCATCCCTATGGGATCGAGGTCCCCCTTGGGCCCAAGGCCGCTCAGCGCCGGCCGGTTTCTTTTGGCGTCGAGTAATAATTYATCCTCCGTCGAAGGGGTGGGGAAAAGGAGCTCCTGGAAACGACAGCCTTCCGCCGGCGTTTAACCCCTGGAATGCCGGCGTTTTCCAGGCTCCCTGCCAGCTTCCAGCTGCGTTTGCCGCGGGAATTTACGGTTATCACCGTTTGCAAACTTGGCAGCAATTGCCCGGGTAATATCTGATTTACTGGGAGGAAAACGGGTAAATTGGGCTGCTATGGTGACCACAGCCCTTGGGCACCCTCGAGTGGCTCGAGGTGAGGATGAGGAGGATGGGAGTTGCCTTCGCACTCGTCGCTCTCCATCTACCCCCTTTAAGGTTTTACCCTTTGCTTTCCCCACARCCTGGAACAGGTTTGACGGTGCCTTAGGAGCCCCGTGGGCTCCATCCAGCTCTACTCCGACAGGAACACCGGGACAGGTAGGGATGGAGCAGCCGGATACACAAGCACGAGCCTAAAACCCAGGATGGGATGGAATGGGCAGCCAGGGCACCAGGGGCCTCCTAAAGAGGCCATCAAAAGTTGGCGTTTCGGGAAAAAAAGGGGGTTTGGAGGTGGGGGGAAATGCCACCTATCCRCACGCTGCATCCCGCTGGGAATCACCAGCAAAGCCCAGGTAGAGCCCCGCGGATGGAGTTTGCAGGGAAGGTCCCCCCGCTGCCACTTACTGCTCGTGTCCCCGAGGAGAAGGGAACGTCCTCCTGCCCGCTGGCCACCGTGGTCTCCGGGGCCTTCCCGGCTACCTGGCGCTGTCCTGCGCGCCGCGGCGGGAGGCGACGGGAATGCCATGGTGCCGGCGGCCGGGCCGCCTATTCAAAGGCAGGGGGAGTGGTCAGCGGCGCATCCAGGGCGGTGGGAAAGGCGAGCGGAGCCGCTGGAGCGCCGGGATGAGGCACCTCTCCGGCCGGCACGCGCCCTGGGTGGGGGGCACCTAGGGATTTAGGGATGGGGTGGGTTATTTGGGTGCGGTGAGTTTTGCAAGGGGCAATGCTTAGGGCAAAGTGCTTAGGATTGGGAATTGTGCTGGAATTGTTCTTTCCTGGGGGGATGAAAGCAAAAAGAGAGGAATATGGAGCAGAGTCGGGGCAGGGATTGGCCAGGCACGGACTGGGCTCTGCTCCCTTAACCCCAGCTCAAGCCCGTGCCTCTCCCCAGGGCTGCCAGCACCAAAAACGACTCTTTTGCCCCCAAAAAAGCCCCCTGGGCACCTGGGAGTGTCCTGCTCGCCTGCACATCCCAGGGCCCTGCTGATCCCTCTCCTAAACCCTGCCAGGTTGCTCCAAAGTCCGGGCACACCAGGAAGTGGGTCAGAGCTCCTGCCTGCTTTCCAATGTCTGGAGGCCATGGGAATCTCCCCTTGGATAATGGGGTGCATTACAGGGAGCCCCAGGACACGTCCCTGGAATCCTGGATCCCCCCCGTGCCAGCAGCTCCGTGTCCTGCCCAGGTCCGKGATCCGGGATCCGGGAGGAAGCGGCTCCCGCCGCCGGCCCCTGCTGCCCCTTCCTCCAGGAGAGGGGGCTCCGGGCGGAAACGCGGCTGCCGACGCGGAGCCGAGTCACGACGGGGCCCGACGCGTCACGACGGGACCCGACGCGTCACGACRGGGGCCTGACGGGTCACGACGGCGCCGTGAGCACCGGGGCGCCGGCGTCCCGGCCCCGCTCACGTCCCCGCACGCACGCGGTGACCTGAGGCCTTCAGCATCCCCAGGGAGGTGTAACCAGGAGGGAGAGGCAGTTCTGGGGCATCCTCCCTGCTGGGAGAGGTCCCCCCGTGGCTCTGGATTAGGCTGGAAGCTGCTGCGTCTCCCTCATATGGACCGAGTTAGGAGCTCGGTGCTACGGATGTGCCCATATGGGGTGGATCTTGCTGCTTTGAGGGGCACAAGAACCGTTGGAAACAACCCCAGGCTCTGAAGATGTTACAAGGGGTTGGGGGGGGTGATCCAATGGCTGGAGAAAAAAAAAAAATCCCGCCTTTTAATTGTGGATTTTCAATGCAGCTTCCCTATCTACGCAGGCCTGTAAACACGGCCCTATACAAACACGTATGTGCGAGCGAACCGAAAATAGCAGCGGCTCCCGCCGAGGGCTCCTTCTGCGAGAGGAAGTGAGCCATTTCCACCGTGCGGTCTCGAGCAACGGCTCCGAGGAGGCTCCGGGGCCCAACGGTGCCGGGCTCTGCCCCGCGGGCACCGGCGACGGCTCGCGAATCGCCCCCACGAGGGCTCCGAGGGGCGTTCTGGCGCCCGGGGAGCAGCCGCCCCGGTGGCCTCCTCCTTCCGCGGGGCTCCGTGAGCCCCCGCGGGCGCTTCCAGGCTTTAATGGATGCGGCCAAGGGGAGAAATCAAATAAATAGCGGAATCAAAGCGCTCGGCCCCGCGGCTCGGCCATGCCAACACAAACGCTGAATYGGAGGAAGCATTAAGCTAAATATAGAGCAAAACGGGAGAGCTTTTCTTTCTTCTTTCTTTTTTTTTCCTCCCCCCCCTAGGTCCATACTGTAAAACATCTGCTGAACAGTTTCCTATAACTGTTTTTGGCTTTTAAATCAAAGAAAGGAGAAACAATGTCCCTTTTTTTTTCTTTTGCAGGGAGAAAAGGAGGAGGAGGAGGAGGAGGGAGGGGGGAATCAGCCCTTCCTCCCGAAGCAGGAGGACAGCGCGGATGGAAATAGGAAAGGGGAGAGTTTGGGACATCTTGAGCGCAGGCAGGAGCGGGTTCAGGTGCCTCCGCCCCGCCCGGGCCCACGGGCGATGCCGGCAACGGGGCTCCGGCTCCGGCRTCTCTTCCCTTGGGCGCTCCCGTGGCCGCTCACGAGCCCTTTCCCGGCTGGAATTTTTCRCTGCCACCAACGTCTTTTTGCACCAGGTGGTTTTTAGAGCCCCCGAAGCTCTGCGATGGGGCAAAGGGGCAGGGAGGCGGCGGCGGCTCCGGCGGCTCCGTGCGGGATGATCTAGCGGAGCCGCTTCCCTGCGCTCTGGCTTATGTGCCTCCCCATTAGGCTTTATGCGCTCTGATGGCTATTAGTTTGCGGCGTGATGGATACGGCCCTTTGGGCGAGCCCGTGGGCGAGCCCGCCTCATTCCGCGCCTGGAATTACCAGCAATTCAATAACAGGGACGGTGCCGGAGCAAAACCCGCTCCCGGTTTTCCTCCAGCTTGGACAGAACCATCCCGCGGGAGCACCCGGATGCTCACCCGGGTCCCCAAGGAGCAACGGCGGCCGCTCCTCGGGGCGCTGCCAAACGTCTCAAACGGCCGCGCCGCTTCTCCACCCCTCTCGCTTTCTGCTCGGGCGACGGCATTCAGAAAACCGCCCCCGTTTCCAGCCGTTTCGCTTCCTTTTCTCAACGGGGCGCCACGGGGACGACGCTCCGCGAGCTGCAGCCGGCGGCGGGAGCCGCCTGGTGCCGTCCGGGCAGCATTGCAAGGCCTGCGGTGAGCGCAGGTGCAGCCAGGCCCGGAGCTGCACGCGGAGTCCTCCTCTTTCCCCCTTTTCTTTCCCTATTAGMGCATCCGACAGCTGGGAAACACACCGAGGTCTTCAACCCATCCGTTGCACCTCCGTCTGCAGATTTTTTGGTTCGCTTCGGTTGGATGTGGAGCAACACGGAGCGGGTGACGGATCCGGCTCGCACGGACCGAACGCTGCAGCCCGGAGCAGCCACCCCAAAGGGACCGGGTACCTCTTGGACCGGGTACCTCTCCGCTCAGACTCCTCTCTGAGCAGCCACATGTGTTCCCCAAGGCCTCCCGCTGCCCCCCGGGCTCTTGTCCCCATCACAACTCTAGAGGGGAGGTAATTTATTGCAACATGCCCATGCTCCGGGTACCAGGGATGATAAATCCGCAGGTACTGGTGGCRTTCCAGGCACTCCAGACGCTTTGCCGTTCCCTGGGGTGCTTTGATTTTGAAGCCACGTGAAGAGTCCCTCGGTTTGGCCGCGGATCTGAACTTCCGTAGATCTTAAAGCCGGCGAGGGCCGTAGATTATCCAGCCTGGCTTCCCGTCTAACGCAGCCCATATGATCCCCGCCCGTCATTCCTACAGGGAGCCCGAGAGCTCGTGTTTGGCTCTACGTCTCCTCCGCGGAGGCAGCCGGTCTTGATTTAAAGACATCAAGAGATGGAGAATCCATCACTTCCCCTGGCAGCTGCTTCCAGGGGTTATTTCCAGTCAAGGAGGAAGATATTTAGAGCCCCCTCRGTTATCAGAACAGCTACGGGGACACCCGAGTCCCCCTTTCCACCCTTGGACGTCCAACCTCTTTGCCTTCCCAGTGCYGGAGTGAGACCCAAGGCTGGATGGAGCAAAGAGGAGACGTTCCCGACTTGTCCAGTGTCCCCAAAGACCGGGAATTCTCTCTGCTCTGGCCCCGGTGTGTGCAAAGCCAGATGTTCTCGCAAGGCGCTTTTACTGGGTTATTTATATCCATATAATATTTGATACTTCCTGCGCTATTAAAGGGCTTCAGGTCCCCAAGATACCCTGGAAGCCGTGTGAGCTCCTGGAGCCTCCCGGGCAGCATCCCAGCTCCGGGAACGCTCCCGTGGAGCTCTGCAGGCTCTTGACATGTTAATGCACTAAGATAAAGCCCTGTGTTTCTGTCCAAGGGCTGTCCAGGCTCTTTGGGRAGAGGTTTGGCTCCCGCCGAGCACCTCGATGAATGGATCCTCGTGTGCGTCCGTGGGAATTCACTTGTTCCTATGGTTTAAGTAACCCTTGCTTTGCTGGAGGAGGGTTCCTAATGTTGCACCTGAGTCTGGCTGGTGCTTCCTCGGGTAGAGCTGGATCTAAGGCAGATTCACGGGGATTTTTTGCCCCTATAAGACATTTAGGAGGTGCCTAAATGCCTTATGTCACTTGTAAGATATATAACCCTTAGCGATGCTGGCTCCCCATCCGACGGACACAGCCCAAACACCACCAGGAAGGCCAAAGGTGGCCCCGAGGGAGGAAGCAGGACGGGAATAGCAGGAGAGCAGGAYCCGGAGCCCGGCTCTGCCCTGGGTTTCACTGTTATGTTTCCAGATTGCCACAAGGTGCCAGCATTTCAGAGCATTACAGGGCCCGGGGACCTGAAATCCGGCTCCGTCCCAGCTCTCCACGCAGCAAAGGGGTAATTTGGGGTTTTTTGGGGTGAAAAACTGGTCTTTCTTTTTGTGTTTCGATGGAAATGTGTTGAACTTCCCGAACTGTCTTTCTCGCCTATCAACAGAGGCGAACCTGTGAAATCTTTGCACTCAAGCCCATGGTTTACTCTCATTGCCCTTCCCAAGGGGAAAAACCACCTTGTATCCGGAATACTGGAAGGCAACGGAGGCACCTTGGTGTGTCCGTGGCTCCCGGACCAGCACCCGGCATCACCCATGAATCGGATGCAAAAACCAGGGGAGAAACCCGGGGATTTCAAGCCAAGACCCGAGTCCTTCCTCAGAGCATCTTTGCTGGGGGTCCTTGGGCTATTTATGAGACCYGTTGAAGTGCCATAGAACTGGATGGGGAACAAAGAGTCTGCCGGGARAGCTGCTTGGATCCAGGTCCCGCTGGAGTCAGCAGCGGAATCCCTGCTAGAGCCGGAGGAGGGAATGGCGATGGGTTGCCGGGCCCTATGGATCAAAGTGTCACRGGAAAGGGCCCTGCACAGGGAATAGGAGCTGAAATCTCCCAACCCGATGGGTGCAGGTCAGGGAAGCCGTTGGTAACCTCGATGTGACTCCGGTAGCATCGGGACATCAATCCGTGYGTTTACATTTTCCTTCTTTATCGGCCCCCCTCGGGCCTCGGCTGCCCCATTTATCTGATCCCTGGACTTGGGGATATCTCGGCACCTCCGAGATCAAAGGGGAATTTGCAYGGCTCGGAGAGAAGCGCTCTGCTTCGTGTGCTCCGTCTGAGCAGATATCTTCCCCCTTGGAAGTCAGTGGGAGCTTGGTTTGGCGATGGGAATCTGCTCTGGGAAGCGTTGCTGCAGATGGCCTTAAAAACGCCCTTAAAACACTCGGAGCTCAATAGTTCCCTTTGGGAATAACCCAGCTTAGGAGMCGGGCGGGATAAGAGGAGCGCACGATTTCCAAGGCCCCGTCGTGCCGGCAGCGTCACGGCGCTTCCTCCATCCATCTCCATCAATCCTGCCCTCCGGGCGGCCCGATCTGGTCGCTACAACAGCCCTCTTCCMCCGTGCGCGTTCCCTCTTCCTTAAGCAAACAGCCACCGGATTGGAAAGGGAATGGGCGACGGATGCCRCGGCCTCGCTCCTTATCTCCCGCTCACGACAAGCTGCGAGCCTAGACGGGCCTTGCGGGAGATCTCAAGTGTTTATTGAGCCCCGGGAGGGAGGCAGAGGAGGGGAAATCTGCTCCGGGAGATAAGGCCAGGAAACGGGGCCAGTGACGGGAGCAGAGGCGACAAGCGGAGCGAGCGACCGGACACCTCCGAAGGGGATGGGGGCCCTGGTGTCACGGCACGAGGTCCCGCGGGGGCCCCGTTGTTGTAGTTGTGCCCGATTTGGGGCACAAATTGGGGCACTGATTGGGGCCTGATCGGGACAAATTGGGACCCGATTGGGACAAATTTGTCCCGATTCCGATCTCGGGCACCCTGGTGGAAACGCGGTGCGATGGCCCCGACACGGAGCCGTTTCACGACGCAACCTGATCTCACCCGGGGAGCTTTCCCAACTCATCACCCCTTTCCATATGGGAATAGTTATCCCAACGTAAAGCACCTTCATACCCAAAGAGGCTCGCTCGGGAGAAGCGGCTTTAATTCGAGCGCTCTTTTCCGAGCTGTCCGATGATAGCGCGTGGACAAGACCCGAGGTAGGAGAAGTCTTCGAGGAAAACCCTTTTGTGCAAAGGGCTGTAAACCCCCGTTTTACGGCGTTGTTCCAAATTTCCGCTTCGTTTTACGGGTCGCCTAATGCGAAGGGGAAACCCTGGCTGCCGAGAAGGGCAATGGGAAACGTGCTCCAAATATTTACGTGCGACGGGGAAAAAAAAATAGGGTTGTTTCGTTGTTGAGCAGGGCTTGGTGAAAGAGAAAACAGCAAAAGTCATGGGTTTTTTCTTAATTCCTAGATAAAATTAATGGAGACAGCGTGAATACCACAATGACGTTGAGCCCAGGCAGGGCAGCGATGGGGAGAGCTGGTTGTGCCAATTACACGGGATCGTTAGTCGATATTCCTGAAAAGACCAAAAATGGGACCTTTTGGTGGCTGATTCCAGAGGGTGACCAGGACCGAATCACAACCCCAGATCCGGATGATCTTTTTGGGCCCAGGCTACAAAGCTCCGATTTTGGCCCAAGATGATGAGAAAAAGAGGGAATTAAAAAAAAAATGCCGTGGAAAGGCTGATGCCTCCTTAAAAGTCACATTTTCCTCCCAAGAAGGAGCAACTAAAGGACAGAAGTGTCTGTGTGTGGTTACACGTCAAGCACCGCAGCTCCTTTTGCCTCCGCATTCCTTCCCCTTATTTCTAATCAACGCGCCGGGCACGTTTAAAACGCCATAAAACGTGATTTCCAAACAAGCAGAAAGTAAAGCCTGCTTATTTGGGGTTTGATGTAAACATTTACAGCCCGGCCCCAGCCTTAAACAGTTAATCTTATAGCGGCCTATTAAAATAAAGCGAATTGTGTTATAATTCATCCGCAAGCAACCTCGGGGTGAGTGGATCAGGTAACTCCTGCTTTTGCAGGGCTCGTGACGTTTTTAATCAAATTCAGCTGTAATTGCTGGCCGCTTTTAATACTCGGCCTGCAGTTGGGACTCGTACGGGGTCTGTTTTCTCTTAACGTATCTAATAAATAGAAAACATGAAAAGAGCACATTTCGCAGCGCTTTTCCCCCCCCTCTATTTCATTCGTTCTAGCAATTGTCCAAGGGGCTTATGAGAAGGCAGCACTTGTCAGGTCCTGGATAAGATTCCCGGGGAGTTTTAAGTCCCTGTTTGTGTTGCTGGCACCCTGTTAAAGGGGACCGGGCARGGAATTGTGCTGGAAACGGGAGGGATTTCATAGGCACCTTTAAAACCCACCGCCCATCATGAACACCGAGATGTTGCTCATAGCCCAGTCACCTCCGGCTTGTTGAGCACAAGGGGAAATATCAGGTCTGCAAAGGAGCAAGTTGGGGTAAACAAAACTCCTGTAACTTTCCCTGCTCACGGGTAGAGAGGAGGGGGATTTTTGCCTTGTCTTCAGCACTGCAGCTGGTTCCAATTTGGCTGCAATTTTCTGTTGGGCTGGTCAAGCTCCCAAGGTGACTGCAAGTGGCCCCATGGGCTTGTCCGCTCCACCGGGGGGTTTGGTTACAAGAGGGAGCTCCGAATCCAAAGGGAAGCGTTTTCCCTTGTGCTTCCAAGCTCTTTACACCCCTTTGTTAACACCAGCCTTTAAAGTCTATTTTGATGCMACTTATTAGGTGTGTGCACGCCGGGCTCCCCTGTTATATCCCCATTGGAAGCAGGCTGAAATTTGGGGCACTTTTACCTATATATATATATTTAATAGGGGGTAAGTGGTGGGGAAATGCATGGGAAAGGATGCAAATTTGGCCAGCAGAACCTCAACAAACCCAGCAAAATAGGGGAAAAAAAAGCTTTTCCTAACAGAATACAAAGTTCAGCTACATGTTCCCTGATGAAGGATGAGGTTAGGGCTTGGAAAGAGCAGCTCCAACCCGGCTGCGTGTGATTTTTAAAGCCCTTTAAAGACCAAAATGGTCCTTTCTTACTAATTTTGACCTCCCCAAGCAATATTTCACTCTCCTGAGCACCTCGCAAGCCCCTCCTTGTCGCCTGAGCCCTCCTTTTCCCTTCGATTTTCCTTCCATCTGCCCCAGATCTTCCCTGGAAATGCCCTGCCGCTTACCTGCTCCAGGAACCTCTCCCTTCCCATCAACAGCAACAATAATAACGAAGAATCCCAAGAATTTCTATATTAAAAAAAGAAAAAAAGGAGGGGGGGGTCTGGTGAGGTCCCTGGTCCCTCGGTCCAGGGCTGAGCGTGTTTTCCTTGGAAATTGGGAGGAATTCTAAACGCCCGGTCTGCCCGTGAGTAAATTGTGCTCGGAGCTCTAGGCACGGCTCCCAAGTTGCCCTTTCACCCCTTGGCTTTATGCGTTCCTCTTATTAAGGAGCAAAACGCTTCAATATGTTGGAGTCTGGGGGCAAAGGGAGACGCGGAACGGAGAGCGCCAGGAGGTTTTCAATACAGTTTTTGCCTTTGGAGGGTTTGACAAGCGAGGTTTTACCAAAATCTATTTATTTCCCCAGGTTAATGCAAAAATAAAATCGCCCTTCTGAGATAGCAAAATGGATTTGGAAAAAAAAAAAAAGCCTATTCCTGGATTGAAAATGTTGGTTTTTCCCCCCTTCCTAAGTGCGTTACTATCTGGTCGGGTGTTATTAAAGAGCCGGGAGGATGCGGAGGGTTTGGCTGGCTGCGTTTTGGGTGCGATGGTGGATGGTTTGGAGGTGGTTTCGCCGTGGAATATTTGCGGTGCTGCTCCAGGGGGGGCAACGGGTTAACTACGTTCAAGGTTTAAAAAAAAAAAAAAAAGCCCAAAGTAAGGAATGATGATTTTAAAACGGATATTTGAAACTTCCTTACTTAAAAAGGGGGGATTTAAAGTAGCACTTGAGCTCCACTCAGCGTCTCTTTTCGGCTTCACTCCTCCACGGGATATTTTTTTTCTTTTCTTTTCTTTTTTTGGGTAAGAAAGTTGCGATTTTTGTTGTCGTCGTCGTCGCCAGGGCGAGATCTCGATAAGGACRGAGCGGGAATCAAAGGAAAAGCGGAGGAGCCGGGAGCGGGGCAAGGCAGAGCCAGTCCCGGAGCCGCGAGCAGAGCGGGAGCCCCCCGAGGAGGCGCCTGCCTCATGCCCGAGCCTGCCTGGGCTGGGAATTGTCGCCTGGGCTGGGAATTGTCGCCTCGGCGCCGCTTTGGACGCGACGAGTCGAGTCTTTGCCTTGCGAAGCGGCGGGGAGTTGATTCCGCGCTTTGATTTGCTTTAATCCGGCTCCCAATCTGGATCTTTACGAACCGGCCTGCCGCCGGTTGAGGGGAAAGGGTATAAAAGGTGAGTCATTTAACACGGTAGCAACGATCCTAAGAGCTGCATCGAGAAGCRCTTTAAGAGGCCCTTTTATGTCTCGACAGCGCGATATGATGGATAAATAACCCACAGCAGKCGGCTTAGGGCGGACTCCACATATACAGATGTATTTATTTATATGAACTTGTATAATTATAGGGAGAAGGGAGCGGGGGTAAAGAGGGGAGCAGAGGGAACCGCGATGCGAATCCTTGACCCTCTAGAAAATTGACTGGCTAAGGAAAACTGCCCCCACCCCCCGTGGCAAGTTCAGGAGCGAAGGAAAACTGGAATGCGTTAGCGGGGAGGAATCCCGGGAAAGGGAAAACGGGGCTTATCAGAAACACATTGCCCGTTTTATAAGCGGCTGCCCTTCTGTGCCAGCTGGCCGCCTAAGAAACKCTTGGAAAAAATCGCTAAAAACGGGGGGGTTACGTGCAGATACAAAACTTGCATTTTATTTTCCAGTATTGTCCTTTTCCCTCCTTTTTTTCTCTGTGTATTTTATTTATTTATTCATTTTAACCAGAGATATTTCTGGAGGAAACGCTGGCTCTGCCCTCCCAGTTCGGGAAAACGGGAGCGCCGGGATCGCTGCGCTTACCAAGACGGGGGCTCACGCCTCTTAATGAGGGACTAATTACTAATTACATCGCTTTTCCAGGGGCTAAAGAGCCCGAGAAACGCTTATAGGGGAGAAAAAAATATAGAGAGATGTGAGATATTTTAGCGATATTTCCCTTTGCTGTTTGTATTATTATTGTTGAATTATTGTGCGTGRAATAAAAGGTTCTTTAAATGACCCAGGGCCAGCAGGCTCGGGATGGTTGCGATGAGGGCAATGCCCTTCATTTAGCCRAATGCACCTCTTAGATACGAGTCAATGGGGTTAACTAGTCTCGACGTGAAAACATGAGTATTTCTGGTGCCTTTTAATTGTTGSCTGAGCAATTCAGTTAATCATATGTCAAACACTTCCTTCTGCTCCGGTCAAAAGTGAAGAACCCCCAAAACAATAACAAAAATATTGTTAAAATATGGGGGGAAAATTCTARTTATGATGTCTAGTCTATCCCTTGACATATAATGATTGTGGTGGACACTTTTCTATGTCATTTCTTTAAAGTGTACGCTCCAATGCTTGATTACTTCTCATTAAGCTTAGTTAATGTTTTTAAACAGTGCTTTGTGTTTTTTTCACTCTTGTGTTTATACATTCATGAGATGATGATGATGATGATGATGATGATGATGATGATTGATTTCAGGTCAATTTCAGGACCTTTTAAAGATATCAGTCGAACAAGTAAGGATGTTCCAGACCGTTCCAGACACTTCGTCTTACGTCAAGGTAAGACATGACAGCATCTTTAAACAGGTAATATCCACAATTCCAGCCCTCCCAAACTCACTGTCCTATTGAAAATCTTSTTCCCGTTCCCACTGGAATCAGCAGAAAAATGTCATGTAGTTTCACAGGGAGCTGGGCTAGAGTCTAAGGATCTCAGTGATAGTTCTGGGCTGAATCAGTGCTTGAATCACCAGGRAGCAGCAATATGTTAGAGCGCTCTTGGGTTTTGTAGAACATTGGGGCTTGRTTGGGTAGATTATACTATAAGTACCATTATAGTGAGAGTGTCCTGCCTTATATTATAGTCGTGGTTTGGTAGGCTGAAACCAATATGATAGCGGCGGTGCGTTACCAGCGTTATATCATAGTGGTTTCCTAAATTGCTTTCCAATTTTCTGATTTCCTAGATACCGTTCAGCCTTAAACCCAGGCGAAATTCCATTTAATATCCCCCTAGCTCTCCGCTGAGCCAGCCCCCGAATTCAATATACAGGATGTTGTGTAGGGTTCTGCTTTCAACAGGTACATTTCAAAGTGGATTTCAAGACGGAGAAAAAAAGGTATTTAGTGAATTAAACCAAACCATCTCTTTCAGTTGCTATCATCACATGAGGTAATGCTATATAATATCGGGATCTGCGTTATTTAGGGCTTCCCTTGAACAATTCTGCCACGCATTTCAGCAGCTGAACTGATTTTTATGAGCTTTGCTGATAACGGGTAAGGCCAGGTCCTACTAGATCTTGTACTCTGATAATTGGTTGGATACCTTCTGATTAAGCAGAAAAATAATGATTCTCGGAATGTATTTCAATGGGCCACTCGTGTCTCCTTCTTTTTCCTAAGATGAAAACCAATTCCCCAAAGGGCTGGCACAGTCTTGGCCCTTTATAACGCGCCGGAGTCCTATATTATATTTGACATCATGTAGTTTTTTTTCTTTTCCACAACAGCTCCCAAGAATGTAAATAAACCAAGCCCGGGACATCTGGGTTACACGTTTAAGGCAAACTCGGCATGCAAGAGCGCTTAGGGAAAATCTAAAACACAAGTCGCTCCTCTCCCGGGCTGAAGAAACACAGAAGGGTGTTAACTAGAGCTGGGTGGATCATTTGGAATGAATAATTTACTGCAGGAATTTTGTCTTGCTTTTTCCCTCGGTCGACGAGCCAACGGTGATATCGGTGTTACCTGCACGTTATTGGGCCCGATTCAGTGGATAATCCTTAGGCTGAAGCTCATTTTGCTGGCGGTTGGGTAGGAGTTTTAGCGTTTGAAACGCTCCTCGTGGGATGAGTGCACTAATATTCCATTGATTGGGTTGAACTGGCAGCTCTCTGGACCATTTTTTGGAGCAAATTCTACTGGAAATCATCAAATTTCACATTCAGTTAATGCCCCCCAAAACACAGGCATAGCTCAGTGTATCAGTGAACGCTGATGACTRTTTTTCTGTAGCAAAATCCCTTTGGAATGAAGTGCCAGCAAATTCCAGGCCTAGATAATTTAACATTCGCAAAGAGATTGGATAAGTCAAGCTCTAATAGCGTCAAAACAGCCTTCCTGTTGACTAGGATCCTATAGGAAAAGTAGGCAATGTTTTCTTCACATAAATGTGTGTTTGATCCACCGGAAAGAACTTCCAAGGCTGGATTTATATCCAGCATTTCAGTGTCGGGGATATAAGGGATGCSGAAAGCTCTGCCTTTGATTACAACCCTTCATCTCCAGTTGCCACCATTTGGGGCAAGGGCTCGGCCTTCTGGTATTTTGCCTGTAAAGTCTCATTCACACCAATGTCCCTGGGGAAAGGGCTTAAAGAAAATTAAAAAAGCGGCAGGATTTTAACAGGAATTGGTCCAAAATCCTTTGTAGACAAAGGGAATATCCCAGAAAGGCTTTAAGGAGCTTGGATGCTGCTCCAAGCTCTACCAGGGGGGATTGGTGGTCTTGTTTTAGATAGCTCCTACCTGATCCCCACGTTGGTTCTCGAGGGAAAAGGTGGAAAAGCAGCAGGTCCTGAGTCCCAAACTCAGCAGGACTCAACGGGACGTTCCTGGAGGAGTAAATTTCCAGTAGAAAACGGTGCAAACGCGAGATCCCCACAGGCCGCCCTCACCTTTCTGCTCAGGACAACGTGTGAAAGGGGTGAGGGCTGCGAGGTTAGGGAAGGAGGAGGAAGAGGAGCCTTTGCGAAGAGAATTCCCTCTTTTAACRGGGATTCGCAGGCTATCAGAGGGTGCTAATCTCGCCTAAACGCGAGTATTTGAGCGAAACGTGCAGTTTAATGGGGAAATTAGGCTTGAAAAGACAATCCTACAAAGCACTAGGGCCCTAAGCGAAGCAGCGGGGACGTCGAAATCCCGGATTTGAAAGAACGAGGGAGAAGATGGACTCGGCTCATGCAGGGAATGGGAGGAAGGAACCCCCTGGATGAGCGGCGTTTTCGCCTTAAAAAAAATGGATTTCGTGCGGCCCTAATGTTTGCGGGACGGTACAAAGAGGGATATTCATGGAGGGAAAATAGCCTGGGTGGCTGGAAACAATATTTGGGTTGTTCTTGCGCTTTCGCTCGGCCGGGGAAGTTTACAGAAGCCCTAAAGAGGGAATTTATTTTTGAGGAACAAACCAGAGAAATTTGCACCGGAGAAGGGAGGCTCCAGCGGCCCCGGATCCGGCCACGTTCCCGTTCCCTGTTTCCCGTTCCCCTGTTTTAGGGTGTTTTGAGGGWTTTTGGAGAGAAATTTCGCACTGCGAGTCGTGCGGGGGGAATCACGGCCGAGGACTGCGGGGCACCCCGCAGGTGTGCGGGCACACGGTGTCCTGCGCTTCTTTGCCCATTTCTGCCCTTTTTTGGGGCAATTACGCGCTTCCAGCAGAGTTTCTGCTCCTCATCCCATAGGATGGGAGCGGGTTCCTCCAAGGAAGGCGGGAATCGCGGCGGTTTTGCGGGAGAGTTTAGCCCAATCCTTGTCCGGGAGCATGAGGGGGGAAAGCATTAAWAAATAAATAAATAATAAAATAAAAGGAAATAAAAAAAGGAAGGGGGGAAAAACCCGCTTTAAATCTCCAAATAGACGGAGTCTGAGGAGCAAAGCGCGGGCAGGGCAGAAGTCGGGGGCGAATTGGATGGAAGCGCATCAAGGGGCTCCCTGGCTAAGGTCAGACGAGACTGGCTTCTCCAATAAAAATAAATCCCAAATTAATTATGGCCTCGAGCGAGGGGCCAGACGTTCGGAGCGGGCGCGCTGCAGCCTGGCTGATTTTGTAGKWTTTTTTTTYYCCTTTTTTCCTTGTTTTTMCCAGAATTAYGGGCTGGGGGAGGGCTCTTTTCCTGGGATTTTAGGGGGGAACCCCCCCCCGCCAAGAGTCGCATTACCCGCCTTCGGGCTCCCTGCGTCTCCTCCACTTCCAAAACACGGGAATTTTCCCGGTGTTCTCCCTTAGCGAGTTCCCAGGAGGGCGCCGATCCCGCGGGAAAACTCATCCGCTTCCCGCTTTGGCTGAAAAGCGCAGGTTTTACCCCAATAGATCAGGCGAACCCKGGATTCGGTTCTGGGGAGCGAGTCCCAAACCCCATCCCGGGGCTCTTCCCACAGGGGCTCCCCTTTCCAGGGAGCCCGGAGGCGGCGCGACGCGCGGTGATGGGCGCCGCGCGCCACCCACCAAAGGATTATATGGGGAAAAAAAGCGGAAAAACGGGAAAATTTTGGAGCGGGATTCAGAGCCCACGGATCGGGGGGGTATGAGGAGAGCGAAGGGTTAACGGTGATTTCTTTTAATTGAGCTGCAGCCCCAGCGGCCCTCGGCAAAGTGGTGGTGGGGGGGTGACCCCGCCAGCAGCTCCAGATGTGCARCCCCCCAGGGACCGCAGAGCACTGGGAAGGGGAGGGGGGGCGAGGCCGGAGCCCCTCCCCGTGGCCGCGGGGCTGCGGGGGCCGCGCGCCCGAAACCCCGCAAATTGGGGCCGCATTGATGGGGCTAATTGCGGGGGAGGGAAGAGGAGGGGCGACGGGGGTGGGGGGGGACCTCCAGCTCCCCCCTACCCCCCCTTCCAGCCTCGCTCCTGGCGAAATAAAGTAGGAATAAGGGACCAGGCGGGCGGCGTTCGGGTATTGCCCGTTGCGAGGGGCGCGGTCGTTTGGATATAATTTTGGTTCCTTCTCCCCCCCGCTCCGTGGTTGGACTAAAAGGGCCCCAAAGGCTGGACACAAGTGGCGCAGGACCAGGTAAACCCCCCCCGGCCCGAGAGCTGCCCCCCAGGGGGGTCCTCCTGCTCCGACACTTCTCGGCTTCGCCCTCTTTTTATTGCAACCTCCGCTCCTAAACATATATATTTATATATGCATACATATATATGTATAGCTGGGCAGGGAGGGGGGAAAAAAAGGGGGAAAAATAGGAGAAAAATACGGAAATCGCCTTTCTTTGCTGGGGGTGGCTGGAATCAAAGAGGGGATTTCGCGGCAGCGACTTTGCCGGGTCCAAAGTGAAGTTTAAGGGCTGGAGTTTGGGCTCCTTCACGTCCTCAGCGTTCGCGGACTGAAAATTCGCCTGGGCTGACGATTTTGGCCGTTTCTGGTCGTTTTTTTGGGGGTATCTTGGCCAGCCTTTTCCGGCGCAGGGGGCAGTTTTTAGCAGCCTAGCGGGAAAAGCGCCTTGCGACGGGAGCCGGGGGAAGGTGCCGGCGGTGAAAGCGACTTCCCTGGAGATCCCGCTAGATCCCAGGGAAATTCCCGACGTTGTCAATCGCGCCGCCTCTTTCGCCGTCGTTCCCTCCGCGATCCTTTTTCCTTCCTCTTCTCCTCAGGGCGCATTTCGGGCGAGGGGGCCGCTCGGGGCTCTAAAAGCGGCTTTTTAGCCCTATCCCCTTCTCGGCGTGCCCCGACTCGGCCCTTTTCACCGTCCCCCGCTCCTTAATTCCAAGCCGGGACTGGAAAACGCATTAATGCAAAAAAACACTAGGGCAAGAGACGGAAATTCAGTGAGTCAGGCTGAAGCCGCTCCAGCCAACAGCACACACACACACACACA
>PTEX01000301.1:324162-643535 GCA_003342815.1 Eudromia elegans | reverse complement strand
GGAGGGAGGGAACGAGCGCGAACGGGGGGTGAAGGCAGCAAAGTGCCTTCCCCGGCAGGGCAGCGAGCAGAGCGGGGCGCCGCCGGGGCCGAGCCGCGTCGGGGGCGCCGGGCGCAGCCTCAACCGGGTCAATGTGGGCACCGGCGGGACGTTTTTCTCGATGGACGGCACTATCAAGGTAAGGGCGGCCAGGGGGGGCTCCTCTCGCCTTCCTCCTCCTCCTCCTCCTCCTGCTGCTGCTGCCGGGCGGTTTCTCCTTCTTCCTTTTTTTTTTTTTTTTTTTGATTATTTTCGGGAATGCTTCTCGGGGGGAAGCAAAGCCAAAGCGCCCGCGAGCACCCGCAGCAGCCCCCGGAGCAAGCGGGAGGGCTCGGAGCGCCCCGTCCCCCCTTTACCCCTGCCAGACCCACCCATCCTCGGGCCTTCGTCCTCACCCCCCGGGGCGGCTCCTGCCCCCGGGGCCGCTGCTGCCCCCGGGGCGGCTCCTGCCCCTCGGGCTCCGCTTTGGGGGAGACCCCCGCACCCTCCTGAGGGGCTCTCAGGGATGGGGTTGGAGGATTTCGAAAGATGCCCCTCAGCCGCCCGCCTGGGTGGGGTGTCGGTCGCCGAGGAGCCTCTTTTAAAAGTCTGATATTTTTTTTTTTCCCCCCTCTGTTGTTGTTGTTTTTGCTGACCTGGGGAGAAAGAAGCTGCAAACGGGCAGGAACTGAAACTTTCGCCCTTAGATTGCAGCTTGCGACAAGTGCACGGGTTTGGAGGAGCCTCCAAGCTGAAAACCATAAAAAAAAACACATAGCGGAGGGCAGGGAAGGAGACGGGCGAGAAGGGAAAATGAAAAGAGGGAAGAAAGAGGCGATGGAAGCGGGGGGGGGTGACAGAAAGGCCTTGCAAAGGACTCTTGCTGCTTATCCCCCTTCTTCCCCCCGCCGCCCTGGGGATGAGGAACTGCAAGAGCAGCAGCGAGGCCTCCGGTCACGTTGGGCAGGCGGTGGCGAAAGGAGGAACTCGCCACCCTGGGGCTCCCTGGCSGCCCAAAGCCCTGGGTGCTCCCTCAGCCCGACGGCTCCTCGTGCCTTTCCCTCCCAAGGAGAGAAAGAGCGGGATTCCCAATAAACCTTTGCTAATTTGGCTGCAGTTTTACCAGTGCAAGGAAGAGGGTAGGTCGCCCCGCTTGGTTTCTCTYAGGTGAAGGGCAACGGCAGAGGATGTGGCTTGAGCTGCTGCAGGGTTCTGAAGGCGCCGAGCTCTATAAATAACCCGTGCCTTGGGGCAGGGTGGCTAAATCCTGGGGCATCCTCGAGCCAACCTGTGCCGTGGCCATGGGAAGCAGCAYGGACGCGGCTCTGCTTGCCTGACGTTGGTGTGTGCGGTTTGCTCTCTCTTGGGGTTGGGAAATCATGCAGCACGAGACACCCCGAGGTGACCGGAGAGCAAACTATATCTCTGTAGACCCACTGTGAGAGAAGATAAGTGCTCGACGGCTCAGCACACAAGTGGGAGATGGGTGCATTTGACTGCATTGACCGGCCCTCCCGCTTTGCCAAGCTGGGAAAGTTTGCCTGGAATCCCACCTTAAAGCAGGGTGACTTCCTAGGCCAGGATGAGCCCGGGCTGTGTTGTCCTCTCTGGTGGATGCGGAGTGTGGATCTGAATTGCGTCTTTATTTTGTCCCCATGTTCTGTCCACACTCCGTGAGCAACCCTTGCAGAAGGTGCTTGGGAGCCGACGATTATTTTAAATAATCTACGACATTCCCGTTGTGTGCATCCAGCTCTTTCAATCCCTGTCTTAYTGAGGTTAACCTCCTGCTTCGACTTCACTCCCGTTGCGTTTAGGGGGTTTTATTGCCCCAAGTTCAACCCAACTCGGCTGCCCCTAACGCCAACAAGCTGCCCATGCCTGGACTACTCCCCAGGGGTTTCAACCTGGTTTAATGGGTCCAGTCCCACGTTACCCGTGGACAAGACACCATTAAAGTCATCACCCGAGTAGATGACTTGCGTGGTGGTGTCGCCACAGCCAAGGGCGGGGTAGGGCTCCGATGGCAATCGCTCTTTCTCGTCATTCGTGAACTGCAGGCGGTTGCTCTCGGCCCGAAACTTGGCCATGGGTATCTCCAGCTAAGCCCGCGTTTCCTCTCCGAGAGACCTTCAAGCTCTGTGGGGCCCCTTCCAGCCCGGCCTTTCCTGGCCATAAAGGGCTCCTAGGGCAGGAATTGTAGCTGGAAAAGCCGCGTGGAGGTCGGGCCGGGGGAGTCTTTCCATGCTGCTCTCCCTCCAAAGCAGTTTTGAGCAAGACCATGTGAAGCTCCAGGGCTTTACAAGTGCACTGACACCTCACGTGGAAGTGTTGATGTCAAATATAGGGTGGCATTAGGTCTAGGAAGGAAAARTGGTCTGAAACAGCACCAAAAAACGCACATTGGGCAGCAGAACCTTTTAGGCACATGGGGATTCATCCTGAGGCTTTCAAGAGGTGCTGAGAGCCTTTTAAAGCCTCTCTCTGCCACTGTGGATTTCACCCTGACAGGATGTGGTCGCTTTGCGTAGTAGCATGCAAGTCTTGAGGATTTCAGGCGTTTGTTTTAGTTATTTCTCTTAATTCGGTGAGGCTGCTACCGTAAGACGAGGGAAAGCTCCAGCTTCTCTCCCTCCCCGTGGCAAATATCCCAAGGGAAGTTTCGCTGGGTTTGGGGTGTTATCAGAGCGGAATTATTCATTGCRCCGTTACAAGAAAGGGCCAGAACCCAAGAGAAGATTGCGCTGCCAAAGGAGGGCTTAGATGACGCGCTGATAAGGGGAGATCTGCTCGGAAGGTGCAAATGGCCTTAGAGCAGGTTTTGCAGCAAACAATTTGCTCTCCTCGGTCTCTCCTTCCTGCCTCGAGAGAAGACTCTCATCTGGAGGCCAACTCTTGTGGCCTATGAAAGAGCCTTCCACAYAGGGTGTCTTTCCTCCTCTTCCCCTTACAACCCCGGCACGGGAGGTGCTTCCGCAGCTCTTGCCTTTGGGAACCGAAAGTTTGTCACCGCTGGAGTTGATTCGGCCGCCCATTGCAGGGCTCCATGTCCCGTCAGTGCAAAGAGCCCCGAGGAGGAGGAGGAGGATGACGGGCCGGCCCGAATCACCCCGCCCAAATTGCGCCGCTAGAAGCAGCAGTGGATGCTCCAGCACCAGCGGGTTCATGCACAGCTACGACTTATGCTCTTTATTTCCTCTCCTCGCCCAGGCCACGAGGGGACCGATGCGTATCTGCCCGGCGAGGAGCACTGATCTAGAAACCCGCTCTTGTAGTAAAGCCACAAACGTCCCCTCCCTCCTCCTCCTCCGCCCTGCTACAAACGAGGTTTTCCCTGCGCTCAAAGGCGCCGACCCAAAGCAGAGGGATGCACTTTGTTGGGTGCCCATCCTGGGGAATCAGCCCTGCTTCTTCACCYGTATCAAGCTCTTTTTTCCTTATTTTCTTCCCCCAAAATGCCCAAAACAAGCCCAGAGGGACCCCGAGCGAGTCCCAGCGTGGCGGCCCGCCCTTGTCAATCAAGGCGAGTGCAGAGAACCCAACGGGCAGCGGAGCCTTTCATTACTCATTTGCCGATTTCCCACTCAGCGCAAAAAACCGCCGCGCTGCACGCCCGCCGGTTTTGATCTGAGGGRAGCAGAGAGATGGGCAAGAAGAAGGGCCTTTCTCGAAGCGGGTTGCTGAGTGAAAGAACGAAAGCGGAGTGCAGCACGGGGGKCTCGGGGTGCTGAGGTCTGGAAACCGGCTTTTGGGCAATGAGAAAAGTCGTCTTTGAGCGTTTTATTTTAAATAAGTTGGTTTATTTTTTTTWWAAAAAACCAAGAGATTTTAAAAGGTTAAATAGCWTATTTCCAGCTAGCAGCGGAGTTTGGTGCTCTGGCTCCTTCTGAACAGCTCTTCTTGTTGTTCCAAGCTTGATTGACTTATAACTGCGCCCCAACCAACCAACCTCCCATCAGCTCCTTTTTATCAGCCCGAGGGAGACTTCCTGCGCTCCCCAGCCCGGTTTCCTGATGCGTTTCCTTTTTCCTTTCCACCGAACAAAGGGAACTGTAGCTGCTCCCGGTCCAAATCTCCTGGGGACTTTTTGCTCTCTTTTGCCTTTCATTTTTCTGCCTAGGGTGCCCTCTTGGTACCTGCTTGGGGTTTGCACCACCGGCTGCACGGGGGCTGGATTTGCCATGCAGAAATGCAGCCCTMTGGAGGGCAAAGGGCTGCAGAAATGCCCTGCATTGGTGCAGCAGAGTAAAAACGTTGCATTTTGGCTTGGAAGGGTGAAAATATTCGGTATTTCACCTCGGGGCTGCAACTTAGTGCCTGAAATACGCAGGCCACTGGCAGCAGTGAAATAGTCACGGGGATCTTGTGCAAATGGGACCCCCTTGCATCGGGGTGGGAAGTGTTGGCACCTCTGCCCTCCTCAGAATCCGGGGGCTGCAGTGATTTAAATCTCAAAATCGGAGTGAAATTGGAGCCGCGCAATCGCGCTTATGGTTCCTCGCTTGTCTTGCTCAGATAGAGAGGRGAACGTGGCCTTGGACGGGGAGCTAAGGAGCACGCCGCCCGACGTGGGGCTGCTGCAGAGGTGCAGAGCACATGCGAGCGCAGAGATAAGCGCCCGGAGAGCCCTAATCCTGAGAAACACATAGGGGCTATCTGCAGATTTCCACCCAAAAGGGTGCAATTTGCTCCCGTTTGGGGTTTATCAGGATTATTTCAGCTCAGGGGCAGGAGCTGTTACCCATGGGCCCAAAAAGCAGCTTCGTTGCAAGGGGCAGAATGAGACCRAGCAGGCCACATTTCCCAAAGCAAAAGCCCTCGAGCTTGTGCTCTTGGCCCCTCTTCTTCCGAACCACCAGCAGAGCAAAGCACAGGAGCAAGGAAGGATTTCCAAGCCACGTCCCACGCTGCCCCTCTGCAAACCGCGTTTGCCAATTCAACCTCTCCAGAACGGGGGATTTAGAGCCGGGCTTCACTTTACACCCACCAGCAACGGTGGGATGTGGGCTGGGATTAAAGCTCCTGGGCTTGGCCTGTCTGCTCCGTGTGTGTCTYAGTATTCGCAGTGAATGGGCTTGAAAGGTGGCCAGGGATGGGCAGTGGTTCAAATACACGGAATTAGCAGCAGATCCATCCATCAGGCCAGCGAACAGGGAGGCTGGGCCTAGCAGGCAGCCTGGATTTATGTTATATTATTCAAACAGCATCATCCTGCTATGGAACGGCCTTTATTTTACAGGTTCCAGGGCACTGATTAGAGCTTTTCTCACATAGTAACAACCCCCCCTTCATCTTTGCCTTAAAAAGTGTCATTTTTCATGCAAGACTTTGGGTTGACCTCAGGAAAGGTACCAGAATTACATCCCTTTGCACAACGCAGGGGAAAATCCAGCGGGCGCGTAGCCTTTTCCGCCGGGCTCTGCTTATTGGCGCGATTTCTATACAGTCTAATTCAATTTCTATAAAAAACGCCGTTGATTTAATCCCTATTAAGTTCTACGGATTTGTCCACGAGGGTCGTGTTGCACATCAGCCTCTCGGATGGCCTCCTGATTGGAACCAGAAGTCGGGACTCCTATGATTAATTCCTTGTATTACGGCTCTGGTCCCCAGGGGCTCGCAGCGAGACGAAACGTGGCACGTAGGTGGAATAAGAGGCCCTAATCTAACCCGGCGAGGCCAGMAAGCAAAAGGAGGAGGTAAAACGTAGTGAGAAACTGGGCACTCAACAAGTCAGAGCTAGAAACCGAGGCCATCCTYGATTGGAGCCGACATGCAGCACAAATATAGAGCTTTTGGTGGCATTTCTAAGAGCCATAAATGAATACATTCGATTTCATTAAAACCATTCTGAATTTCAAATAAGCATGCAGTGATTTGCTCAATCAAGGCAAGAACTTTCAGCATCATCCTGCAAATATTACCAAAATCGTCCAGAACGGCTCCTCTCCAGCAAGAGGAAGAATGAGCTTGTGTTGAGCGAAGAACCAATGCAGGGATATCCAGATATCCCATGTATTTTATGGGCGTGTGGGGTGGTTTTGCTTGATCTTTCTTCCTGTTATAGATAAGACTGGTCTTCACCCACTTTGTTGGCTTTGGGAACACATCCCAAATCCAACTYGGTGCTCCTGAGGGTCCGATGCACTTGTGGATGAGCGGGCAAAGGCTTTAAGGAACGGACAGAGCCCTTCCGAAGCAAAATCCTTGGCATCCTTGCTTGCTTGCAATTAATCCTCTGGAATTCCTCTGGATTTACACCTCCGGAGCAGGGGGCAGGCGTTTTCCAACCTGCGTAGAACATAGGGCAGCAGATGAAATAAACTCACAGTTTTCTGCTCATATTTTTTTTTTGGTATTCTCCTATGTCATCTCTGTTTCAGGAAGGATGTAATTACGGCTCATCATTAGCGTCAGGAATTATTTGCATTGTAGTAGAGCCCTGAGACCAGGGCAGTCTCTGTTGTGCTAAGAGCTCCGTGTAACCAGAGATTCCACTCCAAAATTCCTCACCAGGGAAGAGAAGTTACKGCACTTAATTGGAACTCCAGAGTGGAAGCAATTCTGGAGCCGAGTCCAACCCTTTGCTCCCTATTCCCTTTCGCAGACTAAAGGACAAATAATTGCATTTTCCTATCTTTTCCCTGCTGATACTGTGCTCTCATAGACTATTCCCACACCGTCTTGCAGCCTTTTTCCAGCCGGGATAAACACAAATCTTCTAAGCTCTTCCATGAGGCCATCCTGGTTATTCCGAGGGCTCCCGGCAGGGCCGAGCGGTGCCACTCACTCTTCCCACGCCTGGGAAAACCCTCCCGGCTGCAATCCGGGCACAGGGAGTCGTCGTTTCAAAACCAGCAGCTGCAGACCTACCTCCYCCTGCAAAAAAAAGACAACTAAAATAACCTTAAACCACAGAAATTCTGCCTTGTGAGCAGCACTTGTGCAGCTGACGGGCCATGCAAACCTGTCTGGCCGCCGTGAGCTCTGTGACAAACTATCTGGCACCAAGTTCTCTTTGCATCTCAGATCCTAATCAGCCGCCTATTATTTAGAGAAAAGATAAAGGGGGGAAGCGCTCTCTTTGGGTGTCTTTTTCTGCTTTTAATCTGTTCAGATTAAAGCCACGTTCACACGTTCCTCGCTCCGAGCGAGCGGGGCAATGGCCTCTTCCCTCGCGCTGTCATTTCTGCCTCCAGACCCTGAGCAAATCATGGTGGATCCCTGGTTTTCCCAGTGAGAAGATAGTAGTAATCGGTGCTGCCCTTTTGGGATGAGGATGAGGAGTGACAAAGGCTCACGGGGAGCTTTGCAGGCCCCGCAGGAAGAGTACTAGAGGTACCCAGAGCAGCAGCAACTCTCCTCCGACCCGCACTTCGAACCAGCTGGATGCCACAGATGGGGCATTAGCTCCCAGGAGGGCAAAMGTGCTATTTATAGGGCCCAAAGCGCCCTCGTTGCTTGTGAAACCCGGCCCGAAAGCCCGGCCCTTGCTCCGACACCCGTGCCGGGCAAGGCGATGCCCTCCGTCCGATGCTCCCTTCCCGCCTGCCTTGATTATCGCAAGGAATTCTGCTGGGAGAGGCTGCTTCTTGGCTCATCCTAATAAAAAATGATGCCTGGAGAGGCCCAAGGGGCAAAGTGAGACCTGGGCTCCCCTGTCCCTGCTTCTCCGAGGAGCGACTCAGCCAAAGGACAAGTGACTTTATTCCTTATGGCTGCAGGGAAGTATTTCCTGGAAAATACGGGAATTTCCTGGAAAACACGGGCAGTATTTCCAGGAAAGCTTCAATGTGGATATCAACCGCATTGCCGTTTTTAAGGTCACCCATGGGCAAGTGGTCACCGTTTCCCACCCACGAGGGGAATTATTGCAACAAGCAGCTGGGGGGGRAAAGGAAGCAGCATCGGGAGCCTCTAATTTGAGAATTAAACCTGCCAACCCCCCAGGAAAGCCCTTGTTGGCAGATGAAGTGAGATAGGCCCTTGGCCCTGCTCCTTTCTGCCATTTCGTCTAGCAAAAGGCCGGGGCGCTCATTAATGTTCATTAATTCCTGCCTCCCCCGTGACAATGGGACACCTGGAGCAGCACGGGGCCGCAAGAGGATGCAAATCAGCCCTAATGAAGCACTAATAGAACTGATAATGATTTGAATGGCAGCGASGGCGACGAGCCTCGCTCGGGTATTGACTCAATGGCGGGAATTAATGGGCAACGCTGCCATGGGCGGCCCCTTCCCCTCGTCGCTGTTTGGTTTTCCAGCGCACAAAAAGGGGGCTTATTATATTTGCAAACAAGGGCATCGCCGAGATGCTCTGATAGCCCTTAGAGATAGGCCGGGGCCATGGTTGAAAGCTGAAATTAAAGCACATTTTCCTTCAGTTCTCCTGTAGAGAAGGGTAACGTTTGCTAATAAGAGCTCCCTTCAGCTGTAAATGGCCTCGGTGGCGTATGATGGGTTCTTCTGATCGCTTTTTCATGGAGGTTTTTTAGAAATTATGAGGGGTAAACAAAGAAACCAGCAACTGTTGAACGGCTCGGCGCAAACCTCAGTAGATTYGACTAAGATAAGGAAAACTGCTCTGACAATGAAGTAATAACACGCTCGGGGGTTGTCTTTTTGCTGCCTGAGTTAGGCTGTGTTTGATGCTCATTATTTTATTGTTCCCTCTCGGGTATCTCCCTCCGCGATAAGTCGGGTTGCAGGGATGGATATAGGTTGGCATGGCCTTGATGAGCACGTGGAGACCTCCTAACCCCCACGAGATGTTCAGCTGCTCCACTATCTGTTTCATCTCTATCGGGGCGGGTGTTTTCTATAGAACAGGCCGATTCTAGAACTCGAAAAGGCTCCTTGGCCGGGTTCACAGSAGCACCGAGCCGGCCAGACCCAGGCAGGGCACTTGCGGATGGTCTTTATGGGGAAACAGCTACATTTTTTTGTGGAATAGATTTTCCCCACCTGGGAAGCGAGGGCTTGGGAGAGGGGGTCAGCCRCAAGCTGCCTCCTCTGCCCCACAAAAACCTGGCCCTAAGCTGCGCGCGGCATCGCTCGAGGATAAACACAATCCCGCTATAAATACCCGCGGCCGTTTCCTGTTGTTCTGACAGCAGCTCGCACAGGGCTCGTGTCTGCGCCAGGGTGTGACTGGCACCCACCCAGTAACACGCGCATCAACCCTCTCCTCCGCTCCGCTTGCCATAGGGCCGTGAYGAGAAGCGGCCTCCGGATTCCCTCGCTTCCAATTTAACCTGTGGTTTATCGCCCTCAACGTGGAATCCACYGCTAATGAACCCAGCAATTTTCATTTCTTTTTTGTTTTTTTTTTATGTAAGGATTTAGGGCACCCAAGTTGTGCGCTGGCTGGATTAATTGACTTTAATACGAGTCGTGGTGATATATATTTCTAATCCCGAATTTCTAATTCGTGCATATTCGTCCTTTCAATTATCACACTTGGAGGGACTAAAACGCCTCGGGTGTGATATTGAGACAGGGAACCCTCTCCTGAGCAAACTATGAGTTCTAAGTGTATGAATTAAGCGTTCAGCCCACCCTTTTCTTACCTCTTTGCCTTATCAACCAAGTGGAGGCACAGAGCCCCATTCTGAGCAGCCTCAGAGGAAGTTACACCGTGTTTCGGTTGCCCCATTCCTGTTTCTGCAGTTGAAGACGTCCCGAAAGGAAGCGCGTTCCGGGCTGCCTTAGGCTCCGCATCCCCAGCCCTTGGAGGCTCTCCAGACGCCTGGGCTTGCCGCCTGGTTTTACTACCGTCGGGCTCCGCGACCTCYGGCAAGGCCTGCGAGGCCTTGGTGTCCTTGTTTGCCCGGGCATTAACCATTAAAAAAAAAAAGGTGCCTTTTTCACAGGTGACAAAAGCAACAGGAAATCTCCCCCAAAACGCAGCCTTCTGCGTATGAGACACAGCAAAACTCGTTTTTTTTTTCAGTGTGTTTAATGCAAACAATGTAGTCGGTTTGCAGCTTAATGGCTTTTTCACGAGAAAGATGCAAATTTGTCCCCTATTTCGCAGGAAAGCTTAGTGCTTGCCCGGCTGCTCATTTTGAAAGAGCAAAAGGGGTTTGAGTTGCTGAAAGTACTCGGTACTTTCGAATATTTTCCAAGCTTTGGAAACGACTCTTCATTTAGAAACAGAATGCTCGAAGAAAACTACAAAGGTTAAAGCTGARATGAGGCAGTCGGAGTGAAATAATTCACTTAAATCAAGGTGGACTTTACGGATAATCGTTGGGACCTTCTGTTCGTGATCCGGATTAGAAACTTTGGGGCAATCTCTGTAATTCTCTAGGGATGGGGAAGAGCCTCTTGCTGAGTTGTGACCACTTTGATGCTTGAGCTGCACCAATAAATTGCCCCGAGTGGGTCAGCAGAGAGACTCCCCCTTGCTTGCTGCTCGCTCGCAGGGTGCCGAAGCTCCTCTCACGGGCTCTCAGTTTTKCCAGGCCTCGGGAGCAATGGGTGCCCCTCCTTAGGGCACCCGTCTGGCTCGTGGAGCTATTTTATTAGCCGCCGAAGCCGATTGATTTATTGGAGCGGGTCGTTCTYCGAGCGCAAACCCTATTTCATTCCGCGCACGCCAAAGAGCCAAGGTGCCTGCGCTATGAATAGGCCCCTTTGTTAGCCTGCGAATCGACAAGACAGACTGTTTAGTTCATGTCTGTACGTTAGCGAAGGAGGACGGGGTCTGCGAGACAGATGTGGCCTTTAATGGCGTGGAAATATTAGAAGATCCTCAAGGCATTTTTGGGACGGGGTTTTCCTCCGAATGAGGGTGCAGAGCATCGTTTTGGGGGCGAGGCCCTTGCCCTGCCCCAACCAAAGCAGAGGCAGGAGCCCCGTGTTGCTGCCGGGGCTGCAGAATTATATCTCCAAGAGAGGTACAAATACCTCAAGTGACCAAGGAAYTCTCAGCGCGCAATCCCGCGGAGCTGTTTTCCTTGGAATTTGCGAGCGGAGAAGTCTCCRAATCTCTGCTTTTCCTCTAGGCGTGTGCGGCCACGGGGGCTGGCCAGCAAAACACAGGCCCAGGGCATCCCTGGCAGCTCCCGGAGGACACCGGGAAGTGGAAAAGGAGCCCTGGGATGGGGAGAGCGCTCGGGAACCTCAAGAGGCTCCTCAGGCCGGTGGAATTCAGCCACGCTTGGGATTTCTGCCCCTCTTCCCGAGGAGAAATCCATGCTGTGCTCTGTCCTGGAGACTCCCCTCTGCTTCTTTCGTGCTGATGTTTTTCCTTAGTGTGGAATAAGTCATCCCGGGCTGCAAGTGCATGTTTTGTTCTCCRCGGATGGAAACATAACAGCACCCGGCGAGCGCTTCCTGATGGTCTTCCTGCCATTGTGAAGGCAACGGGGCCGGGGACCAAAACAGGATACGACAGCAGGGTAGGCAAAGGGGACGGGGACAATGGTATAAAAGCGSAATAAACTATCCCGAATGGAGGGCGCTCTCGTGGCGACTCCCAGCACCTGGAATACTYGTGTCCCCCTGCACTCGATTCCCTATTCCAGCTGTTGAGGAGGGGACAAGCAGATGTGAGAGCGTTGCCAAAGCAGAGCTCGAGAGGCAACGGCTGTTTCGGGGCTGCCTCTATTCCTCAGGCTGCAGCCCGGGGTTGTCAGCACGCCAGGCCCCGAAACCATCTTGCCGCTTCCCCGCGTGTGTCCTCAGCAGAAAAGACCATAAAAACGCTACAATAATATTTACCAAAGCGTGTATGTTCACAGTTGGAGCCATGTGGCTCTGCTTACGGATGCAGCCACTCAGGGCAAGGCAGGCAGCTAGTTCACCAGGGAAAGTACAGGGGAAGGGAAGGCGAAGGAAAGCGCGCTCGATTTGGAGCGGCTGCCTCTTCACCAGCAATCCGGATTAAGGGACCACTCAAGCGCCCCGGTTTCATTCTTGCATCGGTCTGGCCTGAAATCCCATTGAAATGTAGTGAATTTTAGCAATACTCAGTACGCTTCTGCTGGAGAAATTCTGCAAAATCATCTCGCCCCCGTTGTGCGCGACAGCAAATATCAGCGTATTTCTGCTATTTCTGCCTATCTCCTTCCTGCTCCGTTTCCTCCTAGGATGGGCTATGTTATGGTTTTGCATGAATATGAACRTAGAGAAACGATGCTGCAAGTGAGAAAAAAGGCACAGACCAAAAATGGAGTGATTTTCCCCAGGAAAAATTAAATATGAGAGGAAAGAAGGAGAAGAAACACGTGAGTTCTCTAGGGAAGGAAGTGATCTTTCCATGCATGGCAGGAGGGTGCAGGTACTCAGCGTTTTCTTTTCTCTCTCTCGTGTGAAGTCAGCCTTTGTGGAGGAGGAGGAGGAGGAGGAGGAGGAGGAAGCTTTGATCTTTCGTAATGTTTTTTCAATGTGGTCACAGCCAGAAAAGTGAATGCGGAGAGCTCGGAGTGAACAGTCACCTCAGCAGCTCCTGCTTCCATGGCTTTCCTCAGAGAGCCCAGACCAGGGCGCCTGGACCTTCTCACTCACTTCAGTTTGTTATTTCTAAGACCGACACTTGGGTGTTTGGAGCAGGATCCCTGCAGCTGTATCCACCCAGGGGCTGCAGACCTTGTCAGGTGCTGTTTGAAGCCTTCCTAGAAACGCACGTCCCGGTAGCTCGCCAGGCCTGTATTGCCCACAAAACAAACCCAGAGTGTAAAGTAAAGGAGGTGCATGGGAACGGGCACCTCCAAATGCCTCTCCAGAAAGGTTACCCTCTGCATAGATCCATATTGCTCATTCGGGTGCCAGCGAGCGCGTGCGGGTATTTATAGATAACGCACACGCTAGTAGACGACGCTCCAGGAGGCACCCGCGGCGTTTGCATAGGGGCCGCCGGAGCCCGAGGTGATGATTCAATCCGTGCCCTGGCAGGTGGCAATTTCAGACGGCGGCAGCTGCGGGGCCCTCGCAGGTGCCGCCCGGCTCAAAGGGTTGGTCCCGACTCAGGGCGCTGCTTTTCCTCCCCGCAGGAGGCTCTGTCGGTGGTGAGCGACGACCAGTCCCTCTTCGAGTCGGCGTACGGCGCTCACCTCCCCAAGGCGGAGATGACGGCCTCGGGGAACCCCGACTACGGGCAGCCGCACAAGATCAACCCGCTGCCGCCCCAGCAGGAGTGGATGAACCAGCCGGTCCGCGTGAACGTCAAGAGGGAGTACGACCACATGAACGGGTCGAGGTAAGGGATGAGCAGCTCTCCATGTGCTCTCCATGTGTAGGGTTGTCCTACGCGTAGAGCAGCTCTCCATGCGTAGGGTTGTCCTACGCGTAGAGCAGTTCTCCATGTGTAGGGTTGTCCTACACGTAGAGCAGCTCTCCATGTGTAGGGTTGGCCTACACGTCACCAACCCACCCCATCATGCAGTATCCCACCAAGGGCTCCTTCCTCCTGCTCTGGTGCTTCTGCATCCCTATGAGTGTCCACAAGCATCCATGGCATTTAAATATTCCCTAGCAGTCACAATTCCAGCCCTGGGTGGTTTATGTTTAAGGACAGGCCATCTCGATAGYGGCTTTGCATTATGGATGAAGCACTCTATGAACCTTTGGAATCCCTCCTGATTTGTGTTATGATGTGCAGAACCTCAAAGTGGCACCTAGGAGAAGCTTTTCCTTAGTATATGAAAGGTGACCTCCTCTTGCTTTTCTAATTATAAAAAACCCACAAATTTGACCTTTATAGGGTTGAAAATTTCAAAACCTTGCAAGAAAAATTAGCCAACACTTGATGCTATTTGAACATCCCGAGGCTCAAGCCAAAGTTGGGGTTTAGTTGTGAGCACCACTCCTCATTGCTCTTGGCCATGCTCAGCATCGGGCTGTTTCGCATGAGTAAACACAAGGGAGGGGATTTTCAACTTAAGTCCTCAGAGACTAAACAATTATATAAATGGCTTGTGCCAAGCTTGACTGTGCCAAAGCTTTGCCTTCTTGAGGCTTTAGGGCTTCCAAAACCACCTATTTTCTGGGGTTTCGGAGAACTTAGCCCAGCGCAGCTTGAAACAGAAAGCAGCCCCACAAGTGTGAGCATCTCTAAAGATGCTGCTGAAGATTTCAAACAGCAGCACGGCTTTTCCTCGCAAGCATACAGTAGATGCAGATSGTACTGTAAGATAACAGCCTCTGCGTCAAGGGGGCCAGAGCGCAGGGAAATGTTCAGCTAAAAGGGTTATTTCCTGCGCCGCGCCAGCCCCGCACAACAACGGGAGGCGTCTTGAGAGGACCGGCGTGGGGTTTTCTGCCCGTCTTGGGCAAACAAGGCTGGGTCTGCAGCGGGGAGATGGGCTGAGCTCTCCTCTGCTGCCTATAGGCAGCACTCCGCGTGCAATGTATGGATTCTGTGGCGCTGTGTACCAGCCTACGTCACAGCCCTTGCGTAGGTGGCATAAAGTTTAGTTGCCATAAAGTGCTTTATACGGCGAGGCCCTCCAGACCTATGTGTATTTGGGACAGAAAGCCTCAATTCCATGCAAGAAATGAGACCGGTCACCTAAATCATGGCTCGAAACCCCAGCTCGTGGCTACAGTTTGGGCCACGCTGCTCCCCTGCTCCCGGTGCCAGCGGCAACCTCGGGCTCCAAAGCGACTGAAGGGATGGGAATAACAACCCCGCTCCCCCTTTTTCCTCTTGTTTGTCAAGCACGGCCTCTCAGCGGCTCCCAGCTGCCTCCTTGGAGAGGGGGCAGCCCTTATTGTAGCTGAGACTGGGGCACCTCGCTATCCCTGCAAGGACCTTTGCTTGCAGTCACCTTCTCTGCCGCTTTTGTGTCTTTTCTTTATCTAGTTTCTAACCCATTAAGGGAAATTTCTCTCTTCCACGCTGTCCTTATGCAGTTCCCAATACAGGAGGTCGGGACTCCAGCTGAGGACTTCAGCTCTTCCCGTGGGCTTGATCCGCCCATGGACAGGGAGGAGCCCAACTAGGCAGTAGCCTTTCGGAAAACCCTCTCTTGCTTCAGAATCTTAAAACAATATTAAGATTCAGGGACTTGCAAACATTTTGCAATCGTTTTCCCCGGATAAAACAAAGCAGCAATGATGCCTGAGAGCTGAAAAATCCCCTTTAAGCAGCATGTGAGCCCTCTAGTGGGACTCCCTGCTCTAGGCACCAGRCTGTGCTACCTGTGAGTGGGTAACGCAACTGCCCTGGTCCCTACTGATTCCCTGGGCTTCCCTCTTGCAGTTGGAGCTTTATCRGCCCTGGCTCTTCTCTCGTCTTTAGGGTGGCTGCCTCCTCTCAGAGCCTCCCCAGAACTTCAGGCTGCTTTTGCAGGGGGAACCAGCACTGAAACGGTGACATCTCACAGCTGGGAGGGCCCGTATGGTTAAGCAAGATGCTTAAAATTGATGGGAAGAGAGGAGGAGGAGGAGGCTAGGAAGAAAAAGGTTGAAAAGAGGAGGAAATATCCCACTGAACACAGCTGAGTCAGGTTCAGAATTCACTGTAATCCCTTCTCCCACTCTTTCAAATGCAAGCCAAAGGCAATTCCTAGACAGAGGCCCTGGGACAGTAATGCCTTTATTTCCAGGTACCTGGAGCCTGGGACGGGGCTATTTGGAGGATTTATTAGTCCATGCCAGGCTAGCTGCTTGTCCATCTTGGCCAGCGTAGCAGAACCCTTCCCAAAACACCGGGCTCTTGGCATCTCCCGAGGCTGCTCTTGGAGCTGCTGGAACGAAGGGCCTTTGGCCAACGAGTGCAGCTTCGTGCTCCTTGGACTCTGCCACAGTGAATAAACTTAAGAGCCCTTGTGAAAACAGCCCAGATCCAGTTACTCTGAGGGATCTACAGTGTTTTCGGCCCAGAACATGAGCAATTCCAGCGTGGAYGGCCTTTCCAAAGTAGGGGGTCTCCACGCACGCTCCTAATTTGGCATCTGAAGTGCTGCCACACAAATCATTTCCAATAATGAGGGAATTTTGCTATAAATCCAAGTCGGCTGCGGGTAATGCGTGGAGCTGTATGGATGAATACGCTATTCATGGCACGCACTGCCCTGTTCCCGTTGGATCCTAGAGTTGTTCCTCATACAGAATTCCTTGTGTGGCCCACAGCTCACCTCTCTCCTGCTGGGACGCTGGGAAATTCCTTTCCTTGGGGCAGGCTGGGCTTTGGCAKTATGGATACAGACCTCCAGGAGCTGCAAAACTGATTCAATCACGTAGGGCTGTCTCATTTCCCGGGAAAAGGCCCCCTTTGGATCTGGTTGGAAATTGTGGCTTATAGAGGGCAAGAAAGCAAGGATCATCCCATTTGCTGTCCTTAAACATCTCATGGTCTTTTTCTTAAAAGAGGGACAGTTTGGTCTCCAGCCCAATTAAGCATTGGTAATTCTACTCCCAGGAATGTTCCTCCTCCTCCTATCGGATTTCCATGGAGTTTAGCTCCGGATCCAGCCGTCYCAAAGTGCTTTTGCAGGGGGAAGGGAGCTCCATGCAGCCCAACAGCATAACTCGGTCAGGTATCTGCAATGCACTTAACATCTCACACGTGCCTAAGGGGATGGTCCCTCTTCTCAACGGGTCCTGAAGCTGCTCAGGTCACCCCAGTCTGTTCTGCATCTCGGAGCCCCGAGGAGGCTGCTCTGTCCTGGAGCCGGGCAGGACCAAGCGGGATGGAGAGCAGCAGCATCTCCACCATGGSCAACGCTCTTGCAGAGCACCGAGTCTCCTCGGGACAGCCTCGGGGAAGAATAAGCTCCTTTGTGCTGCTCGAGGAGTCCTTCCATGCCAGCATTTAACAGCTGACAGGGAGAATTTCAGCAGCGAGTTAGCAGCGCTCCCATTGCCCATGAGCAACCCGGGGCGGCTGCAGCGGCTCAGCCTCTCCTCTGGCTGCCGCGGGGACATTAAACCTTCAGCAGTTTGCCTCTCTGAAGGCGGATTTTGGTTCCCTGCCTGGAAAAACAGTAGGCGAAATAGTAAAACCTTAAATTCGAACATGTGTAAGTTATACATCTTATTTCCATTTTCAAGCAACATTCCCTCAGCAAGACATGAGGAAAAAATTACCATCTGCCTTAGAGGATCTCGGCGGAGCATTTATCTCCCGGCCACGATAAGTGAATTTCAGTAATTTCTCCCTCCCCCCTGTTCAGATTAAGAAGCAAATTTGTTTAGTGTCCCAACGTGGAAGTGTCTCCAGCTGAACGCACGGGGTGGSATGTGGTGCCGGGTCCTAGTTCTTACCCTTTGGTGGATGGTTTCCTCGCAGGCCACTTCGCTTCTGGCAGCCAACGAGGATGGTTGTGAAACCAAAGTGTTAGGTGCTCATATATAGCTGCTTTTCATCGGGTTCGTATTCTAATATTCGCCCTGCGGTCTCCCACATGTAAAGAAACTCCCCTGAACTTCCCACCTCCCGGATATTTATCCTTCCTCCGCTACCGTTCCTGTAACCCCAATCGCTTTCTGCACAACAGCAACCAGGATGAGAAGTCATCTGTTTCCTCTCGCCTTTCAGGGAGTCCCCGGTGGACTGTAGCGTGAACAAATGCGGCAAGCTCGTCGGAGCGGGGACGGAGTCCAACCCCATGGGCTACAGCACCTACATGGACGAGAAGAACGGGCCTCCGCCCAACATGACCACCAACGAGAGGAGAGTCATTGTCCCAGCAGGTACCCCTGACCTCCCACTCCTCGTGTCTTATTTCCATGTCAAAACTGGTTTGCAGGGGTCCAGCTTTTCGCCCAAAGTGCTCAGGGTTGTGGCTGATCCCAGCGGATGAGCTGCTGGCAGGAAGAAACGGGCTCGTGGAATCCAGCTCCGCTTTCCGATCAGGGCTTGACCACGAGCAGATGACAATTCCCAAGCATTTGTTTGCCATTCCTCCTGCTCTTCGCCGTGCTCTCTATGCATAACATACAAAACCGCTTTGAAGGAAAGTGAAAAAAGGACTCGTCTCCTCGTGAGCACCCTCAAATCAAAGCCTTGAGGTACTTGTGAAATAACAGTGATTTACCAGAGCCTGGAAGACAATAACGAACCTCATCCCAGATCTCTGGCTGCAGGAGATGAGGCCCAAATTATCCCGGAAAGGCATTTGGCAATTTTAATACAATCCAGAGGAAAGATTTATAGCGCATTAGGGTGAAGATAGGCAAGAACAATGGCACATTAGGCTTGCAGTAGTAATAATAATGAGCTCTCTGCAATGTTTGAAGAAGGCAGTTTTTCAGAGATCGTTCAGTGTCTTTCCCCATGATAAATGGGCTTAATGGAAATCTGAAATTCAAAAATCATCGTTTAAAGGGAGACCACAAGTTCATTTTGCCCCCTGAACGTTGCCTTTGAGAAAACAAGGCCAATAACGCCTCCAACTAAACCAAAGAATCCTCCCTTGATGCTCGCATTATAAAATTTGCAGCCTTTTGCCACTGCTTTGAAAGCAGAATTTAAAGTAAGTGGTGCTGAATGTTACAGGAAATCCATCTTTTCTGGAGCAGACTTGCAAACACACATGCCTGTGGGTTCCTTGCTTCAAATTCAGCTTTTTGCAACCAAGGTTTACTAGAACATGGTGAAATGTCATTATTCTGACCTTCTGTGTCAGGAGATCCCTGCAGGCCAAGCCCACGTAGATCATGGTCCTGGAGCAAGGAATTATTTTATAGTTTGCTTCTCTTGGTGGGATACAGGTGTTTGGGGCCTTATCTTAGAGGAACATTCCAGCTGGGACACGCAGCTCAGCTCCAGACTTCCCCAAAATTCCGGCCGTGCGCTTGGCTTCGCAGTCCTCCCCGAASGCAATGGAACAGGAATTTCCCACTTGCGTTTTCAAACGGGCGACTCGGGGAGAAGGAGCACAGGAAACATCTGAGAATGCAGATACGCTCCCAAAAAAACCCGACTCGCTAACAGTGCTATCGTGGCACAAGCTCTCGCTAGGGCCCTCTGATCTAGCGCGCTCTTYAGAACCCGAGGGTGATTTCTTTTTTTAACCACTGATGCAGCAAACCGTCACCACGGGCTCTGCAGCTCCAGCCGGCTTCAATCTCTCCCTTACGTCATCGCCAGCCATAAAGATTCCACAGCTGGAGCTCTGCTGACAGTTGATAATGATGCAGGAGACGGCCCAAAAATCCACATTCCCCTCCAAAATTGTGTTGGTTTTGCAGGGCCGGCGGAGGTAGAGTTGTGTTCTTGTCAGCAGGGTGAACAAATGTGACTCAGAGACGTGGCAAGCGGTTCTGCTTAAGCAAGAACTTTTCTCAGAGGCCCTTTGCTGACCGTAAACGCCGCCGTCCTCCAACTTCCAATGCCATCTGTTGGGGTGTTGTAATGCACTGGCGAAGGCTGGGGTGGCTTACACAGCGCTGATGTCATCAGGCAGCGGGGCACAACTCAAACGGGGACAAACAGGCCCCTTTCAAAGGGATGAGTTGGGTTTTGGAAGCTTTTTCCAAGGAGAAAAGTCTCATTTAATGCTACCGAGATTGCTCCTGAGCGGTAGGTACCAGATTCAGGCAGGTAGGAGGTTGTCAAGTGAAGTCATCCCGCTGGGAAGTCTCTGTGATGGGTTGTGTCCTCTTGCACCACCCTTCTTGCTCATGCCGTGAGCAATTAGGCTATAATTGGGCTCCAGCGAACGCTCCGGGTGTGAGGTTAATGTATAGCGCATCCTATGTGCTCCTTTTGCCAGATCCCACCCTGTGGACGCAGGACCACGTGCGCCAGTGGCTGGAATGGGCTATCAAGGAGTACGGCTTAATGGAGATCGACACGTCGCTCTTCCAGAACATGGACGGCAAGGAGCTCTGCAAGATGAACAAGGAGGACTTCCTGCGGACCACCACCCTCTACAACACCGAAGTTCTGCTCTCTCACCTCAGTTACCTCAGGGAAAGTGAGTATTGGTCCAACACGACCCAGGACAAGTTGCCCGGGGCTCCCCTTGGAGGAGGGACAGCAGCAGGGAGAGGGAGAAGGCGACGGGGAGAAGCCAGGAGGGGAGAAAGCAAAGAGAGAAGGCCCAAAAACGTTGTGTAAAAGTTGATTGTGAGCTGAAGTGGAGCTGGTGGTGCTAGAAGATATCAGGGAGTGAAGCAGCGAGCGGGGTTCTTAACAAGATTAGATGGTCTGATAGATGACAGAAACATCTGTGACTATATGATAAGAACACAGAACGCTGCTGCGATGATTAAACCAAATATTAACTGATGGGTCACAGGCGAATTATTCCATAACACGACCAYTCCATCCATGAGTGATTTCCCAGATAGAACTGAAGCAGCCGTGGTCCGTGGTACTCAACAAACAACAGGTTATGCTCARGCTCTTTATTCCCATGTTCATAGTTTCTGATTCCAGAGCACGGGAGCTAAATCCCACACGTTCCCAAATGTTTTCATTTCATGCCCTCAGGCTCTGGAATAGTTAAGGTTTCACGTGAAAATCATCAGATCATGAAATAAAAGCAGCTTAAGATGCCTCCATCTGGCCAGTGCAATAAAGCAGYGAGACAACGTTTATTTAGGGTGGGTGTTTCAAAATTATTCAGCATGGGTCTCCATCAAAATCAGTGGGAGTCTTACGGATTACAATGGGAGAAGAGTCAGATCGCAGGCGGGTGCCTCTGGAAGCCCCACCTTTATTTCGTTAGGGAAGTGGAGCCAAGGAAATGATTCACAGCAAATAACCCAACTGCTGGATGTGAATGGGCTTTGTCCTTTGCGAGTGCACAAAATAAAGCTCCCATCCAAAATAATCTGCAGAAAATCTGCAAATTTCATCCTGGTTCATCAGCTCGCAGAACACTTCTCGATTATCTCAGGTGCAACCAGCTCTCTAACTAAGGCTAGCATGCAAAATTTCACTTTTTGAGGGAAAATATTAATGCAAWTTAGTGAAGCAAGTGTTGCTTCTAGCCAACCTTTCAGGACCTCGAGGTCCATAGTATAAAGAATATCTTCCCGCCCCAGTGTGTGAATTAACATCTCGGGATACAGAGCTGGGGTTGTGATCCTAGTGAATCCTAAACGTTGGTACTTGTGAGCCGAGAAGGAAACGAAGCTGAGGTGAATTCTGTGAACCCATTTGCCTATTTACGGTGTTTATATTGGCTCACCTGAGTCCCCATTGCAAGAAATAAACAGGTATTTTATATCTGCCAGGCTTCAGCAAAAGCTCRGGTTGAGTTTGGGGGATAGAAAGCTCGGGTGAGTCATTTAATACGGATGAGACCGAGCCATCAGGCAGAACAGAGGTGCAGCTTTCCCCATTTGTATAGTCTATCCAATCCAAGCCAGAAAGGCAGAAGTCTCTGATATTTAGGAATTTCAGACGTGCCAGTGGGAAGGGAGATTTTCCTGCTGCGTTTGGGAGSAACCTGAGAAGGAGCCTGACCCGTYGCCTCCCGGCCCTCCGTAGTCCCAGGGGTCACTCGTGGGACCCGGTGCGTGCGAAAGCAGAGAGGCTGCAAGGGAAAGAACGAGACTGTGGTTAAAGGTAGCAGCAGAAAACCGCCTTGTGGGTCCGACCTATATATTAATGCCAAACCAAACTGCAGGGCTCAAGGCCCTGGTCCTACGTGAGACGCAGGGGGACGTGCAGCCGCCCGCCCTAAGGGCAGGGCAAGTAGGTTCCAAGCCCGTGGAACCCAAATATTCCTGCAGCTCTGAAGGAGGAGCTGCCTGGTGAGGGGGAAGGCGCTAGGGAACTCGCCTTGCCTGTTTTCCGTTCTCTTGCCAGCTCTCTTTTAAGGAATACAGAAGAAATATAAGAAGAAAGGGAGAGCTGGGGGAGGCACCCTAYGTAACGTGTTTGGTATTAATTACTGGAGAATAACCTTGCGCTTAATTACTAATCCCAGCGCTTCCAGAAAGTGCTGATTTTATCTCAGCTCTCGCTGACCCCATGGGGGGCAGGAGGGGAACTAAGAACAACAAGAAAATTCATCTCTTTTGCCCGAGACGGAGCAGAGCGAGTGAGGGAGCAGCCCGGCCTCTGTCTGGCTGCTTCTCCCCGTCCCGAGCTGTCTCGCTGCCTTTCTCCCTTTCCCTCCTCCATTGCGAGCCCTTAATAGGAAACACATTTCCTTTTCTGCGGTGTTCCCACCAGAAACCTCAGACTGGCGGGCAAAGGTGAGAACTTTGAGCAATTAAACCGGGGGAGGCGCCATCCCTTTCCAGCGGCTCCGGCCGCATTTTTTCACATCAAGTAGCTGTAGGTCGAGCTTCCAGGCGTGTTCCCGGCCCCCCTCGCCTTAACCAGCCGGGACAACCAGGCATTTGCAGCCTATTTAGTCATAGCAAGCTGCATTTCTGAATTCCCCAGCACTTCCCTGTCTGGCTGGGGCGAGCCGGGCTGGGCTTTGCATTGGGTGGAAYGAACCTGAGGAGCGGGCAGGGGTTGCCTGCGGATGCTACCGAGTGCTCTGAGTGTGTCAMGGGGACATCAGAATATGCAGCCCGCTGCGCATTACTCGGGAGYGGGTCTGTGAAGTATTTGCCATGGGATGCATCCTCCTTGGGCAGCGGGATATGTGTGGATGGTGTCCGTGAGGGCGCTTCTCGTGCTCGCTGCAGAYGTCACGGCCCGACGCGGCGGGAGCCTTCGGAGCCCTGCGTGAAAAGGGAGCCCGCGAGATCAGGCCGGGTAAACACACGTAACTAGACAAGCATGAAATGGGTATTACACGCTGGCTTCCAAGAGCTCCCATGGTCTCCTGCTCCGCTTCCAGAGGCGTTCGCAGGGGAATCAAAGCGGAATGCTTGCAAAGGAGCGTTTCCACTCTAGTCGGTGCAAAGCACGAGCCCTTCCAGTGGGCTTTGCTTTGGGTTCCTCTGCTGCATTTTGCTTTCAAGGCCCTCCTGAATGAAGAAAGCTGCTGTCAAACCCCACAGATCCTAAAGAGGCTGGAATACTGGTSGGATTTGGGCAGCCCAAAAGCAAGCACGTGCCCCTAACAATGTTCACCTCTGTGGTCTTCCAAGAGGGAATTTCCCTATGACAGCTRCTGAGCAAGCTTCCTCCTCGTCCTGTAAGGCCATCTGCACCACACTAATCTTGGCCTAGAAAATGGGAGACCCAAAGTGCTATAACTCCCGTTCTTTTAATTACAGGTAGCTCGTTGCTGGTCTACAACACCCCATCCCACACAGAGGCTTCCTCACGTCTCACCGCCAAAGAAGGTCAGCCTGTTCTACATTAATATCCTGGCTTCTTGTGTGCTCGGGATGTTTTTGATTGGGGTAAAAGTAGGCTTATAATATCACGAAAATGGCTTGAAAATGGTGTGGTCTCTTATGAATGGACAACGTGGTTAAAAGGGAGCAATCCACATTCATCCTGGTGTCCAAGTATCTTTTGCCATCCCAAACTGTTGGCCAAGATAGAGATTTGTCATTTTTAAGCTTAGGTCTTACTGAACTGCTGAGGTGATGGCACACTTTGTATTCTCTGTGAAATAGTATAAATCTCAGATGCTCCATATAGCAAKGCCTGGGACAGTATTTCTAAGTGAGTTTACCATTGAGGATAAAATTTTCTCACAATAAATTCCATAAAGGCCACTTAGGTCTTCAGAAAAAAATCCTGAATCTGGCAGGTAGTTTCAAGGAGCAGAGAAGGCTGCAATTACCTTTTTGACACTTCAATTTTGGAATATTTTGATTTTTCAAACAACAGTTGGGTCCCAATATGTCTATTAGACTCAGAAAGAATATAACCCCTTAAACTGATGCAAAATGATTTTTTTCCAGAGTTTTCTTTTTGGTCAATGCCTAATTTTCATTCTGAAGACTCACAGATCCTCTAGACAGAGCTTAAAAACCTTGAGGTTGAAGAGCTTGAATTTGTATATCCCCCARTCCGCCCGCTCAAGTTTTCTGCTGCTGTTTATAGTCTTTTTTTCTTATTCTTAACCAAAACCTGTATTTTCTGTTAAGATAAAACGCTGCGAGATGGTGTGATGGGCGTGACACACCCCCCTTGGGCTAGATAAGGCAGTCGCCGAGCGATAGTTGACTTGATAAACCATAGGACAGCAATGCCAGCTCTCCGTGGGCACCAGAAGGACCTGACACCCTATTTTGGGGTGCTTTCAGTGCAGTAGCAAAGACTATAAATGTAGACAACCAGTGCACAAAACACGTTCCTTTTGCCCTCATGCAGGTAGGGTCCTTCTGTGGCCCTCAAAGCACTCGTTGCTGGCCAAGCTTCTTTGCTCCTCAGCCCCATAAACACTCAGGAGTTGGGTCTTTAGCGTCACTGGTACAAATTGTCTTCAGCTGCCTTGGAGAAATAAATGGCTCTAATGAAAATCACCAGGGTTTTTTGGCCGGAGGGCAGTTTTTCTGGAAGACGAAACGCGCTCGCTCGCGTTGCCCAATGGAAAGATTTGTGTCCTGCTCCCAGGGCTCTTCTGGAAAGAGGGTCCCTTCCCTTTTCCGTGCCTGTTTGCAGGAATGAGTGACCCACTGTAGGTCCTGCAGGCACACAGGGAGGCTCTGAGACCCCATGACCCGCACAGTAAAATCCCGTGGGATTTTAGCTCGCCTGCCCTCGGAACGGCTGCTGAACTAGGTGGCCATAGGGAAATSGGACAGAAAAGAGACACCCGGGCARCATCACTGCATAAGCACCGTTCCCCCAGGAAAAGAGTCTCAAATTCCTGCATAAAACTCTCCCAAAAAGGCCATTTTCCAGATCTGAGAGGCAATGGCTGGAAAAATATTACCCAGTTCATGCAAAACTTGCTTGTGTGYCCCCTGCTCCACAGCCCTCCGCTCGTGTCCACAACTACCTGTGCTTTTGCTGGTGTTACTTGTGGGCCTGGTGATGAAACAGCCCTTATTTAGCTCAGGAGCAGCAAGAGGGGAGGTTTCTTGCTGCAACTGTGTGGCCAAGACCGGGATTTACGAGTGCAGCAGCGACAGTAGCTGCAGCGCTCGAGTTTTGCTTTTTTCCCCCTTTCTTTCCCTTTTCTTTTTTTTTAATTGTTTTCCTTTGAAATTCCAGAGTTAGTGTTTTGTCTGCTTTCTCCCTGACCCTCTTCGGAGGCGGCCGTGTGTTTTTTTCACCAGCAAAAACGGGAAACAAAGACTCGTTGTCTTCAAGCCGTAGCAGGCAGGAAACCCAACTCACAAGGGATCCCGGCGAGCCAGCGCTGTCCCAGAGTAGACTCCAGTTCTCCGAATTCAACCTGACAGCTTGTCTGGAGCACTTTCTAAGTAACCATTATCCTTCCTTTTTTTTTTTCTTTCCTCCCAGCAAAAGAGCTGTTATTTTTTTTGCCGTGGGTTATTGCACACGTGCGTGTGGGTTACGCGCTCGCCGAAAGCGCTCGGGCGCTTTCCTAACACAGGGGTGGATTTGCTCCTCGGGGATGAGCTAAATGGGCAACTGCTGCAGAAACTGCCCCTGTATGGGGGTCTTTCCATGTGCACTTTCGGGAGGGATTCTCAGGGCAGGCGCTTTGGTCTTCACCGTGACCTGGTGCAAATGATATTAGAAAAAGCAACAGCGAGAAAAGCCCTCCCGGTGCTTCCTCATTCGCGCTGGGAGCGCCAACGTTTGCAAAGCTGTGAGATCCTTAGTTGAAAGGCGCTGCGAAAGTGCAAAGCATTATGAATATCCTTCACCTTCCTCATAATCGAGCGCACATTCATTCGGGGGAATTTCTGGACATAAACCAGGCAGCTGCGGAATGACATGTCTTGAAAGCATCGCTGATTTATTTTGTGCTCTTTAATTCCATTTTGTATCGAGCACACATTTGTCACGGGGCTCTTGTTCCACTGGGCCTTTTAAGTCCAAAACAGACTTCGGGATCCGATCTTTCACCAGTATAAATTGGCCCCACCTTCACCATCGCCGTTTGCTGATTTACACCAGAAGAGGACCTCGGGCCCAAGCTTTTAATTGAATTCCCATAGCCCGGCAAAGTTTTGGTGCAAAATCCAAGCGGGTTTAATGGCAAATATGACTTTCCCTGCAACTAGATGTCTGTATAGGCTAGGAGCCTCTGGATAGGTGCCCCGGCCCTGCCTTTTTCCATTCGGTTTCAAGCCCGTTCAGCTGGAGCATGAAGTCCCCAGGGCTGCTGTGGTTCTTTGACGTTGCRCGCATTTTTTGTGAAAACAAAACCGAAATAGTTTCGTGGATTTGATTGTTTTTTCAAGGAGAAACTTGCGCTAGGGGAGGGAACAGGGCGTTTCAGTAGCGCTGCTGAAGGGCTTGCTTGGCCCTTCTTACCCTTGCAACGTGCTGCTCGTGGCTACGTCCCATCCCAAGAGGACAAGAGGGTTGCCCCATAGATGCCCATGCTCCGGAGGGGTAGGTTAATCCAGTTGAGAAGACTCTCTTGAGAAGTTGAGGTACTATCAAAGCTAATTCTGCTACTTTGTAGAGAGGAGGTTTTCCCCTCAATCCGGAAAGAATTTTTCTGCTGGAAAATTAATTGTTCTCTTCACCCTTAGCAAGGGATCACCATCTAAACGCCACTTTGCTCCGCAGCTGCATAATGGAAAAGCTAGTTTGGATCGAGATAGGTGCACATCAACCTCCCGATCTGTGCAAACCTCYGAGGTTTCATCCTTCTCGCTCAATCCACAACCGCTTTCTGTTATTTTTCAACTCCCCCCCCTTCCCCAAAATACTTCTCCAAACATTTCCCTAATAGCCCCGGCCTAAGGAGTCCCGGGGGAGCAATGAAAGTCAGTGGCTGCCTGCGAAGGGGACATGGGAAATGCGTCTCCTCGAGGCCTCGCGTGCTCCGGGTCCATGTCCTGTGGCCCCGGATGCCCCCGTGTGATGGGTGCTGGCACCCAGAGATGCCACCCGGGCAGATAAGAGCCCCRGCTGCCTTGGGGCCCCAGGCAGGGCTGATCCTTATTAAAAACACAACTAAAAAGTAAAATAAAAATAAAGCGGGCGCGTCAAAMGAGCGCCTTTCCCCCCCTTTCTTCCCTCCTCCTCTTTCTCTCCGCTCTGTTTTCCTTTCCGTGCCTGCAAGGCTGTGATTTCAAAGCCAGAGCGGCTTTCCCAGAGCCGGAGGAATGCGCCGGCGCCCGCCGGGTTTTCCATCGGGAGCAACGCGGCCGGGGGCTGCTCTGGGGGCCGCCGCGTTCCGGAGGCTGCGTCTGCCCCCGTCAAGGGTGCCGCACTTGAGCATACCCCAAGCAATAGCACATACATATATAGTGTGTATAATAGTCTATATACTAAATACCGAGCCAGGGGGTCAAGAAGGCGAGCAGGGTCCTTGCAAGTTTGCGTGGGAGGAGTTGATGTCAACCCCTCCGTGCCTGTCATTAGATCCCTCCTACGGTGCACTCAGGATGGGGCAGTAATATGAATTGTGGCCTCTCCAAAAGTAAGTTGTCCCAAGGGGGAATCACAAATTCCATAGCGAAAGATCCAACGGAGCCTGGGGGAGAAGATGGGCTTGGCTGGCTTGCGTTCTGAGCACTCGAACGGTGCAAGAGCTGGGGACACTCAGCAAAAGAGCTAGAATTGTCTCATGAAAAGCAAACCTTGGACACCAGACCTTTCACAGCCAGGACTGACATGGGCAATTTGGGCAGAATCTGAAGGTTTCTTATCACTTTTAAGCAAGCAAGATCCTGCAAATGAAGCCTGCTTCACTCACGCAACAGCTTTTTGGTTTGTTTGGTTTATTACTGTGTGCCCGAGTTCTGCACACGCTCTGGGTCATGGGGTATCTCAGCAAGATACTACAAGGTTTGAGTAAATGGTGGTGGGATTATATTTCATTCTCTGTGGCTTKCTGGACTGTGTGAACTCTGAATGTGAGGGCTGTTCTCAGAGTTAGAGTTTTCTGCTCTCAGGAATTATGTGCCCAGGAGGAGCAGATGGTAATGGACCTGGTTTATAGGAAGGGCCGTGATGTTTTCAATGTCTGAATGCAGAAAAACAAATGGTTGCATAAAAGGYTTGATTTTTAAAAAAATGTTCCCTTTCTAATAGATATTGAAAATTGTTTCAATATGAAAGAAGGTCACAATTTATACATTAATTTTTTCCACTTTTCTGTGTAGAACGGGGAGGTAAACATGTACATTAAGTTCTAACAAAAGATGGTGAATGAATAAAACATCTACGTCGTATATTTCCTTGCCTAGACTACATGTTTTTCCATGCTATAGTGACATTTTTAATAACAATCCAGTGAAATCTCAAAAATATCATCTTTTAGCATGAGAAAACATTTCCTATCCCAATCGCTGTATTATTCCTRTACATTATTCTCTATTCACTCCTTCTTCCCCCAAACGTTTAAGAACTTTCTCTGTCTTTACAGGCCCTCCTGTCACAAGCACGCAAAATGTGAATAAGACAACAGAACAGCAACGGCCCCAGCCAGGTAACTCTTGGGTCCCCGTTGYATTTGCATCAATGCAGCATGAGCAAGCCCTGTTGGACAGCGAGCGGCCCCGCTTCCTGCTCGCTTCCYGAGGGGCTTTTGGAAAGCTAAATCCCACCTTCCCCGCTTTGCACAGCTGCTTTCTATCCTTTTCTTCCTTTTTTTTTTTATAGGGAGTTGGTTCTTTTGGCCTCAGTTCAATCCACGAGCAAACGCTATAGATCCAAATCACCAGGAGCAGAGAGGAGCAAAGAGAAGGGGAGAGATTAGGGCTGCAGAGGCCCCATGAAAAGGGAAGGAATCCATTCCTAGCAAATATATTGTGGAGGCTTCAAGAAACACTTGGCCTCATTGGAGTCCTGTTACCCTCATTTCTCTGATGCTCTATTGGCTTCAGCGAGGRAGAGTTGGGCGAGCATTTCATTGACCTCAAAGGAGAGCAAAGTGAATCGTTAACAAGTGAATTTGCAAATCCCATCTGCTCGGGAGCTCCTTTTATTAGCAGGAATATATTCATTTCTCGTTCTTCTCGCACGCACACATATTTTCCATGCAACTCAGCGTTCCTGTTGACACATAGAACGTGTAAGGTTGGTCTAGAAAAAGAGGAATATCTTTGAAAAGGGACCACTCTGCAAGCAATGCCATTCTGGAGTCCATAAATAATCGGTGGTTGTTGGCTTTAAAAGACATAAGGGAGACAACAGGGCTATTCCAGGCCTCTACTGCTAGGAAAAGTACAGAAATAAAGKGAAAATTGCTTAGGTTTCTAGAGTAAATAATAATGATTTTATTGCCTTATCTTTGATGAAGCGTTTCTTAAAATAGCTTTTGTTCTTTYATTCTTATTGTTACAGATCCCTATCAAATCTTGGGACCCACTAGTAGCCGTCTTGCCAATCCAGGTGAGTTGAGACYATCACGTTGAAGCCAATCCTCTGTTTTCAGGGGGTTACTTTCCTTTACTGTTTGACTATACTAGATGAGTAGCTGTTGTCCTCTGCTAGGCACAAAAATCCCCATTGTATATGAGGAAATTGTCTTTATATGAACAAAATCACCGTCCTCAAGGCAGTTATGGATATTCCAAAAAAATGGAAGCTGTCCGGGTAGGCACTTGGTATTGCCGTTGATTGTAAATCTAAGTGTTTATTGCTGGGATGGGCTGGACTGCTTGTGAGGAAGGATCCCAACGAGGTTCTTTATCTTTGCTAATAGTATAACCACAGGGCACAACCACAGACTAGGGGTCACCTAGTCTGGGGATGAAATAATCCTACGTAAACCACATCGAATGGAGAGGAAACTAGGTCTCCATCTAGGTATCCGAGACAATATCCATGGTAAGCAGTAAGTAGGAGTTAAAACACACGATGTCAACCATTCGGTGAAAATTCGATCAGAAAAAAGCCTGTTTATGAACAGCCCAAAGATTTTTAAGGCCAAAGGCGACCATTATGAAATCTAATCTGACCTCAAGCTCATAAACAGAACAAAGGGTTGACTAAGTTGTTTGCTGGGAATAGTTTATCCATCGCTACGTGAGGGTTTCGAAGGCTTGAAGGAGCAGTTCCCGGTAAAGAGCGAGATAGTCCTTCTGTTTCCTGCCTTTGTCTTTGCTTTGGGGCAGGAAACCCGGCGTCATTTCCTCTCCTCTTTGGCTTGCTCCTTGCAGGCAGCGGGCAGATCCAGCTGTGGCAGTTCCTCCTCGAGCTGCTCTCGGACAGTTCCAACGCCAGCTGCATCACGTGGGAAGGCACCAACGGGGAGTTCAAGATGACGGACCCTGACGAAGTGGCCCGGCGCTGGGGGGAACGCAAGAGCAAGCCCAACATGAATTACGACAAGCTGAGCCGGGCCCTGCGATACTACTATGATAAGAACATCATGACCAAAGTGCACGGCAAGAGGTATGCCTACAAATTTGACTTCCATGGCATTGCCCAGGCTCTTCAGCCTCATCCCACCGAGTCTTCAATGTACAAGTATCCATCGGATCTCTCCTACATGCCTTCCTACCATGCCCACCAGCAGAAGGTGAACTTTGTACCCCCGCACCCGTCCTCGATGCCTGTCACATCGTCCAGTTTCTTTGGAGCAGCCTCCCCTTATTGGACCTCTCCTACTGGAAGCATCTACCCCAACCCCAACGTCCCTCGCCACCCCAACGCCCACGTATCACCACACTTGGGCAGCTACTACTAGATGCTTGTATCTCCAAGTGGCCTTTATCAGTTTGGCTGGACACTTTCTTTACTTCTGGGATTTTTATTTTATTTCTCTTTTTTTCTGGAACCCTTGATGGATAATTGTGGCCTTTCTGGGGGATGGATAAAACTGGATATTGGTTATTCCGGGATCAAACCTTTTACTATTGTAACTTTGTCTCTTGTGTCTTCAACTGAGAGATGGATGCTTCTTTGGGCCAGTATTCTGCCTTTTCTTTGGGGTTTAAAGCTTATGTCCTCTGTGCGAGTTGACTATGAAGATGGTCCACCACGACTTGGAATGATTCTTAGCATTTTGATCGCAGAATTTTTAAGAATTCAAAGGCTTCTTAGAAGACATAGATCCAACTGTGGGTCGTAGGAAAAGGTGACTACGTGGGGTTTTTCCTCGCTTTGGAGAGGGGAGGCGATTTGACCATTAAGTCAGGAGGACCTTGGGCTGCAGGGGACTGCAACTGGAATCTTAGCTTTAAGGCAAACGAGGAGTTTCACCCAACTGGAAATTAAAATATATATATATTCATATATATGTATATATATATATGTACATGTATATTTTAAGAAGGGCATTGAAGGGAGTTTTCTAGACTGTACGACTTCATTAGACTGTGTATTAACTCCAGACACATCAGAGACCAGAATAATGTAACCTAATGGCGAGACATTCCTTGGAAGCAGAAGTGAAGTAAAATAAATGACAGCGGGTCCTTGAGCTCTGCCAGGGTCTTAAGGGATCTCTCAATGCTACCGATTCGCGAACGCTGTGCGTTTGTCAGACCGTCATCCAAAGGGTCAACAAATCAGAAGGCAAATTACTGTATAAGTTATGCAGAGTTATTTTTTTTTCCCTATATCTCACAGTATTAAAAGAAAGATTAAATAAAAACGAGTTGACCTCGGTCACAAATGCAGGTTTGTTTTTTTTTTTTTTTTGTTACTATCAGCTCAGTTGTTTGTGGGTTGTTTTTCGGGTTTTTTTAATGTAATTTGTACATCTTTTCAATCTGTACATTTGGGCTGTAGCTTTGTACTTTTTACTAAAAAGAAAAATTAAAAAAAAATAAGACACGAGTAATGTATCTGTTGCGGAAAGCCTCAGTGCTGCAATTGGGCCMCTACCTGACCCCAAAACTAGCCCGAAACCTTCCAGACTTCCCAGGGCTGGTCTAGAGTAGAGATTTTTCTTGCATTAGCCTCTCATTAAGCTTAACTTGGACCATTTCAACTTCAATTTTAAGCAGTTCAAAGTGTTCAGACGCCTGAATCTTGCAGATGTGGCTTCGTCGAGCTGCAAACGGCAGTTTGGTGCCGTGAACAGCAGGGTAAACCACAAGCGTTTGTGTTTTCGGAGCAGATGTGTGTGGGGCGGGGGTCAGGCTTTCACATACAAGCCTTTAACTAGCTTGCATTAACCGGCAGCCAATTAACAGCGTCGCAAACGTCTCGTCTAGACGCAACCTCTGGGACCGTGCGTGGGTGCAGGGTTGGGTCTAGGCGCCTCCAATYGCAGCACGAGAGCCGAACACCAGAACATTAGAGTCTGCTTAGAACTTTAAACAGAAGCACTGGTGCCGTTATTTAACAGAAAGAGGGAAAAAATTAAGATTTGAGCTAATCAGTTTAGGTCTTAGTGCTTTTGGGGTGTTTCTAAATAACAGTACTGCAATAATCGCAAAAATAAGAAGTATGGAGAAATTACCCGTGGACCTGGGGCTTTTGCTACTATATATATGCAATGTACTTTTTGGATATTAAAATATATATAATTTTGCAAGTAATCTTGGTGGGTTTTTTTTAAAAAAGAAATGTATTACAATTAAACTGTTGTATGAGGAGTCTAATGTAAAAAAATGTGACAAATAAATGGTGGTTTTCCTCTCTGAGGCATCGCAGTGTCCCACTCTCTCCCTCCTCTCCCTTAATTGTTGATAATGCAGGAACTTTGCATCTAGCTTGARTTAAGCCAAAAGGAAAGCAAAGAAGCAGCAACAGTGCCTATAAAATAATACGGACCTCCTCTTGCAGGGACTGGAGCCTGCATTTATCCGGTGGAATTTCGGGATGTAGCTGAGATGGGAAAAATGGACAACAAGCCTTTGACCACGTGGACTAGAGAAGCACCCGTTTGTGGCCGTCCAGCKCGAAACGCCTTCAAGCACCTTGAGGATGAAGGGTCTTCAGCAGCATCCTCAGCCCGGGTCCTCTCAGGCCGACTTTGCAGTGCCAAAAGCTCTCGGGGTGCTACGGGGGGCGTCTTCCTGCTCCCAAATGTGCATTTCTGGAACAAAGCGAGGGAAAACAGAGCTGGAATTTGTCAGTACTGACGCTACGTTCTGCTTTTCCCCGGAGGGCGAGGCGGCTTGAATCCAACTATTTTCGGCTTCTATCGGGAAGTTCATAAACCAGATGGTTGGGATCACATGATGGCGCACTGTGAGTCAGCAGCGRCGGCCGAAGATCTGCTCCGCGGGGAAGTTCGGGACGGGAACCTCACCAGGGAAACGCTCCGATCCCTGAATTCGCTGAGGATTTGGGTATGGAGCTCTGCAGATGTGCAAGTTGCAGAGCAGAGTTGCAAAGAGAGGCCTCTCCAGCCCCAGCCTTAGCGTTGCTCACCCGCCCCACCTACTGCAGGCTCTTATGGGTGCCTTAGATGCCACCATGGCCGCGATGTTTAGGGCCTCCGACCACCCACTTACACCTCACCTCTGAATTCATTGCAGTGAGCATCTCCCAACGCTCGAGTGAAGTGGTTAAATACACCCAGCGAGTGGGGCTCGGGCCAAAAASGGGTCACTAAACGCATTAAGCTCCGTGTCGTGAAACAAGGAGCAGTCCCGAGGAATTTTCCCTTTGCTCCTTCAGGATGGCCGGAGCTTGCGCTGCCAATGTCAAGTTTGAGCGTTGGCTCCATCCGCAGGTAAGGGCTGCCATCCAGCGGCAGCGACACAGAAGGCACCGGTGGAGCTCCGGGTTGGGTCTTGAGCATCCTCCTCTTGGCGGTGGCTTCTCCCAGAAGATACCTCCGAGCTGCAGAGCTTGCTTGGGACACAGCAGAGCCTCCGCACTTCCTCCCAACCGTTAATTAGCAATTAGCAATGCAGTTGCGGTGGGAAGTGAGGCTCTCATCTGCGGCCTCCCTTGCTAGCAAAGGCTTTTGCGGAGGCAGTTYACTGCAAACAGTTATTTCAATTCGCGGCCCCCTCGCCAGCAGGCAGCAGGATGCCTCATTCATCTGCCGGCGGGAGGGTAACTGCATTTCAAAATGATGGAAATACTATGCACAGCTTGAACGCGTGTTTAAAATAAATACAGTAGAAGAAACACGTCGGTTGTGAAACGAGGAGATAAATTAAGTTTAGCGTAGACACGTTATTGCAAGCTTGCCTTGTACTTGCAGAGCTTTGGGCGTTAATGCTGCAAGTTCTCTTCGTGGTGAAACCTGCTGAGCCTCAAGTTGTCCGTGTCATTGGTTGGGCTGCTGGGGACACCACTGGTCTTGCAAGGTACCCCAGGGACGCAGTAATAGCGAGCGTGAGAAAAGGCACTGCCATGATGGAGTATGGATGAGCATTAGTACTTTGGGCTGAACCGAAGGGCCTTCGGGAACGCTGAGGAGATGCAAAAGAATCATGGGCAGCGTAAAGAAATCGCCTTCGCTTTCTAGTATCGGCTCGGCGGGTTCCCTGCAGCCGCTTCTGCTCCGGAAGATTACGTTTATTTTCATCCTCTCAACTGAACTTGGTTTTACTGGCGGCAGGGGTGACACYTCTCAAAATAGATCACCCAGGGAGTCTGTCCGGAGCGGCCCGGCACTCTGCCCGCATCCCGATAACATTATTCCCTGCCCTGGGACTTTATCTCRCCGGTGACAAACAGCCCTTCCTGGACGGAAAGAGCAAGTGCCCCTTGTTGTTATCCCAAAAGGCCSCACTAAGGCACATAGGACCCCCTGGCCCTGTGGCCACGGGCCCATAGGAGCCCTCCTGGGTGCTGTGTGGCCTTCCAGTGCCTCTGTGTGCACGGGCCCGAGGGGGACCTGGGGCCTTTGGGGGACATTCGAGCCCAAGAGGCCAGGTCTTTGCTATCGGCCTTCGTGTGGCTTCCTAGGGCTTCTGTGTGCAAGGACGTGGGGGGCTCCTACATGTTTTTGTGTAGCCTCCTAGGGCCTCGAAGCCAATGGGGCCTTCAAGAGGCCCCCTGGGGCCTCCATGTCCAAAGACCCAGAGGGTCCTAGGCACTTTCCAGTGGTCTCTTCAGCCCCGCTGTTCCTGTGTGCAGGGAATTCATGGGAGGCTACACCAAGGCCTGTAGGGCCTAAACGTGCCAGGGGACATGGAGGCCCCAGGAGGCCACATGAAAGCCCATAGGGCCTCCCTTCGCATGGGCTCATGGAGGCCCTGGGAGGCCACACAAAAGCCTGTAGGGCCCTCTGGCCAAGGGCACGGGGAGGCCCATGGGGGCCACACAAAAGCCTGTAAGGCCCTTCCAGCCAAATGTCCAAAACYAAGCAAACCAACCAAGAAACCCAGGAGGAGCTCCACTCCTCAGCTGATTTTACACCACGGAGTTGTAGTTGTTTCTTTAGAGATGCACATTTTACTGTGAGGAGATTGGAGGGCTACTGTTGATGGAATGCAGGTGGACATTGCTGTTGTATTTTTATATTAATACGACGGTGCTTGAAAGMAGATAATCCTTCTTTGCCATTTTGTTGTGTTTTGCATTCTGAAGGTGCATCCAGGGAATTTCCTCCCTTCTTCCATGCCAGAGCTGCTGCTTTCTAGGTCTCTGTGCTGTGGCTCACCTTTTAGACAACTATTTTCAGATGCTTCCAGGTTTCACAGGTCACCAGCCTCTGGGAAAATGGTCAGAAGAGTATCCAGGAGGTCTGGATACTCTTCTCAAAATTCTTCTTTTCTCATAATGGATCCCTTTGTGCCTCTCCTTTTTCATTTTCCATTTGGTTCTTTTTTCATGAAAGGAATCAAAATATTTCTCAGGATAGAGAGTTTTCCCCAGCTGTGGACGATGAAGGGAGAATTTTGAAAGGTTCAAAAGTGCTTCAGTGTTCTGGAGCCAGAGTGTCTGCTTGCAGAGATGACTTCGGGCAATTAGAAACATACCTTCTTTTCTTCTCTTTTTTCTTTAATTTTTGGGGTGTGTATGTGTGGTTTTGGCTCCTAAATCCCTTAGATTTTTGGACAACTTTGACTTCTATTCACTGTTCATTCTTTCATTCCAACATCTGTATGTCCGTTTTTCTGTCTCTTCAAGCTTTATAACAGCCTTGTATTCCTCTGGGAACTTAAGGCAGTTGGACATTCCAACTTAGCAGCTTCATAAAAGGTCCCACAGGTACAAAAATATAAATACTATGAAATATATACACAGCATAGTTAAATAGCATTCTGGAGATCACTGTTTTGGCCCTCTGATTTAAGGCTTTTGAGAAGATAAATGCTGTTTTAGAAATGAAATGAACCTGTGTGTTTGTCTGCTGAATTTTTTAAGCCTGTCAAGATTGATTTCATTATGAAGGAAGTTAAATCCCATGCATATTCAGAGCTACATTTGCGTGTCACTGGTTTCACTCGCTTCGGACATGACAAAGCCAGGGTTGTCATAACCTTTCTTCTCTTTGGCTTTGGTTTCCTTCTCGTTGTAGAGACAGAAGGCACAGTGAGGAGTCTCCACAGCCACCGTCTTGCTGAAGTTCTGGAAGTCTACTCTGTATTTCCCTTCTTTGGTCTTGGACACGATGGGAGCAAAGCGATAGCCCCAAAGCACCTCTTCTGGGATGTAGGATGTCCTGACTTGACAGGTAGCACTGGTGGCTTCCACAGTGCCATCCAGGAAGACCACCAGTTCAAAGTCTTGCTGCAGAATTGTTTCTGCTGCCATGTGGAAGAAAGGGCTGTTCTTGTCGATGACGTGATAAATAGTCAAAGGGGAGATGAAGAAGAGGTTCTCATTGCCAGCGTCGACTACAAATTCTATGTTGACCTGGTCCAGAATGATTGTTTCTCCTTCGGGGGTGATGGTGGTCTTGAGGAGCTTGCCATAGATGTGACTTCCAATCAGCAGGCTCTTCCGGAGGTTTGCAACCCGGATGAGGAGACACAGCTTCCCAGCACGCTTGCTGATGACGGCGTTCTTGCTGAAGGTGATGGTCTTAGCACGGTTTTTGGATCTGGATATCTTGGCCAAGATGGCCCCACACATGAAAGAATTGATGATTACGCCTAGGATGGACTGGAAAATCAGCAGGAAAATGGCTGTGACGCACTGTTCTGTGACACATCTGAAGCCATAACCAATGGTCACCTGAGTCTCTAAGGAGAACAGGAAAGCCGAAGTCAAGCCGTTGATGTTCTCAACGCAAGGGGTATGATTTATGGAAGGGTTGAATTCTGGAAGATCTTTATGTATGTATGCCACGACGTACCAGAGGAGACCAAATAGAAACCAACTGCCTAGGAACGCTGAAATGAAGATAGTCATTTTGTACCTCCACTTGAGATCCAGGATTGTCGTCCATATATCAATCAAAAAGACAAACCTCGACTGTTCTTCTACGTTGCCAAACTCTATGTTACACCTTCCATCCTTGGAGACGAGCCTCGCTCTTCGGCGGCTCCGTTCTGTGATGTGCCTGGCAAAGCGCTTCCGGAGGTAGTTGAACATTCCTCCTGCTGATAGTGTTCTGGAGAATACAAAATAATAAAAATTAAGGTAAGGCATGTTGCATTTGTTCCCGCAGGCAAGGAATAAGTTCTGCCCTAGTCTCAAGATACTTGTTTAGGGGGAAAAAAAAAAGTTATATCATTTGCATATTTTCCCTCCGCAAGTGGGCAAAAGTTTCAGTCGGTATCTGAGGAACATAACAGATTCTTGCCTAAGGAGCATTCCAGCAAAAACCCAATCGCTGCTTTTTGCTCGGCAAACTTTGCAAACACGTTATTAAACTTAACAGCTGATTTATTCCAAAGACGTGGTAAATACTGTACCCTCCTCAGCTGAATAAGCAGGGTACAACAMGAAGCCTAGAGGAGCAGGTAATTTCTGATAGGGAGTCAGGTTTTGAGCTTTCTTGCTGCTTTTTTTAGTGATGGGACGGTGCTTGTCTAAGCATGAGTGTATTTGTTTCTASAGCAGCATATGGAGACCCTATATATGATGTGGACAGTGAACTTGGGCAGAAATGGAAGAAGGCACGAAGGGACTATTGAAGCTGGAAATAARCCATTATTTTTAATATATTAAGAGACAGAGCTTCAGGGTGTGAGTTTCAAGCTTTGAAATTTCAAAAAGAAGAAGACTTTCAGGTCTGAATTAAACTAAAGAGCTTCAAGGGGAGCCTGCTCCCCAAAGAGGAAAGGGAAAAACAAAGGGGTCAGAATTTGAAATCCTTTCTTCAAGGCACAAAATCTAGCCCTCTGCCCCTGTTCATTTTATCCCTCATGAAACTTAATTAAACCTAAGGACTTTGAATAGCTAATGGGGAAGATGCTAAGGACATGTTCAAGTGGATATACCTTCTTTTGGTAACTAGATCTGGGGCAAAACAGGCAGGTGTAGGGAGAGGTTGATTCATAAATCAAAGTTAAACAGAGTCCGCTCTGTTCACAGACAGATCCAGGGTCAGATTTTGACCCAGAATTTAGGAATGTTCTTCAAGGAAGAAATAATTGCCTGCAGAGCTGCTCACACTTCAAGCATAAGATACGTTCTGCTACCAGAGAGGACGTGTTAAATCAGCACGCAGCACTAACTTGCCCCCAAAATGTACACTCTATGCTTATTTATCCAACCTTTGAATAAGATTCTTCTCGTGCAGCTAGATTTCACTGTCCTATAATCACATTTCTTGGGGGCAGAACGCTTCAGCTTCAAAACAATTAAATTAAGGAAAGAACTCGAAGGAAAAAGAGTCCTACTGGTGACTCACAGGCTCCTCTCACTTTACTGCATCTATAAGGACATTGTGTCCCCAGTCATGCAGAGACCCACGTGTTTCAGGGACCTGCATCTTCCATGGATGGTGGCCTGTTTAGAAAGAGCTGTCACTTGAATAGTGCATCTCAATTGTGGAGGCACGGGGGCATTTGTAATTGTTACTCTTCCTTTACTGCTATAGGAGGTGACACACAAAAAAGAGGAAGTTCTTGGGAATGTTTTCTCGTAGGTGTTGGATTTTTCACCTCGGGAGCAGTGGCACCAAAGGCAAACTAATTGGATCTCAGCCCTAATCCTTRTGTATGATAATTCTGTTCAAGTGCTTCATTTGTAATTCTCTTTTTCCAAATTGTTGCCTTTAGCAACAGCCCTGAGAATGGACGTGTTTCTRTGTGTTCTTTCTGCTCTTCCAATGAATCCCCCTTCCTCCCTTTCAGTTAAAATTAGGAAGGAAGAAATGAAGGTCACTTGTGTAATGCAGCTTTTCACTCTCTTAAACTTTTGCTGCCGAATTTATTGGCTGGGAAGGGTGCTGACGAAGGTTAAACTTTAAGCAGATATCTGAGGAAGGGGTAAATGAGGTCATTTTCCAAACAATCCTCAAGTTCCGTTTTCTTGATGCACTTTTAATGTGTTTATATCAATATATATTTTGAGCAAAAAGAACATCCCAGGCCATTCCCAGTTTTCCAGTATTTAAGGTTGGCCTCTTGTATTTCTTTCACTGTGCAGAAATGTGCAATTTCTGCTGCCGTCACCTGTAATTTGCCTTTTTCTGAAGCAATGGGAGCCCTGATGGGAGGTGTCTTGATCACAGGCTATTGATCACAGTCGATGGGATGAGGAGAATCAGTGTGGTCTTCAAATTGCAAATAGATCYTGAACCTTCACCATTCTTTTTCTAACCCTTCAAATCGTCCACGTCCTCTTCAAAAACTGTTTCATGAGCCCTGTTTAATCTACCCCCAGGTAGGCCAAAGTCAAAAGAATTATATCCTTTTCCAAGCAGGACCACGTAGGGAATTCCTCCGCCAAAAAAATCTGTCTTGCTCCCACACAAGTACAGCGAATTTGCATCAACAGGAGGAATAATTCCCTTCTATGTAAGCAGGCTGCRAGTCTATATCACAGCCCGTCTAGAGGAGATTATATAAAGCAAGTTGTATAATACAGCACTTAAAGTCCTTTCAGTTTAAATCAGCAGAGGTAACCCAGCTATGTCTTAGCTAATATTTACCAAGATGTGTTTCCTGCTTGGCCAGAATAAACAGGGTAGAGCTGTCTGKTTTTTTGGCATGTGAAATTCCTAGTTGCAGGAGTCAGCAACGTTGCCGCTGGCCCCCAGGCATAATATGTTTATAAGAGGGGCACTGCACTCCTTGTGTTTTTAAGCTTTGGGACCCTTACAAATAAACCCCCCTCTCTGAATAAAGATGACAACCAACCCAAATTAGATGAGGTTCTCTCCCAAAATGAGGCCCCTTCCCACTTCGAGCTTCCTACTTCACACTCATCTCTACAGTAACAAAGTTCTGGATTTCTGCTCTTAAATTCCTTATCGGTCTCACTCTTCCCTCATTCCCTGCAGAATAGTTGCTGAAAGACCCCAAAGCAGAATTCTTACAGATGCATTTCTGCCCTTTCCTTCCCCTGCATTCCTGCAAGTAGATAACAACGTTGATCAGAGATCCTGATTTCTACATACCAGTCAGGGCTCCTCTGCTCACCCAGGAACGTGGCTGAGTTTTCCCCTCTGCTCCTGTTTGCAATTCTTTGGAAGATTTTGAAAGAGGGGGGATCATGACCAGGCGCTTTAATTGCTCTTGGGATAAATCCTTCGTACGACGCTGTGTGCGGAGCACGTTAATCCAGGAAAATGGCTTTAATCGCAGCCACATGCAGCACTTTGGCAGCTCCAGGAGCGAAGGAAGGGGAAGGTGTTCCAGGTTTGATGGAGGCTGATACACAATTGGAGGATGAAGGCTGAGCACTATTCATACCCATGGTTTCAAATGTGTATATTCACTCACAGTAGTAGATGTATGGGAAAGGACGCAGAACCAAGGCATTAGGAGGAGACAGCAAGAGTGGGAAGTGGCCCAGCAGTGGGAAAGAACCCATGGCCTTCGTTTGGAAAACCTCGTTAATGGATTCAGGTGAAGTACTAAGAAGTCTAGGTAGAAGAAAGGGGAATACAGGGCTAAGGGATTTTTTTTCTCTGTTCTGTTCTGTTCTGATCTTTCCAAAAAACCAGATCTCTCATTTCATTTTCTATTCTCTTTTGCCGAACTTTCCGTGTGCAAACTCTCTGCAATGCTACATTTCTAATACCTTGCAAAATCCTTTTTATTAGCCAAGGATGCAGTAGGGCTTAGACTCACCGTACATTATCTGTGGGCTGCAACATCCCCTCTCTCCTTACTGCATATATCCAGAGCTTAGAGGCACCCAGTGTAGCCCAAGGGAGCAGGTCCTGGACTGAAGCATTTGCAAGTGTAGCAAGAATAAAACCTTGACTAAAGCAGCCAAAGTTGGCCCTAGGGCGTAGGTCTGAAAAGCATCTGATGCAGACGGGCCCCACCATGCCCATTCTGCCCAYGTGATAGACATTTGAGCAAGGAGACCTGACTTTCCAGGTCCAAGAATTGAGCCTGCACGTCAGCTTGTTGGTAATAGCAATGCCATCGTTAAGTGTTGATTCCTGACAGCAGAGCTGAGCGCTGCGAGCGCAGCRGTTTTGCCTCCAAAACGCCACTTACATCTGGGAAAACTCATTCATGAGGATACAGGGAAGCGACTGCATGGAAGGAGAGCAACCAYGGGCAAGACAGGCAAATCTTGTCTTATTGGTGGCCTCAAAGCTTTAAATATTTACAGGCAGGAGTCTAAATAAAGAATTTGCAGCGGCAAAGTCATCGCTCTCATTAGCAATTAATATTTGTTGTAGTTAGCGCTGCAGACAGATTTAATCCATCTCTCCCTTTTTTTGGGTGGGAGAATCTAAAGAGTTGAACCAAGTGGGCAGCCTGCCGTGCCTCACACATCTAAACAAGTTTTGCAAAATAGTTTTGTCTGGATAAAACCAAAACTTTCTAGCACCCTCCAGTGCAATTATACCTTGTGGGATTTCTGTTCTGATCCAAACCAGCAAATCCTCCTTGCAGTGGATTTGTGATGTGTCCCTGCGGATGCAAGAGGGGAAAAAAAAATCGGGGGATTTAATTCAGTGGAAGTGTTCTGTTAGAAATGTAATCCACTTTGCGAGAATTCCTGCTGAGTTTCTGAGAAGCCTTGGAAATTAAATACTTTGCTTTTTGTTGAAATTATCTAAAGAAAAAGACACTTTTGGTTTCCAGAAAAGGGTGTTACAGCCTAAAAGGGTGGGGRAAATTAAGCTCAAGGTGTGGGGGAAACTTAAAGCTCTGGTAGGACTGAAAGTAGAAGCCAGTTATAATGAGAGAACTGGAGAGCAGTGAGATGTGAGCTGGGAAGGCAATATTACCTAAGAACTACCCATAAAAGTCATGGGGGGAATGGATGGAGTCATGTGAGCTGGGTTTGCATACTTTCTCCTTCTGTTATTCTTTGCTGGAGTATTAAAGGGGGTGAATCATTAACTCGCGATACGTTTCCGCAGTTTGGGCAAAGTCAAGTCGCAGTCACCAGAGAGATGCAGCAAAAGGTCTTTGAGCAGAAGCCYTCAAGATGAAGAGGCAGCTGGTTTAGGCATCAGAACTCAACTATCACTCAAGACAAACCTACCTTCCAACACCAGCACTTGGGACCTTGAGTCAACATCCAACGTCAAGGTATCTCAACGCTACCCTGTTGTATCAGGGCTTCCACTCTCAAACTTTGGGCACTTGTCTTAGCCCAAACGAGCAGTTATGGAAGATTTTCATGTCGTTTCAAGACTSTTGTCCTTTTGCAGCCCTTGCCTTTAGCTAGGCTGTAAATTCAGCATCCCAATCTTCTGCGTTTGCCAAGGTGACTTTAACATTTCTAAACTCAAAAATAATCACTGTGCCGAGTTGGTTTGCTGCCAAGAAGCCAACCAGAGCACCAGAGATATCAAGACCAACACCATGGTCCTGAGAGGGACTCAAGCCTCTGCTTTGCKAGATTCACTGGAAATCCAAGGCACTATGGGACTATGAGGCTCTWTTCAAGTCTATAAAATAAGTCTACATCATGAGAAATCTTTATGACAAWGCAGCTTTTGGACTGCCCTGAATTGTTAGAGCTGCATGTTATTTCACTAGTAATTGAAATGATCCCTGAAAACAGCGTCGTTTATGCAATATTATGGGCTCTTTSAGAAATAAAGGTGCTCTATACCTTCAAACGACAGCTCTTTTTCCCAAAAATAGGGCAGATCTTTCACATTTGTTCTGTTGCTTTCTCCAAATCAAACACAGAGGAAGAGCTTCTCCTATCATCAAGGCACAGGTACATGTGTTACTAGACAGTTTATTCTACTGACCTGTGTGTAAAGCAGTTTTTTCATCTTTGCACATCTCAGAGTGCAAAGGGAGAAGGGGAACTTGCCTGATACTGCCTAATTTTTGGCCACTTCTGCAAAACCCAAACTTCTAGTTGCAGCAGTATCTGATTATTCCCTGAGCTGCCATGACTCAATATTGCCCCCTTTAAGGCTAATTTCTGCTTTTGAGGGCGTACGCGATGCCCTTCAAAGATATTTTGGAACACATCTGCAAAGTCCAAGACAGAGACCCTGTCTGCTCTTTCTAGGCTGCAGTATTTCACCAGTAGAGCCTCTTTTTTAAGTCATTTACTTTGGTGCTCCTATTTACGTAAGTAATTGGCTTGCAAGATGTTTATAGCCCTCCGTATGCCCCAAGTGAATTATTGACCCGTCGCATGGGTCATTGATGTGAGGAGACATACAAACAGAGTGGGTGCAAAGCAGCTACTTTGCATTCTTAATAGCAAACGCAAGTCATTAATAATTTTGCTGCTCGGTGCACTCAAATCCTGCACAATTTTAGTTTAACACGCGTACGGCTGAGTTCCTCCTCAGTGTAATTTGCAATTCATTGGTCATGGGCTTCATCTCCTTTTGCTGCTTTCAAACCTCTCCTGCGTGGAGACGCGATATGCTAATTGCAGAGTTTATGGCTGACTTGAGATGTTACATTTGAAAAATCAAACCCAATTAAATCAACTTATTATCAAGGTCAGAGACCAGTACTCAGTACGCTCTATTCTTCGCTATTGCGCAGCAAAGAGGGAACTTAGTGAGCATATTGTGCCTCAGCCCATAAGCAAAGCTAATTCGCCCTCATGAGAAGATTTCTTCACTGCAAGACGAGGAGTATAAGTGATAAAATGTTGCCTAGACAGCTTAAATATTTATGTTGAATGAATAAAAAAAATGAATGTATGAAGGAAAAAAGTTCCCGACTTTTCATGTTTTGCTACTCTATAAGGCAAACATTTTCCCCCTTGTTTGTTTTCCCATCTACTTGTAATTTGGAAGGACGAGTTCAAAAAGTGCCCAGAGCTTTGAGCTCCTTCCTCCAAGCTCCCTTCGTTCCTGCTCGAGTCCGGAGACTTAAGGACGCCCTTTAGCTGCTCTGCCCAGTTGAATCTCAACAGCCCATGGCTGTGTCCAGGTGTAGGATGCACAGAACGGGATTGCTGGAAGAGTTTGAACCCAACCATCCCAAGGACTTCTCGATGACCTCTCTGGACTTACCGGGGTAGCTCCACAGCACTTCGGCCAAGAACTACGAGGTCCTGCAGCTACTCCTAGTTACATTTCTCCTGAAACAGTCAAGGACAAACGAGAGGTCTGAATGAAGCTGGAAAGCGGCAGGAAACCCCATGAAGGGAAATGAGGCGTGAAGGCCTCTTTGCCTGTCTCCTAACCCCCCTGGCACCTCACAGAGTGGCCAAGGGAGGGTCACCTGCTTGTTCTGCTTGAGGACTAAGCCCGGTTGCCTCGTGCTTGGGAGCGACGCGGTTCGCCCTGTGCAAACTCGGGCTGCGCCAACAGAACGGGTGCCAGGATAAATATTACGGGGATACAAGACATGAGCATGAGCATCGTAATGAAGAGCAATCTAGGAAACTGGTGTGTTTTCCCAGGAAAAGTCAAGGAGGAGCTTGCCTTGTAGGAACACTCATGTTCTTGTGTACAGAGGGGCCATGGGGAGTCACGCTGGAAAGGCAGAAGGAACAAGYGGCAAAGCAGGGGCAAAAAAGGGTCAATTTGGCACCAGGCTGATTCTATTACAGTCAGATGAGTTATGCCCACACTCAGTTTCAAAGATTGTCAATTGCTATTGTATATATATATAATATTTATTAACAGTTAGAATCGGATGACTAAAACCACTGCTACCCTTCRGTTTTATATCTTACTAGGCTTTGAAAACAGAATTTAAGACAATAGCCATAGAGGGCACCTGTTGCTTCCTGATCATTCAAATCATGACTTATTTTCTTAATTTGATTCTGTAACGGAGATTTTTTTCCCCCTTCTTGCACGGTGAAGTTGCATCATGCAGAAAATTGGTCTGTTTAAGCAACGAACTCTCGGTGTCTTTCATCAAATCAGAAAACATGACTAATAATTCGTTAAAGGGGCACTGTCAGCTGGAACACTTTGAATTACCCTTTTCCGACGAGTCAACCCTTGAGTGGCACGTCCCGATTTTTAAATATATTACTAATACCAGTGCATRGAGCTTCTTACCTTGGGTGTCAAGCAGGAAGGGCGACTGCAGAAGAGAGGAGAGGGAAAACTGCTGCCTGGCTTCTTCTCCTCGCTAGACCATGGGGTTTTCACTGTACCTCCGTGCAAGGGCTTCTGCATGGAAGGAAGAGAGCCCAAAGGCCCCTTTGCTATTTATGTGTGTTAGCTCAGACTGGTTGCCAGCTCATCTATATGCAACAGCTCATTAACATCGTGCTTCAGGTATGTATTCCGTGCGAAAGGCAGAGGAGAGGCTGTTGGATGGGTAGCAAAATAGGAAGTTTAGGATCCCTCAAGCTAATTAGATGAAGTGCAGTGATAGATAGATCAGATAGATAAATTAGATAAATCTCGTGTTATTTTCACTGTCACCACCAGCTCAGTCTCTTGCTCCTGGTCTCTCCTATGTAGCCACAACTGACTCAACTGCCTGCCTGGACCTGGTTGTCTTTGTCTATAGGGGCAGTTTGTGTTAGGAAACAACTAGGTGCCTCTTGGCACCGCCCTTGTTAAGGTTAAGGTAAAACTTGGGRTTCCCACCATAGACATTTCCTCCTAGTGGAAATCCTCATCTAAGGATGTGTTGCCTGCTAGAAATGTCCATCCTCTTCCATCACTAGAAAGATTTGGATGTCTGGAGCCATCTACATCTCTATTTTTTAAGGTCTTACCATATCCCCAGATGGAATCCAACCTCTCTCTCCTTTGCTGTTCAATTCAGCAGTTGGAGCGTTTTCCCCACAGATTTCCAAGAGAAAACCACTGATAGAAGGAACAAAGCATTATTATTAGCCACCCTATTGTTTTACCAGCTTAGCCATTAACAATAAATCCATCGTCTTCATATTAATCCATTGGTTACACCTCTTAAAATCCCTCTGAGGCAGGTATGGATCTACATCATTAACAGCATAYAGGCTTTTGTTGAGCCCAAATATAYGACGGTAGAATTGATCCGGATACCTCTGTTGAGAGGCAAGTAATTGATGCGTTTTATGAGGAAATAATTAATCCAGTTATGTTTTATGCCCTACCYAGTCCGGGTGAGGATCCTGTCATTGTCACGTCTCGATGACACAAATTAATTTTCTCGCMTCACGCAACATATTCCGGCTTGTTTAACATAATTTCTCCAAGAAAGGAGCTAGTTCTCCTGCAATGAATCTCAACAGGAATTTTTTTCCACTGGCTTCAAAGAGCAGAGCTGAGCCCTTGAAGGCATTTACTTCTGTTAAATATTATCCCCCAAATTGAGGAATTTAAAGCTTCCTTCCCCCTTTAAGACATGTCATAAGGATATTATAAGAATGAATAGGTTCTCACAGCTTTCGGAGCCTCCCCAAGTGWATTCAATTGCAGTTTTTTAGGAAAGAGTGTAATTAACAACTTYATTGAGTCTGGAGCCAGAAAATTCTTTCTATATTTGGCACAGGAAGGACAGAGCAGAAGGAGGGGAATAAATGACCTAGATTTCCACAACTGACAAATGATTTCTAGGTGCTCTGTCTGAGACCCCTGAAACGACAGTAATTCCCATGAAGGATTGAGCACTTATGCTGCAAAATGACTCTGTTTTCTCTCACGTTGGACATCCTGAATCACCCAAGACACTCCTGAAAATTGAAGCTCCTGTGTTCATTAGGCTGCTGATGTTATTTGCCTAGGGTAACGCTTTGGAAAGCGCATCCGTGATCACAGAATTAACCGCCAGAAGTGGCCCAGGTATTCCACAGCATTCRTTTCCAGCAGCTTTCCTAATACACAAGAGCTCCCCCTTTTCAGAGTTAACTTCATTATTTTATTGGAAATGTGCATTTTGGGAGCTTCTCCTATAAAGAAGAAGTAGGAAATCGTTTGTGAGTGAGCTCATATTCRCAGAATGTACTCCGGTATCTCCGGATAATATTTCTTATTCTTCAATGTTCTGCTTTTCTATAAGAAGTTACCATTTTGTGTAGAAAACAGTACTCTGTGAAAAAAGCTAAGTGTGCCTAGTAGCAGTTTTTAGGTTAAAATGTTGATAGTCTTTATCCATTTTGTCCAAGGCTTAATGCCTTTATCTTCGGGAGCGATTATTTATAGGAGAAGAGCTTTCCCTACGATGTTATCCAAGACGCRTATGTTAAATATAGCAGGAAAGTCAGTCCTGCAGGCAGTTGTTTATTCATTAACCTCAGCGTAGTTAGGCTGGCAGCTTCCCAGGACTGATTACTTAGTGCTTACCATGGGGAAGGATTCGCAATCCATTGCAATTTCATTCCAGGTCCCAAGAGAYATGACGACGTCCTGCCGGTTATGGCTCATTTGGTAAACGCGGAGCGTTTTTTAGAGAGCAGAGCAGTGGGTGTAGAAGCAACCAGAGGCTGAATATTCACTACTGCAAATGCACAGTAGTGATTCCTTCCCAAAACTTCCATTCCTGTGAAAGAAACTGTGGTGGCTGAGAGGGAAATACGAGAATTGGCTGCCTTTTTGCTCTCCTTTGCAAAGAGCACGTTGCTATCACCCGTCCTGAAATAAATAGCCACTCATGCTATTAGCCACRGATAAGCTTGAGGAATGGAGAGAGCTCTGCAAGGGCGAGCAAAGTGCTGCTGGAATGGCAGAGCAGCCCAACAGATGAAGGGTGTTGCATGGTCATCCCTTCCTGCAGCTTCTCAATTGCTACTAAAGAGAGCAAAAGCCTCCTAATAGCTTTAACTTTCCTTGCTCTGAGGCAGCAGGCGGTGRGCGAAGTCCTTGGTAATGCCACGTGGGAAAGGAGTTTTTCATTCGGGTCTATGTGTGGAGGAAATAAAGCCAAATTCTGGCTGGAAGGAGGAAAGCTCCTTATTTAATGCTTGCTCCAGGGAAAGGGAGCTGCTTGCCGGAGCGCTCCTTGGTACCCCTGCGAATGTAGGGCACGGCTGGACTCTAACAAAGGCACTTCTTTCCTGCCCCTGTAGTAAGCTGGGGTTTAGCACGGGGATGTCGGGCTGCTGGAGCAGCGCAGTTGGATCAGGGAACTTAACAGCACCACCAAACAGCCTTCCGTTGGGTTTAGAGCCTCTGATAATCCATGCAAATACAGTTACTTAACGTGCTGTTGGAAAAGGCTGAGTATAGAAAGGAAAAGGCGGGATCTATAGGCCCCATTGCCTTATTGCTTCTCTTCTGCTCTCCTAAGCCAAACGACTTGGGTTGGAAGCACACAGAGTTAAAATACAGTGGGCACAACTTGAGAAGAGGAAGAAGGATCTAGAGAGCTTCAGATGAGGTTTACTCCTCACCTCTGTTGACTTGATAGCCAGAACAGACTCATTGTCATCATTGAAAATAGCAGAGGAGAGTCCTCAGTGCGTCCTTGCTCAGTGYACCCATAGGCTGAAACGTCTTTTTGGCTGCGATGTCCTTGAGAATTCACCAGGATAGGGAAGAACCAGCGTGGCTGCTCGTCACTGGCCTGTGCAGGTACCGCTGGGGACAACCCCTTGCTCTAAAACACCCAAATCAATGACCAGAGTTCCTGGCAACTCAGCTTCAACGGCTCTAACTCATGACAAGGCGTGTGCAAGTTGTCACCCCCAGTGAATCCAACCTCTGTAAATGGGACCTTACTCCATATGCAGGTTACAACGGCATTGCTGGTGTGGAAACAGCACAGCCGGAGGCAATCGGAGTGCGGAGATGATCCCACACAGTCATCGTTTCAGACAACATAACGACATGGAAAAGCCTGGGAAGCTGGAAGAAGCCTCAGCACAACAAAGATCTGTTGTGTCCATATGGCACTGTTTTTTTTTCTAGGAAAGCTTCCTGTCTCGGATGTGTCTCTGATTTTGGTATCGCGCCTTGCTTAAACTGGTATGATTTGGATCAATCTTGTYGCTAGTACCTTGTGCCTGAAATTACACCTAATGCAGCGTGAATTGTAGGCTTATTTTCAGTTATTGCTATGGTTGTATTATAACGGTCTTAGATTCCATTGCTGGCTCTAATCTTGTGCTGAGGCATCTAAAATAACGAGCGACTTGCCTTGATGGGTCCTGCAAGACGCCAAGCCACTACCTGGGGCGAAGGATTTTTCTCATAGGAGGTTGCAGCAGTCTGGAAAAGGTGTCTAATTTGAGAGGATGCTGCACATCCTGCTGTCACCGAGGCAGCCCACACCAGTAATGCTAGTCCTGGAGCACATGCATCAACACCGTTCCCGTCGCACGCGAGTATGAGTGGTAAGGAACGTCCTTCCCTGTCTTCTCACAGAGCAGGGAACACGGGGGAGGCAGAAACACAAGGCCCCAAGTCAGAGGGTGTCAGCACATTTTGTCCTTAGCKTTTTAGCCAGCCGCTGCGTGCAGTTCTATATTTACGACCCTGTATCGGGGAATTGCTCGATAGGTCTTTAATTTCCTTCGGTTTCCCTCCGAACGAGCCTCTCCAGGGACAGTAAGAACATTTTCCACGCTATTGAATGTCATCCCGGTGCAACCCGAACAGAGGCAAAATATTTCCGATAATAACTATGAATTATATGAGCGAGGTGCTCGGCTTTCAGGTCGCTGCCTTTTTTTCCCTTCCCTTGATGGGCGTTTCAAGGTCAGCTGGCTCCATAGATACAAACAGAGAACAAAACGTGCAGATGCGCCAGGAGTCAGGGACACCACAGACAAGCTGGCACTGCGAGCGGGCCTGGACCACGGCCAGSATCGTCAGGCAGCGAGCACGCAGGAGCGCTCATCCCAAGGCATTTTATTCCGGCGATAGCAAGATGCCTCTTCCCTCCCCRTTGCCTCGTTAAGCACGAGAGTTCCTCGCGTTTTTGCGGGAAAACCCGGATTCAGCACAATTTCTGCTCGTAGCGTGGCGAGGCTTTGATTCACGTAGCATCCTGCTGCAGTTTGAGCCCAGCTGAGCACAGAGCAGCCACGTGGGGCCCCGAGTAAGTGGCTGGAGTGGAAACGGCTCCCATTTGGCTCCCATTTGGTTTATTGTGGCAATCTAGAAAAATCCTTCGCTGTGGCTGGAGCACCTTTCCATACCCTCCCTCTTTTCCATGGTTCCTTCTGCCAATTCCTTGTATGAACCAAATATCAGGCATATATGATTCCTTTATTGCCCCAGTATTGCCAGTTAGTCTGTCTCTCTTGCACCATGGCAGGGTCTAGGCTCTCGACCAGACCTCTCCTAGCTCCAGAATTGCTCTGTCCTATCACCTGAATCCATTTGAAATATAACAAAATCCATTTGGAATATAATTAAAGGGGAGAGCTGGGGAAGCCCTGCTCATTCAGTACCTGTTTTGAGGCTAAATAGAGGCTTTTTGTGCCCAGTCTGCTGCTTTTTGCTGGTGCCAGGCGCACACCCATGAGGTTAAGCAGCAATAACAGGATTTTATTAGAGTCAGTGGGGGTCACTTCTTTCCGCAGTGAAAACAGAGCTGAAAGGAGACTTGAAGYGAACTCGGAGCAACAACATGTTGGACCTACCAAACCAGTGCTGACTGGCTTTTAAATTGCAAATAGTATTAAAACACGATGGCTAAATAAGCGAGACAGGCTGATGTGCCTTGCAGAAAATCTGTCTCCGGGGTATTATTTTTGCACCCTGGATTTTGCTTGCTGTTAAGGAACCACAAAACGGGCTGGAAACGACGGGTTTAGTTGCCCGTGTCCGTGAGGGTCAGTGAATCTTCATCTCACAGAGGGCAGCAGCCCGGTAGCCCTGTGGAAGAGGAGCCGTCTCTGTCTCTAGGTTGGCATCAACTCCTTATATCAAAGCAATGGCAAGCAGGGCCCTCATGCATGCTCAGAGGAGGCAGCAGAGCTTGGGTTGGTTGCAGAAACTTTTTCTTCCCCTTATCTGCCTTCCCGCTTCCCGCGTTTCGCTTTGAGTTTGGAATCAGCCCCGAAACACCAAGGGAACTGGAGCCGGAGCAAGCGACTGTCACCGGCTTTCCATCCAGCCCTGCTCCAGTTCAGTCAAGCCCACGGGGGAAGCGCGGAGGTGGAGGAGAAGATCAGAAGCTCCTTCCAGCGCCGGGTTCTCGCAACCTTCTTTGCTCCTGGTGGGACGGTGGGGTTTGTGCTTGACAAACGGGAAGCGACGGCTCTTGGTGCAGAGCTCAAAATTGCAGCGCAAATTAAAGCGCTCCCCGGAGGTACCGCTGCTCCCTCTGCTTTCGCTGCGTGTGTAAAACCAGGGACRGGCACCACGGATCTCAGAGCAACCTCCGGATTCTGTCACTGGTACCGAGRGAGAGAGGGATTGACGCCTGTCCCTTTGGGTAATAAATGTCAAGGGGCAGCTGGGTGGATGGCTCATTTATGTGCCTTGAAATCGCAGCGAAACGGAGCTCGCTCCCTATTTGGTGCAGGAAAATTCCRAAAAATTGCACGATGCTGTTGAATTCTACCAGGACTAGCAAAAATCCAAAGTGCTGTTTGCTTTACAACGGCTTCGCATGCCCATCATTTCCACATCATTTCCACATCTTCCACAGAAGACGTTTTCTTCTCTGGCTGCTCTTCAGAGCCCTCTCCTTGCCCTTTTTGGTGGTATTTGCAGGGAAATGGGTGAAAGCAGCTGTAGCCAGCAGATGGCAGTGGCTGGTAGCTGAGAAATGGCTCCARATGAGGAGTTTTGTTCATTCACCTCTTCTGGAGGGATAACAGCGCCAGCATCAAGCTCAGGGTGGGCAAACGCCCCTTGCAGAAGGGTCCACTCCGTGTGCCCGCTCCTTTGCACATCTGGAAGAGCTTTGTCCTCATGGAGGGTCTCCCTTGGGTTCCCTGTTGGGATGCAACAGCATTCCCAGCAATCAGGAACAGGTAGAAGAGCTGATGCAATAGCGTATTGTCACCAGTTTATTACCAAGTCCTTCTGCTTTCATTGAAGTTCGGGTCATTCTCGATTTGAAGCAGAATTCCCATGTGTGAGAACCAGGAGTAAAACTGGCCAACTTGTTGCCCAAGCCATGTAAAATATAAACTGAAATCAAGTGGGAACAAAATTCCATCATTTTTCAAAATATAATCATTATATATCATTTATATMATTTCCTTCCTGGAAAATTTGCTGTGGAGGAATCGATCTCATATATTCTCATAAATTCTCATATATTCTCATATATTCTGCTGACCTGACATTTGCTTTTCAGAGGAGATATTCTGCTAAGCTGGGCAGACGGGGTGCGATATTACTATGATAAGAAAAAAGGRAAAATACATTAAATACACGAAACAGAAGAGCAAACCTCGGAGAACATTCCCCGGGAGCAGCTGGATCACAGGCAACCGCCGCAGCTCGCTGGGCAAGCAGCGTTCCAGTGATGGGATGGGATGTGCTGGGAGGAATGGMGCTCTCCCTCCTCCCCACTTTTCCCAAATTCCTCAGCTCAGTCTGGAATAGGGAGGTCTCACGTGCTCCCCGTGTTGCTTTGGTGGGTTTAGTCAATAATGCCTCTTAAGAACACAAAGGACCGTCCAGTGGAATCCTCTTCAGAGAGGAGCAGCAGCCCCRAAGCACCGGGAGAAGCGGCGAGCAGGGCGAGGACCCTGAGGCTGCCRGCGGAGCAGGATCCGTGGTGCTGGATCCGCCTGTTCCCGCTCCCTATGCAGCCCTTTCCGCGCGGAGCAGCCGCGGAAACCCCTCCTCTCCCGGCTCCCGCCACCTCTCCCGCTGCTGCTCCTTCGGAACAGGGGATGCTCCTCGCCTCTCTCCTCCCTCCCCTCTGCCCCAGCCCTTTAAATAGCTTCATCCCCGCCGGAATTCAGTTGGGCTGGAGCAGGGAAAGGGAGGGACGGCGGGCGGCAGCATCGCAGCAGCAGCCAGCGAGCGTTGGGAGCCGGGGGCACCGAGCAACAGGGGACGGCGCGCTCAAACCCAGAGCGCCCCGTAAATGTTCCCTCCGAACCGGAACGGGGAGGAAGACGGGAAGCAGGAGCAGAGGAGCCGGGTGCCCTGGTGATGGCATGGACCGGACGCCACCGYCGCAGCCGCCGCGTCGCCCTCCGGTGCCCAGGAGCGCCCCTGATGCCCAGGCGCCCTCAGCAAGTAAGTGGTGTCGGGCTTTGCTCTCCCCGTTCACTCGTTACGGCTCTGGAAGCGACAACCTGACTCCTTTGGCACGCCRAGGGCTTTGGAAAGGCACCCGGAGCCTTTGTGTTAGTGCACGCTGCTTGAGGGGAACAAGGTAACTTTTATATATATTATTTCAGTTGCTTTTGACCCGGGAGTTTTGTGCAGCCCGGGGAGGACTATCAGAATCCATCCCCATCCCCGGGCAGCTCACGTCTCACTTTGTGCATCTCCAAAATCCAACAGGTCCTTCCTTCCCTACCCATGCACTTGTAGACCRGTAGTGGAGTAGCTTGATGGCAAACAAAGCAGGTCTTTCCTGGCAGCTCGGAGTTTCCTGGAGTTTGGAAATTCSATTTTCCATGGCTCATCCCTCCTCGTAGCACTTTGTGGGGCAGAAAGCGCCTGCGCTTGGTCCRTTCATCTTTGAGCTCTTTGGAGTTGCTGCAGGAGTGTGAAATGGTGTTAATATCCTTTGATTCCCTTTTATTTTTAAAATAATAAAAATAAATCCAKCTGCAGGAGACAATACTGACCGTGGCTCATATTGCACAATATCTTAAACACAGGTAATAGAAATGTTAGTGGTTTGGGGCCAGSGTTTGCTCCTGGGGCTGCTTGCAGTCCGTGTGGGTTTTCCGCATGCAAACAGTCGGCAGCAGGAGAAGCAGGAGAGCGTCTTGTGATCAGGACAAGGGGGGCTCTTTCTCTTTGTTCAGTTGTGTTGTCTGAGAGAGAACGGGGAAGATTTCAACGACGCCAAAAGGTCTTCCTAAAAATAGAGTCTGGGGTAGAAGTACAGGGCCGGAGATGCTGCAGGGCGCCTCGGGCAGACTCGCTTGCTTGGAAGCGAAGGGAGCAAACCGCTTGAGTTCCAGGGCTTGTTTGYTGGGGAAGCCATTATCATCCGGCGGTTAGAAACCCATTGAGGAAAAATAACTGAGAGCAGAATCCGCGTGCAGCCTCGGCACACAAAACCCCCCCCTTTTGTGACTCCGAAGGCTGCAGAAATCAGCTGCAGAGCCGCGTGGATCGCGTTCTCCGTGCACTCCGACTGTGTCCGTACCACGTAACAGACCTGTCCTCCGGGCGTTGTTCCAGGCACGTTGTTGCAGCCTGCACTTTGGGGTAAACCAGCCTCTTTTTCTCTCCCTTTTTCTWTTTGCRACTCATTATTGGGCCAGTGAAGACAGAAATATGATTTTACAGCATTAGATAGAAGCTGGTGTGTCTTATCCTTCCTGATGAAGAAAATTTCTAGGGTTTACTGCAAAACGAGAGCTCATTGCTAGGCTTGGTCCTGCACTTACAGTTCCCCTGCACAGAGTAACTCAGAGAACCTGCTGAATTCCTCTTTATTCTTCATCAGCCACTCCATGGCCCTGAACAGTGTTTCCTACCGCCGTACCTGGGACAGTTTGTGCTGGAATTTCCTCACTCCACACACGTACCATCAGGTCCATCAGTTCCACCATCAAGCTGGARGCTGAGAGCGTGCAAGTTCCTTAGYGTGCTGTGCTCTTTAGATGGTCCTGATGCTGTCCTTGAAAGACAATCTCAACACGGGCACTGTTGACTGTTTAGTCCTAGTTACGTACAGGCAATAAATTAATGGATAATGGGAGAGCTGTTTTTACYGAGGGAAATCAAAGCCCCATCTGTCAACCAGCAATTCATTGTGGGAAAGGGATGGGAATTATATAAAATCCTGACTTGCGAGGGTTAATTTGGGGACAGTTAATAACCCTCATTATGTAAGAACACGTGAATATCAGGTTTAAAGCAAACCAAAGGAACTAACGTGATGTGAAATGTGTGTCCCTCCACTCCTGTTGCCTGCCAGGTTAAACTCATCAAGGGGCAAATCCTATTCCCACTGAAACCGGCATCTACTTAATCGAGTGTCAGGTGTCTAAATTGGAGCGTTTTGGAACAGACACTGGCTCATCTTGAACATCCAGCCCCGTGCTCAAACTACGAGACAATTTTCCTCCTTTTTAAGCATCTACTACCACAGATCCACGTCCTTAATTATTCGCAATAACCGCATGGGCTCCCGCTGCGATGACAGTGTTTCGAGATTCAATATTAGGAGAAGTTGTAACGCCCGGGAAGCTGTCGGTAAAGTTCATTTGTAATAGGATTTTATATTTTTTGGCTGCTTTAATGGGCCACTTGCAAAGCGTTCCCAGACAGATTTCACTTGACCTATCGCTAAAGATCAGCAGGATTAGGAGAGTGAGGTCGTCTGGCCCCTGAGTGTCTCCAGTCAAAGCAAGTTGCTCTGTATTTTCATTAATGGAGAGCCCSTCTGGGCTGCTGCACCAGAGTGATATTTCTAGGGATTTGAGYTTTCTGATTATCTGTGTTCTATTCTGATCTTTTTAATACATTGCAGGAGCCTTGCAGTCCTTTTGGTGTGGATATAAGTCACGGGGAACCTTATACCCCTGCATGAATGCCTTGTAATGAACTGTTCCATCACACTGAGTGCCAGGGAAATATGGCTTCAAATAAAACTATAATAACACTATTCTGTCCTTAATGCAACTCCTCTTTTTTTAAAAAAAATTACAAAGATGTCCTTGCCTATTTATTATTTTTGCATCTTTAGAAAAAAAAAAGACATTGATCAAAAGCTTCGGAGCCCAAGCRGATTAATGTCAGATTCATTAAAAAAGGCAAACAAAGATCAAAACTAATGTTCATTAGAGGGAAGCAGAGAGGTTTTCCTRGACCTGTTGCACTCAAGAGGTGGGATGCTTCTTGCCTGGGTGTGTGATTGCTCCAGCTCATGAGGGTCGCYCTGCACCATCTGTAGCCTGTGGGAATGGCAATCCTGCTTTTCCCCACCTTTCCATCCCAGAGCCGTGAATTCCGCCATTAATTTGCCCAGTTCTTTGGCTGCAGCAGCCCTGGGCTAACTCTTTCCTCCAGGAATTTGCTGGCATTGGGAAGCTCCAGGGCTGTGGGCAGATGGTTGCGCTCCGTGGTGCACCGAGCCAGCAGGTCCCCTTCCAGCAACAGGCTCTGCCTCCTTCCTGGAGCAGCCRCTGACGGTGACTTATACGAGGGCTAAGAGTAATTCTCTGCTGTATAAACCGGCCTTAGCTGCAGGAGGATGGAAGGGGAAATCGGTTACTTCATGTATTCATCTGCCTCCTCTTCCTTTCCACCCACCCCTTGTGCTTTTTAGGATTGGAAAGACTTTGCTCGGTCTGGAAATTGCCTTTCCCAAGACGCTGCTAATTGCATCGCTACACCTTTCCTGATTCACCGATGCATAAGGAGATTAAAGATAGAGGGTGCAGTAATAGGTTTGGGTAGATTTTAATAGGATTTGCCGAGGACAATGCARAGCTTGAGTGCCATAGAGAACACTGCTCCTCTTTGATATCCCTAAGGCTTCTTAGTCTTTCATACAGTTCCTGCGTGTGCCCTGCATTCAGAGTCACGACTCTCCGTTTTCAATAGAGAAGGTATTTTCCTTTCTCAAAGCAGCACCTAGTCGTCTCGGTAAACTGGATGTTAAATCACAATTTGCAAAACCCATTGCAGCTATTTGCAACTTGCTGGGCAGGGTTTTGGACTTAGAGAGTGCATTTTTTAATAGCTGCCTGTTACCTTTCCAGTTCTGAGTGTCTAATGACACACGCAGCAAAGGATTTCTCATATATCTGCCTAAGAGCAGGCCTGGGTTCATCATATCTCCAGACATATAATTGCAGATGCTAAGTGAGAAGCCTGTTGAGATTTGAGCCCAGACGCCCTGAATAATCAGTGSAGAGAGGTGGGTACCTCCGGAAGATGATTCAGCACACCTGACACGTGGGTTATCCCTGGAGGCGTCTTTGTCTGCCGGCTGTAAGGGAAACCTCTGCTCATAATTTAGACTTGTGGGAGTTTTCTGTAGGCAAGAGTTGGTGCTCAATGTTTTCTATTAACTTCTAAGTTTTGTCTTGCTATGCACCCAAGAATTGAGACAAAAAAAGCACCAGTCTCATTTGAAAATACTTCCTCATATATCTTTATTTTGCACCCATGCACCCTCTTGGGCAAATTCCTGATGTTAAGAGAAAATCTTTTCCTCCTTCCCGGATACCTTAGACTTTATTTCTCTGTTCTGTCCAGCCCAGCCATGGCCGGAGATTCTAGGATCTTCATGAACCAGGACATGGACATTGGAGTCACATCCAGAGAGCCCAAGAAGATTCCCAAGCAGGCTCGGGATGATGTTCCCATCGCCACTGACCGAACCCGCCTGATATCAGCCGAGGGGAAGAAGCCACGCCAGCGTTACATGGAGAAAAGTGGCAAGTGCAACGTGCACCACGGGAACGTTCAGGAGACCTACCGATACCTTAGTGACCTCTTCACCACGCTGGTGGACCTCAAGTGGCGCTTTAATCTCCTCGTCTTCACTATGGTCTACACCATCACTTGGCTCTTCTTTGGGTTCATATGGTGGCTCATTGCCTACATCCGGGGAGACCTGGACCATCTTGAAGACGAGAACTGGATCCCCTGTGTGGAAAATCTCAGTGGATTTGTTTCTGCGTTTCTGTTTTCTATCGAGACCGAGACAACGATCGGGTACGGCTATAGGGTCATAACGGAGAAGTGCCCGGAGGGCATCGTGTTGCTCCTCATTCAGGCTATTCTGGGCTCCATCGTCAACGCATTCATGGTGGGATGCATGTTCGTCAAGATCAGCCAACCAAAGAAAAGGGCTGAAACCCTCATGTTTTCCAACAACGCGGTGATTTCAATGAGGGATGAGAAGCTCTGCTTAATGTTCCGAGTTGGGGACCTCCGCAATTCCCACATTGTGGAGGCTTCCATCAGAGCCAAACTGATCAAGTCCAAACAGACCAAAGAGGGAGAGTTCATCCCCTTGAACCAAACGGACATCAACGTGGGATTTGACACTGGAGATGACAGACTCTTCCTGGTCTCCCCTCTCATCATCTCGCATGAAATCAATGAGAAAAGCCCCTTCTGGGAGATGTCTCGCACCCAGCTGGAGAAAGAGGAGTTTGAAATYGTGGTCATCCTGGAAGGAATGGTGGAAGCCACAGGTAAGGACTTGTCCAAATTACCCACAACTTTGAGGAGAGAAGGGAAAAAGTGGAGTGTAGTTTGGCATTAGGAYGTCACCATTAATGTCACCTGGACGGAGAACATATTGGGGTGTTGTCCTTTTCTAGTGACTGATTCATACGGGATACTATGGTGTGATATAATAAGGTGCTTTAGCTCACGACGTTAATGTTTCCCACTCTTTCAGGAGCTGGATTTAGCCAGGCTAGACGAGCATCTGTCCATAATCAGTTAGCATCGATCTGCAGGGATCAAAGAGCAATGGGCTAAAGGAATTCCTGAGGTGTCTCGCCACCCTGTTTCCTGTTAGCAAAATCCATGGCCTAACTCGTTTTCCTTTTCTTCTCTGTATTTAAAATKGGCTGTAGTGGTGCTGTTTTAGATGTTGTGGAGCTGTGCTTCAATAGAGACTGTGAGGAACGTGCCCGTACATTCCTATATCCCGTAAAACCACGTGTCTTTTGTGTGTTTAACGGCATAAAACAATGCTGGGTMATGGATGGATCAGGAGGTAGATTTAGCTGATTCCCATTGATTGATTTAGCCAATTGAACAAGTGGATCCGGGGGCCTGTAGTTTTGCACCTAGGTGCAATCCGGACTCTTGCACCCGCCGTCTCACCTAAAAGGGCTCCTTCTACTGCTTGCACTTCATCCATTGATTCTCAGCATCAAGGAGAGGAAGGAGTCACCGATGCAGAAAGAGCCTTTGTGAGTAGTTTTGCCCTCTGAAACGCTAGCAAGGCCCTTCTGATAGGAGTACTAACTGGAATCAGTGCATTTAAGCCCTTGCTTACTATGAATCCTGTTGCTTTCTTGTGGTTTATCCTTGTTAGTCTCCTATTAGCCAGACATAGGAGGAAATGGCCTCTCAGCTCCCTGCATCGCAGGTCTTCGCTCTCCAGGACAGCTCTTCAGAGAGCTAATTCAGTTTCCTGCTGTTTCCTTTTAGGTGTTAGAYGAATCCTGGTAGCTGCATTTTCCAGAGCTAATGGGTGCTTAGGTGGAGCTTAAGTCATGCCAAGATGCTGCTGGTTTAATTGTGGTGCTGCATTCCCAGGCACAAGACCCTGTCGTCACGTTAACTCATACGTGTAAGCCCTGGATCCCTTCAGTCTCAATACAGGGGAATATAAGATTGCCTCTAACGGCCCATTTCTGTGGGTAGGCAGCTAAGGGAGCCTTAAACTGCAGAAGAAGTGGGTGGCAAAGCTTCCAAAGGGCAGGATTTCTAAAGGAAGCTTAATTTATTGCTTAAAAAATTACTAGAGGCGAGAACTTCCTAATCGGAGCAGCGAGCGCAGGTTGCGCCTTGGCCAAAGCCTCTTTGCTTATCGCAAGGTAACACCGTCCCATTCTGCTCGAGCTCTGCCTTCCTCTCACAAAGGCTCAGCCCGCGCTGGAGACGGGCGAGAGGGAGTCGTTGTCAACAACCACCCCAAAATTAAAAGCGCGGCGCCGAAATCGCATTGCTTCATAAAGGGGCTGCTGTGCCGGAGGGATTGCGCAGGCCGCTGTGTAATGATATTAAGGGATATCCATCTGTGGCAATGGATTATTCCGGTCTCGGAAGGCAGGCTGTGAGATTCCGAGACGAAGCAGGAAGAGGCCGTTTGCATCGGGCTCGGATGATGCCGCGGGTGATGCCATTAAGTGATTCAGCAGCTCTGCTTTTCTGAATGACGCGTGCGAAGCCGAGAGGGGGGCACTGGGGAGGCTGCYGTTGTGCCAAAAAAGACCAGAAAAAGCAGCGGGCGGAAGGACGGCGTTCCTGCTTTGTCCTTCAACCTCCCAAGAGTGATCAAGCATCGGGATATCCGAATCGCCACCCCTGTGTCTCACCTCTGCTCCGAGCCAATTCTTGATGTTCTCTCCTTCTTCTTGGGCTGTTCAAGGCCCATCTGCTTTTGGCAATAAACCACTCGGACCCAGAGCRACATCAAAATCTCACAGGCAATTTGTTCCCTTAAAAACCCCTATGAAAAACGAGGAAAGCCCATCCTCTTTGCACGGAGGAAAATTGATGGGTCCTGAGGCACAAGAGGGAAGCGAGTCCCGCTCGCTCTGCCCGAGGTGCCTCTGCCCTGKAGCTGCCGGCGGGAATAAAAATGAATGGAAACTTACCCAGACTTCACAGACGGCAACAAATCAAGCTCCGAATACGTCCTGTGCTGCTGAGCAAAGAGGCAGCTACATTTTTCATAGGACGAAAGCAGGTCAAACCTCAATACACCAGGATGGCTGACAACATATAAATGACTAAAGGAACACGAGCCTAAGCAATCTCTGATTAAAGTGGTGCATATTTTTGCCCTGAAGCATTTGGGATGGGAATTTATGTCCGTTTCTAACTGTTTCGATCAATTATACAAATATTTGGAATGAAAGGTATGGTCACCTCTCAGTGGAACTCTGATATTTAAGGCTGATTCTGATTCAGTTGACGGAAAAGATGATAAATAGTTTCAAATGCAAAATGCACAAGAAATACTGCAAACTTGGACAGCATCAAATCTTTTTTTTTAGGAAAACAAAGTGAAATAAGCTATTGTTTAAAACAGTGTTTTGGCTTCAACTGCTTTGAACTTCCAAAAGGGTGAATAAGAGTAGACAAAAAAGAAGTGAAGCAGGAAGCCTGAAACCTTCTTATTTTGCCCCCCCAAGAAAGGAAATTAACATTTTATTAGTGGAGCAGCAGCTCCTACTCACCCACAAGGCCAGCCGTGGCACGAGGCTCCCTGCCAGGGGTCTTGGCGATCGATATTTCAGCGGGGTTTGGGCAATATGACTCATGGGGAGGTTCGGAGAGCCCAAGGGAAACTGGGTTTCTGGGCAGCTACGCGGTGATTATTCCTGAGCRAAGTGACCAGTGTGAAGGCAAAATCGATAGAGCTGACAAGTGTCCCGGCTTGCTCTTGTTGGGCACCTTGAAAGCAGCAGAATTGCTCACAGCGGCTGCTTAATGAATCGGCCGCAGCGATTCCTTAAGGGAATTAAATCCCTTCGGACTCACCTCGAAGGGACGCTTGTCAAGACGAGCCGGTCCACGTCTGACCTCCAGCAAAAGGGAAGAAAGGGAAGGGGGAAAATCCCTCTGCAAAGTGTACATGGTTTTTCTTTCAGTCCCTTTCCCATACTGCAAATATGGGGCAATAAGAAGTAATTGCACCATGGATGTGGAGAAATTAACCATGATTTTTGACGGAAGAACAAGGGGAAGTTCAAATTAATATACGAAATCCAGGTGCATTCATCGTCTGGGTTAGGTTGGCTAGTTGCTTTGCTTTGTATCTTGCATATTTATATTTTCTTATTTATAAGAATTCCTTCATTTTTAAAGCATTAAATACATTAGATTGGGGTTTTATTACACACCACAAATAGATGATGTGATGCTTATTGATATTTTGCACATACAGCAACCTAACCTGAAAGGAAGGGCCTCGCAGAATTATTTAAGGTGCTTTTATGGCCATTGCTGCCACTCTGAGGTGCCACACAATGCTTTAAACACCCACAGCAATACTGATATTCCTGGGATAAAGCAGGAATGGGGGCTGTAGATATGGAAAGTAGGGTGCAATGTGGGTATGTATTTGCATTCTTACTTTTAAACCTGTGTGCTTCACTTAATTCCCACGAATCTTGCCCAGTTTCCTCGCGTTTCCCACTCTGTTCTGCTGCTTGCATTTCTTCCTTCCCAGTGCCCACGAGCTCTCCCATGCCCGGAGAACATTCCGAAGAATTAAAATCCCATTACTGTCCTCGGACATAAAAATCAAAGCGAATCAAGCCCAGACGTGTCCTCCTCTAAAGGAGACAAGCATAAATAATTGGAGAACCACACTCCTACCTTCTAATATTCCTTTTGAAGTGGGAGGAATATTAACTTTTCGGAGGTTGCACCGTTCCCCGCTCTAATTAATGCACAGGGACTAATAAACGTGGTAACTATCCAAATGTTGATGCTAATCTAAAGACGTGTATTGCTTAATTAGACTGATAGGGTTTAAAATTTTTATAACCGCTCTTTGCCATCGTAACTGGGAGCCCAGCAGTTCTTTGTAGTTCTGTGGTGTAGGTGGAGTGGAGCTCAGGGAGCAGGGTACAGACGATGCAGTTTTTGTGCCTCCTCTATAAGGGAAAATGTCACCCCGCGTACAATAATGCAAAACTGCCATAGGGAGCACTGGTTCTGCTGGTACTTTTGGGGCAAATTCGTGTCCTGGAACAGCTGGAGCGGCTCTGTCACATCGGCTCTGCACAAGCACCGGCTGCAAGAYGCAATTAGATCTGGCCTGTGATAACGAAGTTTGATTTTTGACTGGTAACCTCGGGGTACGAAAGGCCTGGAAATCAGGAGCAATCTCCTGCAGAATTTTTCCATTTCTTAGCGCTGTGGCAGAGCCAGGAGCGTCTGCTCCCGTTGTATAATCAGGGGCATGGCAAGCAGCGAAAGGGTCTGCAAGCCGCAGCTCCCRTTGAGTACAAGTGGTGAAAAAAGAGGTTCCTGATGGCAGGAGCCATCAAATCACTGCTCTTCTTCGGGGCGTATTAACACTCCTTTGTCTCTGGTAAAATGTGAGCTGCTTGGTCTCGACTCCTTTTTTGACGGCAGAAAAGTGTCTTAGTGGGATAATTCCCCGCCACCTATTTTACACATCAGTCTTTCCTCGGCGCCGCCGCCTGTGCTTGAGTGCAATGAAGCGCCCGGGTTCGTACACATGGCAATAAACTTCACATCTCTTCATCTGCTGGAAACTGCAGCCGAGCGGTTTACCGAGGCAGCTCCTGCTGCCTTAAACAGGGACGTGCACAAGCTCTGTTATTGATCCGGGGTTGTAGCGACTCCAGCCAGCAGCCCAAATATCCACTTCTTAGGAGTCTGCTAGAAGAAAATTATCATTAAAACCCTGCAAAGGATTTATTGCAGAATTTGAAAGCGGGAGACAGCCCTAAAACGCCCTGGAAGTGGTTCTGGCTTTATTGAAAACCTGGTTCATCTGCTTACAACATTGGGCACATCATCCTGGGTCCAGTTAAAATTCGGTTCTGTTTGTGTCCGAAAGTTAACCTGAAGAATTAAAAGAGGAGAAGGCTGTAACTAAAAGTCGGAAGCTGAAGATTTCAGATATCATTTTTCGTATTTCTTTAAATTTGATACAATGTACATTCACATTAGTGGTAGCATTTTCATGCTCCCTACGGATTTGCTACACCCAACATGTCCCGGGGGCCTGGGTCTCTACTATAAGCTTATGCAATGAAATTGCAGATTTTTAGAGAGCCCACAGCGATATATGAGGGTTATTGGTCTCTTGGATTACACTGCCCTGGTGCAGGCTGAACCTTGGGCTTGCTCTGCTCGAGCTGCATCCATGTGCTCCTAATAAGAGCAAGCTTTGTTATTTCCACACCTCCTCTGCCGCCTTTCTCCAGTCACAGAGGCAATAATTAGGCAGCGTCATTACGGCTGCATTAATTAAGCAAGCCGGAGAGCACAGGGCAGCCTGCAGAGCAGGCGCTTAATGGGATTTGCAGCGGGGCCCGTGCTGTTGTTTGCTGGGCGGTGTGGGAGGTGTCAAGCGGGGTGTCCCCAAGCAATTAAAACGTGTGCCGGAGAGGAGCATTTGAATGGGATTAGGGAGCAATTACCAGGCGTCTCATTCGTGTCCCCCCGGGGTTGCAAACAGCAGCTGCTGCGGGAGGCTGCCTGTGTGCGGCCCTTGGTTGATGGAAAGACCCTTTTCTCAACCAAAAACCTGCCGTGGGAGGTCACCGGCCTTGGGTCTGTGCAGTTCAGTGTTGTCCCCAAGTATAGGAGCTGTTTCAGGTCAGGATTACACAGCAGGGGACCCCTTTGGGTGGCCCAGACCCCAATGTTGTCATCAGGGAGCTCTTATAGGGCCATGGTAACATCAACCCCATCACCTACAGACTGTGAGCAATGAGTGGCCTTCTCTCCTGCTGGGCTTTAAAGCACTCGGAGACCTATAATACACATGGAGACCTTGGCGAGCTCTGGTTCAAACCCTGTTTAAGACCTGTTTAACAGGTACAAACCCTGTTTAACCTGCTCCTTTCCATCATGTGCACCCGTGTGGCTGGGGCAGCCGAGGGGGCTCGGGATGAAGGCGAGCGTCGCGTCATGCCAAGCAGATAGCAGAGCCCTCACCGTGTGTTTCCTCCTCCYGCACTGCCGAGAGCTTCCTGCAAGGCCCAGAATAACTCCTCCTGGCGAGGACAGTTGGGGCAATTTTCCTTTTCCACGGCTTTATTTTTCGTAGCAGCCTCTGCTCTTCCTGGATGCCGCCGCTGCAGGAAGCAGAGCCGCGACAACACTGTGACTAACTCTGTACTTGCTGTTCCTGCCCAGAAGCAAATACTTGGGCACATCTCCTTGAGGGGGGGATAAAACTGGCTTGTCAGTCTGCAGAACTGGAGATTTCTTGAAATGTTGCGTGTCTCCTTGTCTCGCTTTTCCTCTTTCGAGRCCCGAGAGCGACTATATATTAAGGAAAGCAACAAGAGGGGAGCGAAGCCTTCAGGAACCCTTGTTAGAAGGGGTGATTTTAATGGGCTGTAGCAACGGTGAGAACAAAATATTCATCTCTGCAAAAAGTGCAGATTTGCTAGGTATCYTACGGCTTCATTCACTCAGTTGGGCTCAACCAGTGAGCAGATACTGTGTTCTTTAAAGTCGAGATGCCCCTGGCACAGGGGACTGCTGGGGCTGACTTGGAATTGGGGATCAGAGCACTGGGTTCAGCCTGTCGAGGGGCCACGCGGGCCAGGACTGGAGGGGCTGGATGAGGTGGCAGGGGGTGATCAACCAGCGGCCTCGTTAGGCAGGGGCAGCACCCCAGAGCGACGCGAGGACACGGAGCAGTCGCTTAGAGGCACCAGCCCTCAGCGGCGTGAGCGGGAGGTTCGGGAAGCGCTYGGAGGCTGCGGACACGAGCGGCCTTGGAGTGCCCAGCTTTCCCAGGAGAGGCTCTGGCGAGGCTTGTTAAGCGAAGAGCTTGTCCGTGTCCCCCCAGAGAGAACATGGAAGGGCTTTTAAAGGAGAGCCGTGTCGAGGCGAGCGGGTAATGAAGCTTAGCGTTTAACGCCCCTCTGTTTCCACCCAGGGATGACGTGCCAGGCGCGCAGCTCCTACATGGACACCGAGGTGCTGTGGGGACACCGCTTCACTCCCGTCCTCACCCTGGAGAAGGACTTTTACGAGGTCGACTACAACAGCTTCCATAGCACCTACGAGACCAACACGCCGGCGTGCTGCGCCAAGGAGCTGGCCCAGTCCCGCCGGGAGGGCCGGCTCCTCGGGCACCTCTCCGGTGCCACCCCCCTGGGCGGGGGCGGTGAAGCGGGGACAAAAGAGGAGGAGGAGGGAGAGGAAGGAGAGAGGGAGCCTGCGGGGTCCAACGGAGCCAATGGAAGAGCGGGGGAATCGAAGGAAGATGTGTCCGTATAACATGCAGACGCAGATGGACGGTGGATACTGACACGCACGGAGGGGGAAACCGGCCCGGAGAGTTGGGAGTTGAGCTGAGAGTGAAAGATCTGAGGTTTATATCCCGATCCTCAGTGACTGGTATGTCACCGTGCCTCAGTTTCCCTCCTTCCATCTCTACCACGAGATTCCAAGCATCCGGTTTCCACGGACAAGGCTCCCTACCTGTGATCCCCATTGAAACTAAAATCTAAGCCACTGTTTGGTTTCAAGAGACATTCGTTGGACACAAAATAATTCCGCGCCGAGAGCGTGTTGGAAAATCTAGAACCTCCCATCACAGTAAGACGAATGGGGTTCCAAAGCGTCACTTCCTTTGTGAGTCCGTGTGTCGTAAACGGTGTTACTGCTGATTAAAAGGAGAAAAACAAAAGCCTCTGATTGTGATTTRTTCCCTATAAACCAAAGTCTCTGATGTTATGAGGACAGTTTTGCCTGTGGAGGGGCCTCAGCCTAATTGCAGCCTGCAGACCCCCATAGCACCCGCACTCCCRAGCCGCCTGTCATCCCTGGCTCCTGTTTTCCTGGAAACTCTGCCAAATTTCATAGGATGTCAATGATTAGGACGAGTTCAGAGCTTGTAGCAGTGACGTTTTCTTCTCGCCTGGATGTCCCAGTTTCAGTTCCAGTTAATGATGCAGAGCAGTGTTTTGAAGGAGAGGCAGTAGCCATCCGGGCTCATGTCTAAGAACTGCATTAGCAACTGGGAACAGGCACTGGCCTAATTGCAGCTTTCTGATCAGGGTGGTGCAAACACACGGGTCGGGGTTTGGCCCTCTTTGCTTCTCTTCATCATAGGCTTTTGCTCTTCCTCAGACGCTCCTTTCTTGAGCTCTCTCTGCCAAAAAGAGCAAGTTATTTAAGGAAGGGGCATTGAAAATGGCAACAAGGCTCTTTTTCCAAGCCTCATCTTGCAATTGGGAATTTTATACAGCTCCTCTTGTCAGGGATTTGATGCTTTTCACAGTGAGATTTCCTTGAATCCCCATCGATTCAGCAGATCCGAGTGTCAATCCCGATTCCCAGCGACCCCGCTATGATTCAGTGGGACTCGGTGCCTACAGGTGTTGCTTGGTTTGCCCCCTCTCTCCAGGCCTTTCGGACCGGTCTGTGCAAGCAGAGGAGCTTTCAGTACCTCGGACAGCATTTCCCGCGAGTGCCGACGCCTCCTTTCCCGCTCCAAATCCCAAAGAAACCCATTTTCCACCCAGATGGGAGTCCGAACTGCTCCTTCTCATCACAACAGAGCAGCATCCCTGCCCAGCGCGGGCCCTGTGGGGAACACGAGCAGCTTGCGTCCTCCTTTGGGCCCTCCCTCAAGGAGCCTGACCTCTCTGTGCTATCACACCAGTTGTAATATAGTTGTAATATACATAATATATCCCACACAGAGTCAATCCAACTRTTTGGCCTTTCAAACGAAAAGGCCCCCTAATCTTCATAAATATGGAATTACAAAATCCCTGGATAGGGAATACAGGCTAATTCTTTTCTTTTTCCACCAGCTGGGAGCTGCTACATGTGCTGCATGGTGCAAACTCTCCGGGCAAGAGGAGCGAATTGGAACCTCCACCCCGGTGGGTTCCCTTATTAGACTTGGAGTGCCTGTGAATTTCACAGGGYGCAGCTCATTAAACCCAGGCTGCCAATCTGTGACCTCCTGAGTGGGATGGCAAAACCCATGCTGAAAAAYGGGTTGATTTTGGGATAACTCAACTGCAGAGGAGAATTTGTGCAAGAATTTTATATGCAGCTCAGGGAATATCGAAAAATCCACCCCCCAAATATTTAATTCAGCTTCATGGACACACCGCACACTGCAGGGCTATGAAGTAGCCGCTTCATTCATTATTGAGATATTTATACTTGAGGATACAGCCCAAAAGGTACTTTGACCCAGGGCGAATACATCAACAGGAGGAAGGTTTCAGCGACAGCCTGGGCTCCACCATGAAATAACGCCGTCCTTGGAGCCTGTRCTATCGAATCCCAGCCTTTTGATAACCGAGCTTGAAGAGCACCGCGCTTTGTAGGCGGAAAATTTAAGTTGCAGGAGGGAAATGCGCTGGCTGTTGTAAATCACTGCAGCTTTATAGAACTGTCTGAAGCCAGACAAGGCTGCAGTCYTTGGCAGACGATCTGATTTCTCCTCGGGCGTAAGTCCTTCAAATTCATGCGTGGGCCCTACAACACCTARGGGCTTTCTATTATGTTCACGCCAAGGCTGAGAGTCCAAGCGGGTAGTGAATTTTCAGGTCTAAGTTGTTTGTGCAGAAGAACAGGACAGGGTGATTTTTCCAGGGGCTCACTCTAGGTGCTGGTAAATGCCATCTTCTTGACATGAAAACCCAAGGAAAAAAAAAGAAATACGGCAAAAAATGGTAATATTTGCTACTTGAAAATAGATCTGTCTTGAGATAGAGCTACCCTGAAATGATTGTCTAATTCTAGTCTGACATTTTCTACAAGTGAATAAACCTGCATCTTAATTCTGGGCCTGTCAAAGATTAAATAATGCAACATCAGCTCGTTAAAGTGATTGATTCAAATAAAGACCGTGAAAAATGTAGCCTGGTTGGAAGCTTGCAATGAAATAATACATTTCAGAGAGGATTTCCGCAYGTGCCCAATGCAGTTATGTTTGCAGTGTGAAAGAAGGGAAGTGGGGGAAAAGAGAAGAGATAAGAACATTTACCTTAAAAAATCRGGCTTATTAGGAGTGTATCAGACTGGATTTCCAAAACATCTGTCCATTTTGTAATCCAACAACAGCTCATTTAACACCTTCCTGTTGACAAACCTGGTAAAAAGCCCGTGAAACAGAGACCTACCTCAAACCTAATTGATTATTGCCTAGGGAATTTTAGTAAATGAACCTTACAGCAGCTAATCTGGTGGCCACTGGCTTAAAAGAACCAAAAAGAGGACTTTTTGAGGCTCAAATCCACACAAAGGGCAAAAAAAGGAGGTGGRTAAATAGAAAACTGGGGAAGGTGAGGTCTATTTTTAGGCAGTGTTTATATTTAGGAGTGGTAGGTCGCAGACGGGCCCGTTTGTACGTGTCGGTCTGATCTGCGGGCATTCAGATGCCCTTCAAGAGCTCAATGTGAACGGAAAAACGTCCGCTTGATTTTGCACCTGTGCTATTAATACCCAGGGTGGAAGGGGAAAACCGATAGTTTTCGAACACTAGGATCCTTCTTTAACGTTAGATAATATTGGACTCAGGCATTTATTTTTGTTCCAACTCAGTGTACGATCCTCTGTCTCATAATGCGTAATCTGAAGATGAAGAAGTTACTGGAAGACTCTAAACTGGCACCAGGAGGATTCATATTTCAGCCCTGACTGTTCTCCAGATGCTTAAGGAACATTCCCAAGACCACGTTTGGGCGAGAAGCCACCCAAAAAGTAGAGCCCCTGGCTGAGACGATGCCCTTCATAGATGGACGCAGCTCCAAACTGTTTAGAAAGAGGAAGGGAGAAGCTGGACAGCAATTGGGAAGGGCTGAAGTGACGATACTCCTCAAGGCCACTTGTAAAATCACACCAGAACTAATGGGCCCTGTCTCGTGCCCCATCTATAGCTGCAGGTGCTGACAGCAGCTCTGGTTCCCGTTGTTCCCTCCTTCCTATCGGAGCACACGGCTGTGCAAAGGCCGAATCCTTCTGCAAGGTCCTTGAGAGGTGCTAAGAGAGGACGAGGTGTGAACACCACGCGGACGGGCACACGCAGGGAAGCCGACGTGCAAAGGCATCTGCTCAATAAAAATAGCCCCAGGCCTTTGGCACAAGGAGGTATCTCCAGCGGATAAGCCCAGCACGGAGTGACGGGCATCGGACTCCATGGAATCCATCCCCAGAAAAGACCCACGTGCCCAACGCACGGGACAACAGGAACTTTTATTGAAACGGCCTCATCTAACCTGCAGCTGGGCCCAACTTTCCGCTTTTGTTCTCGTTCTTGGCATGTGAAGCTCTGCCACCCTCTATCTTTATAGGGCGTAGGGCAAACGCTGGGCTGAGCTGCTGAAAAGAGAGCAGATTTTAGGCTAAAATCAAATACTGGACCTCTTAATAGTTGCCTGCAAATCAATGCATTTTGCAGATATTATCTATATTTATATTTCCAGGAGTTCAGACGCTGTCAAGTGTCTTTCTGAGAGGTCGTATGTTATTCGAGGAGCTGCAGATGCCTCCGGGGGAAACCGGCTTCGGAAAGGACAGGTACTAACGTCACAGCCGAGATCCTGACCCCAATCCTGGCACGACGGGCAGGGTTTTTAATAGCTAAACGCACAGAAACACCACAGTCTTCCAAGAGCATCGAACCCAAAAGGCAAGGTCTTTGTGAGAGGAAGAAATGGCTCCTTTAGCTGTAAATACAGGACCTTTCTAGGGCTGGCACAAGGGAAAAACACCATCAAAGGCTTTAAATTAAACTTCCCAAAGTATTCCAGTAATACACAATGTTAAAAGTGTGGGAGTGATGCCCTTTTTTGTTAAAATATACCTCCGTTTGGACCTCTATCAACACCTGCAATGTTTTTCAGCCTTTTATTATTTTTAAAATGCCTAACATCATTTTTTCCCCAGCATTTCTGAAATCTGTTGGTTTTGGCAGAGATTGCACGACGCTTTCCTGCTCAGGATGAACTTGAACAGATGGGCTTGAAATCCTTATTTTGCATCTTGCTCTTTTTTCTTATTTTTTTTTCCTGCGCACATTTGCTAAGGGCCATTGGATTGTCAGACTAGAGGCACTTCTACGATCTCACGGGAGACGCTGCATGTGACTTTCCATTTTCCATGGAAACCAGGGTAGGAAATAGTTAACAGGGAAAGCTTCTCAGCTCTGCACTGCGAGGGAGCAGGTGGAAAGATGCTGGGGGGAAAAGCAAAGCAGGAAACGTCTTTCTTGAAGGGGTGATGAATTCCAGCACCTCTCGGGCTCCGGATCACTCACAATCTGGAATTCCCRAGCCATGATCCACCAAGCAATGGGTCTTGTGCAAGAGGCACAAGCCGAAGCGAACAGTTTCATGAAAATATTGCACCATTCCTCATCAAATCTCTGATATTCCCAGTCCTTCTCCACCGCCAAACACTTCTCCTTGTTTTCCTTTAGGAGCATCCCTGCTCACAGCCATTCAGGGAGCTTCCCTCTTCCCATCCAAGGGTTTATCATGGGGTTTATTGACGCTGCTATGCAGGGTTAAGGCTCTGTGGAAGCGTCGCTCCGTTTAATGTAGCTGCAGTCGAGTTATAAATTAATAATCCCTGCTGCTGGGGCTGCTGTGGAGCAAGATGGCTTTTCCGAATGTAGCTGTAAATAATTCATGCTATTAAATTACTTGTGTTCCCTCTCCATGGCTCGTTTACCTGCTGCGACTACAAATATTCTCCTATAAGGTTAGAGGAGGTGTCAGAAACTGCTGAGCGTAAAAGGCTGGTCCCCTTTGGAGAAAGGATTTACCCCCTTGTTAGAGTGACCAGAGACCTCTTTCCATAGGGCACCTCTATGCTAGAAAACATTGGTCCTCCCCAGGAGCTTTTAGGACTCTCAAGCATGGACACATCTCTATATAAAATTACTATTAGTTTAGGACCAGKTTGTTCACTGAAAGGGCCTCTGAAAAAGCAGGGAATCACTCATGGGGAGACATCCAAGTTTTGCTGCAGGAAAAGTGGGATAGACACTTGGGAGCAGCGTCCACGAGGATGGAGATGTATCCAAYGCCAAAACGTATTGATCGAATGTATTAGTAGGCCTTGATACCCTCTGGGCTGTGGGAGCCTTCCAGACTGTTTGCCTTGAAACGGAGGCAATTTAATCTTTAAAAATAATAATGAAAGAGCAAACTGTAAATGAGACCTTCTGGCAGACTGACGCGCTACGGTCCCAGAGGTAGATACACATGCTAAGATGACAAATGAAGTCATTAAAGTAAATAGTGAAAATTGAGTTTCGGCCGTGGGTAGGAATCCTTATTATGATGGAGAGTGTTAATATGAGCAAGGGTGGAAGAATTCACTAGTGACGAGCTTATCTGGGGCAGAGCAGCAGGGCAATTTTGCAGTGGTTCCAGCTATCAACTTTGATTGTGAGGCAAGGAGTCCGTTTAATTTAGCGGGGAATTCAGCAGAGCCCGTTTTAGAAGCGTATAAAGGATTATAAAGTATCTCCTCGCTGTGCAGCATCCGGGATATTACTTAGCCCTATTACTTTGGGATGCTCCCCACTCGGTTTCTGTGACTTTGTGTTTCTAGACGTACGGATTCGTTGGCTTTKTTCAGGCCTGCGCTCTGTCCTTGTGTCCCAAGCACCAAATCCTGCTCCAAGGATGCATTGATTCGCTTCCGAGCGCTATTCCCTAAGCAAACTCATARATCGATAGCTAATTATTTGCAGGAATAACTGTGCAAATTCTCCCTCATAAATAAATCCATGAAAATTCTAAGTTGCTGCCAACCATTTGTGAGCAGAAAAAGGTAAAACTAATTATTCTCTTAGCTCCAACACTAATGGGCATGCTATTTTTTTAACGCTTGTACTTGATGGAATGGCTGTGCTTAACCTATGGCCTTGTTTATGCTGGGAAATAAGTGCTCGTTGAGCTACATTGGTTCAAAAGTGGGGCTAGTTCCTTAACGAGAAGCTTCTACCGTAGGTGTAGATTTAATCACTGTTTATATAAAGTGATTGCACGCGTGGTAATTAGGATTTGCACATGATGTATGACACTAGCTTCTAAGCAAGCTGYCCTGTGAGGAGCAAGAGCAGTGAAGCTTGGTTTCTTGCGGTTGAAACTGTTAAATATATGTGGGGATTTTGTCATATTTTTCTCCATTCTAAAGGAAAGGGTAAAATCCGTCTCTTCTATTCCCATGGGTTTGTATTTGTGTTGATGGAARGGAAAATAGCTCAAAGAGGCAGAAAAGTCACATATCTTGGTCACAGATGGAGTCAAAATCGTTCTCCCAAATTCACTGGTGCCAAAAGAGGATCCGTGTTGGCCGCCCTCAAATCGTCTAGAGGAAGGAGCTCGAGGAGGCCCCCGCACATCCTTGCTCGTTCAGACAGGGGTGAAAATTCATCCAAATTAACTAACAGCATGAATTCCAAGTGGCTTAAGCTTGCGCTGGCCTGTAGCATGGATGCTCCTGCTCGGAATTAAAGTGGCCTTAATTTGATTGTTTACTTCAAAGCTAAATTAAATGAAGCCTGCTTTTAATTCCGGGGAAATGTGTCCGCATGGGGATTCAATGCAGTTTATCTCTCCGAATCTTGCTCAGATTAACTGCCCTGAGCATCCACGTGTAAAGAAGCCCCTGGGGAACGGGAGGCTCCAGGGAATAAGGGAGGTGAATCTTCCCTTGCAGGAAGCATCAGGTTTGCACCAGGTTCAGCTCCCTGTTTTGAGGAGCCTGAGCCTTGGAAAAGCAGTGGAAAAGCCCTTGAAAAGCACTTTTAAGTGCTTCTCTTCTTTTGAACTTCTTATTTCCTTGCATCTTTTCTCTCCTGCTTCTTCCYCTCAAGGAAATGGAGCTGGTTCCACAGCTCCTATCCCAGGAAACATCCATCATGTGCAGAAAACGTCACCCGCTGCCTCCACCCTTGAAGAACCAGCAGAGCAGATGGAGTAGTTGGACCAGCACATCATTCACCGCTTGCCGAGGTGAGGAGAGCACAAGGTGTTCTTGACTCTTCCAAGAGGCTGGTGTGAGTGTCCCGAGAGGCCCCTTGCACTCCCTCCTCCTCCTCCCTGCTCTGTTATCCTTCCTCCGGGAGCTGACGTAAAAGCCGGGAAAAGGCAGCCAGGGCTGCAGGGTTGGAGGTCGGGAGAGCGCGACGCTCTGCGTAGGGATGTGTAATGGGTGCTAATGTGTGCCCGGAGGTTGCAACTATAATATAACCTCCCCTACACACACAAAAAAAGCCATTAAGGCACCAGAGAGCAGTGCCTAAAAGCTGGAAATGCCAGARAAGACGTCTCTGGGCAGGCTTAGCTTGCCCTGTCGTGCTCATGTGTTTTGATACAGTCTTTGCTTCTGCGGTGCCAACTGCTACGGTATCTGTGTGTAATTAACTTCCCTGGCAATTAAGAAGGGGCATTTCTCTGTTCTCCTAATGACCCATCTGAGGCTCAAAGCCTAATGTGAAAATTACTCTGTTAAATTAAGTTTCGGGTGGCGGGAATCCAATAGGGCAAGGGAGGCGGCCCTGCGGCTCACTGTGCAGGACTGGGTCGCAATTCCAGCTGCCCGGTGCTTCTCCATCCCGACGGGATCACTGAGGGGCAAGAGAGCAGCATTGTGGATCTGGGAGCTCTATTTGTCCTTGCTTTTGAGGAGAAAATACCTCTGGAGGAAGTGGGGACCAGGGTTTTGTGCTGTCACTGTTGGGGACTTGCTGCATGGCCATGAGTTTCTGCTGGTCTGTGGGGCAGAGGCATCTTGTCCCCAGGGACATACGGACTTCACTGCATGATATTTTCCTTGGAGAGATGGGAAAATGGGGCTGCTGCCTCGTGCCAAGGTCCTCGTGGCCTCAAAACCTTCCGTGCAGATGACGTGGATCAGCCTCGCTTGGAAACCCGGCGACTGGTTCCCTCTGAAGCTTCCCAGGTCTTCAAACATTCAGCGCGCCTGAATAATGCACAAAGCTCCAGTGTTTGCCCGAGTCCCAAATTCTCCTCCAGCTTCTTAAGCCTTTGAAAAATGGATGAATTCAGGGGTTTTTACTTGAAAACCTTCCATTGCCCTTTCCGCAGCCTGCATCTTTCTGAGGAAAGAGGAACAGAATCAGGAGACTTCTGGGGAATTCACAGCCTTCTCCTGTGGGCTCTTGCCCTTTCCATGTGTCTTGGCTGATCAGCAAGGGGCGACGCCGTCTCAGCACAAAAAGGCAGCCCCAATGACTGTAGTTGTGTGCTAGAATGGAACGTGATCCCTTAAAATGGCTTWAAAAGCTGCATTTTAAGAGCAAACGCTGTTGCACAGCGCTACCTGCTGGAGACAGCTCCAGAGGCCAAGTCAATCTTCTCAAGACAGTTTTACTGCTGCTTTGCAATTAAAAGTGGATTTCTTTTTTTAGTTTATTAACCTATTTTGCAGGTGAATCTCCATCGGGAGGGTCTAGCTCAGGAACAACAGTGGAAGGTTGGTGTCTTGTGTGGAGACACCAGCTCCTCCACACAGGCTCCRTCCCCTCGAGCCAGTTCTTAATACACTATTAATTAACGAGGCAGAGGCACAAACGGACGCGGACACAAAGGAATAGTTTTTAACCTGGCTTAATTAACGCTGTCAAGTTGTACATCTGAGTGTGGGCTCAGTGGGACTGTTGCTTTTGTTTAATACCACAAGACACCTCAGTCTGGATTGTTGCATTACAGTACAAATAAAAAACGGAACCAAAAACCACGGCTGCATCTTTACGAGGTGAGAAGAATGAGAAGGCTCAATATTTACAGAGGGGAAGTGGGGAAACCACAAAAAATATTTACAGAAAAATACATGAGCTTGTCGGCATATACATTTTACACCAGTTCACAAAAAAAAAAAAAAAAAAAAGAAAAAAAAGGACACTCTATAAATTAAAGTGAAGGGAACTCTGAAGGTAACCCAAGACTTTCTGGGACGCTTCTCTCATGCGGCTCAAGGAGAGGAAAAAAAATCAAGTCTTGTACAGCAGGAGAATGAACTGCAAAACAACCCTTTCCTCCCCATGTCGAGCTGGACAAGGTGGGACTCTGCACGCGCCGGGCTGAGGGTTGAGGCAGCCCGTGCCCTTCAGTGGGGCTCTCTGCAGCGCGAGGCTCCGCGGAAGGGCACGGGGCTTCCCGGGTTTCCGAGCACTGGGTTTCTTGGGAGCTTAGGACCCCCGCGTGATCCCAATTGACCCCCTGCAAGTGGCGAGCGTAAGATGAAGCTCTTGGGGAAGATATAGGCACAAAGTTGTGGGYGCTCGGGCAAAGAGACACATGGATTTCACCTGATGAGGCTTCCAATAACCATCAGTTAACGCTTGAACACTTCACAGGGGCCAGAGCCTAGGGACTCACCTAACGTCTGCGCTCCAACCAAGCTCTCCTACCCATCCTGGCCCGAGGTGCAAATCCAGGTATTGACCCCCGGTCCCTGAAGGCGCTAGGGAGAGATTCAGCTGGAAACTTGGGAAGCAGCAATTTTGGGAATGCAGGTAGCTCTCGGCACATGTTATTTAGGGGAGTTATTTAGAAGCAGAGCAGGGGATGAGGTGAGGCAGCACACGACTTAACCTGAGCAGAACTGCACTTGCAGTTGACTGTTACTCGCCTGGCTCTACCCCTTCTCCTCTTCTTCCACCAGGATGCCAAGGATGGAGCTCTGCTCTACCTCTGCAGCAGCCACCCGGTGCCACCTGCCCTGGGCCTTTCCGGGTCGCGATTCCGGCTTTTCCCGACTCCGCCTATGGGAAAATGACCTAAGGAGCATCGCCTTGGTCCCCGTGCAAGCGCAGGGCTGCATAGTTCACAATATGGCTTTCATGGGGCGGCCGTGGGCAGCAGCAACGCCACGAGAAGGGGCCTCCCTTAACCTTAACTGCCTTAATGGCACCCGGTACAACGCGGGGAGCGGAGGAGGCTGGAAGGAAGAGACATCGTCCGGGGGGACACTTGATGCCTGGAGGGAGATGGTGGCTTTGAGCAGTGTCTACAGTGGGTGGGAGCCCAGCTGGGCCCCCTGGTAGGAGGGTCGTCCTGGTGAACGTAAGGCCAAAACCGAGGTTGAGGAGGAGGAGRGGAGCGGGAGGGGGAGTTAAGGCTTTCGTGGAGAGAGAGGCTGGACCTACAGCTCTCGTTCCCTGAATCCCAAAGAGCCTGAACCAAACGTGCGTCCCTGCCTCAACGGGAGAGCTCAGCAGGTACCGGGCAGCGGGGGGAGACGATGCTACAGCAGTGGGACCCTAAAAAAATAAWAAAAAAAGGGAAAAAAACAAACAAAACCCAACCGAACTGGGAGCATGTCCTTAAACCGGAGCCCCGGGGTGAGCTTGCACCGAGGAGGCTGGATTGTGTGGGAATCAGCATGCAGGCAGGGCGGCCCCCAGTACCTCTTTCCTATAGGAAATCTGCTTCTTTTTTCTGGTATTTGYTTCTTTTCTCAAAAGCAGAACTTGCCCCTGCAAAGGAACCGGTCCCTGTGCCCGGTGGTTGGGGCGACCTGGCTCACCGTGCTGGGCTTTGGTGGCTGCTGGCTTCATTGCTGCAGCTCTTCTCGACAGAAGGCCTAGGAGGGCAGCGTTGCACGGGAAAGGAGGACAGCGAGGGGCTGTTCCCGACGGGAACAAGACTACAAGGTTGAAAGCAGCAGACGCTCACRCCTGGTTAGCTACTGGAAGCGGTTTTCCCTTTTAAAAGCCCCCAAATAGCCACGAAACTTTGTGCTGTTGCTGTTGGACAAAGCAGGGGATACGAGCGCCCRTCAGCCTTCCCAGCTGCATGCCGAGCCCGGGGCCTGCAGGTTCACAAGACAGCAGAGATTCCAAACAGGTGGAAAAGGTCTCCCACCAAACGGCACAGGAAACAACCTCGGGGTTCCCCAGCGAGTGTTGAGGACTCTAAATCTCAAGAACACGACGCAAGTGGCGGCTTGCGTGGGGTGCCCCGGCTTCTGTGCCTAGCGAGTGCCAGGGTGAGGGATTTATGTGGGGAACAGCGGGAGGGACCACATGAGGTGCATGGGGACCGCCTGGGTGGAAGGCAGGGAAGGAAAATCCCTTTTTCCGTCCCCATTGCTTGGCTCTTCCTGCCTCTCTGGTCCTGGCCCATCTCCTAACCTGGCCTAAGCCCGCCTCGGTTATCCCATACCGCACGGAAAAGCTCCATCTCTACTACATAAAACCAGGGAGCGGAGGGCTGGGAGGGCTGCAGGGGGGGTCGCTTTGCTCGTCGGGGTGGGAATGTGTCTCTTTTGCGTTTGCTTTTTTTTTTTTTTGCTTTTTCTATCTGAAAAAATAAAACAGTCCGCTGTCCAGCAGAGGCTGCTTCGGCTCTGTGCCCCCCCCGGCGGCCTTCACTCGACGTGCACCTCGGTGTCGGGCCGCTGCAAGCACAGCTCGGCGGGGAGGAAGGCGCCCTGGCCCAGCGCCGTGGCGTAAGTCCTGCCGTGCACGACGTGGGCGAAGGCGGCGCCGTAGCCGCCGCGCGGCTCCTCCGCCTTGTCGTAGTGGGACAGCAGAGCGGCGTGGCCGGGGCGCCTGCCCAGSGTTTGGTAGGGGTAGAGCGGCGCCGAGTCCCTGTCGGCGGCGTCGGGGGGCGGCGCGCGCAGGCTGTGGCTGCGCTCGGGCTTGGGCGGCGCCGCGCGCTCCTCCTCGCGGTAGCAGTCCCGCGGCGGCCTCTCCTCGGCCGCCCGCCGGCTCTCGTGCGGCGCCGGCACGTACTTGTGCGCGTAGTCGGTGTACGGGGGCCCGTTCTTGGGCTCACAGCCGCCCTCGTGCGCCTTCCTGCTGCGCACGCTGCTCTGTTTGTGCGGCAGCGAGGGCTTCTCGGGCTGCCCGTTGCCGTAGCCGCCCGCGTAGTGGCCCCGCTCGGGCTCGGCCTCGCCGTGCTGCACGTAGTAGCGCTCGTCGCCGTCGGCCTTCGCCACGTAGCGGCCCTCCTTGGCCTCGGCCACGGCAAGGAGGCCGCTCTTGCCCGGGTCCGACTTGCTGCGCAGGTGGACGACGTCGAGGCCGCCCAGCTCCTCGGGCAGTGGCGGCGGCGGCAGCAGCGGGGCCACGTTGTCGTAGTGCGACGTGACGGGGCCCTTGGCCTTCTGGCGCGCGCGGCTCTCGCGGCGCAGGGACTGCAGCCGGTACCTGTCCATGTCCTCCAGGTCCCACGATGCGTACGGCGGGTGCTTGGCATCGGGCGCGGGTGGCACGTCCCTGCTCACGAAGCTGTGCTCCTTGGCTGGAAGGCCGCCACGCGGGTAGGCGCAGAAGGCGGCGTAGCGGTAGAGGCCGCGGCTAGGCAGCCGAGACGGGTAGGAGGCAGCAGCGGTGGCGGCGTCGCGGCTGGGCATGGCGTGGCACGGTCGGCTCCGCACGGTGCTGTAGGGCTCAAGCTCGTAGAAGGCGCCGTCGGCAGCGGCGTAGTAGGAGGAGGAGCAGGAGCTGGAGTAGGGGCTATAGCGGTAGTGCACGCGCCCGTTCTCAAAGTAGGGCTGCAGCTGCGTGACGTGGTAGTCACCGTGGGGCGGGTAGGGCTTGTACTGGTAGAGCGGCCGTGGGCAGTAGAGGGGCTCGTCGTCCGGGGGCACCTCGGTGCGCGAGATGGGCACGGAGCGGATGGTGGCGGCGGCGGGCGGCGCGGGCGCGTGCAGCGACTGCACGCGGCGGATGGTGGGATAGGGCGGCGCGTCGTCGGCGGGGCCGGCGCGGGCACGGGGCCGGGCGTGCGGCGCCGCGGTGCCCTTGCCCTGGCCCGTGTACGTGTGGTAGCGAGAGGGCGGCTCGGTACGCGGCACGTAGCCACCCTCGGCCTTGGCGCCGTACAGCGGCCGGTGCAGTGTGTAGGCGTCGTGCGCGGTGGGCTCGGCGGCGCCCTCGGCCTTGGCGTGCGGGACGTACGTGGGCTGCAGCGAGGCGAGCTTGGGTGGCGGCGGCGGTGGCAGCAGGGCCTCCTCCAGCGAGGAGGCCAGCGCGGAGGAGGCCAGCAGGGCCTGGTAGCCCAGGGCGTCGGCATGGCCACAGTGCATGGCGGCGGCGAGGCGGCTCTCCAGCGTGCGCACGGGTGGCGCGGGCGGTGTTGGCGCATATGGTGGGGCCGCGGGCACTGACTCGGAGCGCAGGTGCAGTGGCGGTGCCCTCGCCGCCTCCCGAGGCTTCTCCGGGTGGCCTGCAGGCCCGCACGGGGCGGACAGGCCCTCGCAGACGAATGCGGGCGCCGGCTCCGGTGGTTTCTCCGGGGCGGCCACAGCCCGTGCCTGTGAAGAGGAAAGTGGCACAAGTGAGAGGGTGGCACCACCGAGGGGACCGCACCGTGGTCGGCGCCTGGCGCCTCCACTCACCTGCCCGGAGCTGCTCGGTGTCTTGGCAGTGGCCGGTGCTTGTCCTGTGGCTGCTGGGTTGTCCCCCCTCAGCTGGCTGGCAGGAGGTTCGCGCGGAGCGGTCGCCGCGTCCCCGGGTGCCACGTCCGGGGCCTCGCTCGCCGGCGCTGGGAGGGTTGTCAAGTAGAGCAGGGAGGCCAGGGCCGCTCTGTCCCCGGCGGCACCGAGCACAGGCGGCTGCGGCTTGTCCTCAGCCCCATGCGGCTTGTCCCCGGGCCCGCAGAGGCGCGTAGGGGGCTTGTCCTCCACCAAGGACGCGTCCCAGGTGGGCAGCGTGCCCGGCTGCAGCGACATGGGCTCCCTGTCCCCTGCCTTGCCAGCGTGGAGGGCGCCCTGCTCCCGCTCGGCGTCTCGGGCATCGGCGCCGGGCGGCTCGCGGCCCCCGGGGGCGCCCGGCGGCTGGTTGTGCTCCCCGGCCGCGGCGCTACCTCGGCCGTCCTGCTCTACGGGCGCCCCGGGCTGGAAGTGCAGTCGGTTCTCGGGCAGGGCCGCGTACGCGTGGAGCTTGTCCCCGAGATGGAGCTTTTCTAGAGCTGACCCGGCTTCCGCCTCTGCGTAATTTGTGCTTTCGGAGGGAGCATCTCCCGGCCTTTTGTGAGCCTGGGCGGTGGCTTGCTGTGCGGACTCGGCTAACGCTAGGGCTAGCATGCGCGCTGCGTTTTTCGGAGGAGGAGGAGGGATAAGAGACACGGAACTGACGGGAACAGGATCCTGGGGGGAGTCGAGGGCAACTGCTCCTAATGGGGGGAAAATTGAGAGAGAGAGTGATTTTGGGTTACCCAAGACGGAGCGACCTAAGCTTAACAACTACTCTAAAAGAGGTGCTTTTTCTTTCCACGCTCGCACAGCGGCAATTCCGCGGGATGCGAAATACTCAAATCTTCTGTCCCATGTGCAAAGCAGTTCATCACAAAAAAAAACAGGGAAAAAAACCACAAGAGATTGTCTAAAGGCTCCTCTTGCATTTCTAGAGGTAGGAAGTAGGTAGAAGAGAATGAGATGCCCTTATACAATTTTGATCATAAGGTTTTGGGCAAAAACGTCCCTTCTTCAAGTGTTGGCAGATTTTTTTTTTTAATTAAAGTCTTAGATGCTCTATTGGCTGAAATGGTTTAGGACATGCTATAGATTTTCCCGTATGGGGGGCAAAAACAAAGCGGTACACAAAGCGCTATGGCAAATATCCGAGCCGCGTGTGACGTAGGGAGAAGGCAGAGGTTTCCGTTAGAATCTTAAGGATCTGCACAGCCCTGCGAGACACTTGTGATCAGAACTGATGGGCAATCCCCTCTCCTAAAAGGCACGCAGAGAAGGACTTTTTTTTTGGGGCGTATGGGTGTGTGAGAGCAGGTCCCCTCTGGAACTTAAAGAAAGAATTGAGGAAAATGCACTGTACCTGGCTGTGCGTGTCCAGTGGGTACAGCCTTAGTGTGACTGCTTGACATGGCTCTCTCCCCTTCTTCTTGCAACTCAGGGTTGGCAGCAGCCACTAGCGGGCCTTGCTGTGCCTCTTGGTGGCCTCCTTCCCCTGCTGCCGTTTCGCTGCTTTTCAGGGGCAAGGCCAGCTGGGCTGGGGACCTGTTTGGGATCTCGGTGAGGCCGAGCCCTTTGCTCCAGTTGGAAGTGCAGGAGTTTCTGGACACGCTGGATATTCCTCCAAGAGGCTCGGGCATGCGGCTGGGCAGCGCGAAGGCGACGGGTTCCGGCGCGCTCAGCGGCAGCGGGGGCGACTTGAGGGGTCTTCGGCCCATCTTGGGTGAGAAAGCGTGGGGCTTGGGGGGCTTCTCCTCACTGGGGCTCAGGTCCAGCGTGAAGAAGGGGCTCATCTTTTCCTGGAAGGGGGACACTGGCTCAGAGCTCGTGGCGCTGCCAGGTGTCTGAGACTGGCTACCCGACTCCAAATCCTTCTTAACGAGGCTGGGCCTCTCCTTGTGGAGGCCCATGGACTCCAGCAGGGACGTGTTGCTCTCCAGGCACTCGGGCTCCGCTTGGGGCGGGCTGCACTGAAAAGACATCGGGTCAAAATCCAAGCTAGCGACTCCGATATCCGGGGGACTCAGGTCGACGTCTTCAGCGGACCGAGGAGAGATAAGGGCAGGAACGTGGATGAGGCCCTCGTCCCCATCGCTGTCATCGTGGGGAAGGTTGTCGTAGGAATTGCAGCGGTTCATGTTTCCCAAGAGCTCTCCGTTGAAGGAAGCGGAGAGCGCGTCGCTGCTGGATCTAGGTCTCCGGGGTCGGAACAGCTTGGATTCGCCTGGAACGAGCACAGACGGAAAGGTTATCGTTGAAACGTCACCAGCAGTCACTAAGTGTGCAGAAACTCTCCTTTAMGCACTATTCTGGGTGTGATTCTAGCCTGAAACTAAGCTGTTTGTAAAAATGAGTTTAAGTGGGCATCAGCCTCAAGCTTTGGAAGATGTTTTGCTGTGTTTTCCAACCTTGAACGGAAAGGGCACGTATCAAGGAATACAAAAACCAGGGGGACTGCTTTTTAATACTTTAACACGGAAAAGGGAGATCCGCAGCATTTCTCCAAGCACAGCAGGGTCAACTTCTCTATTAATTAGCAAGCCCAATTCAYCTCTGTGTGCCTAGGGGGGCTGCAGTCAGTGATGTCCTCCTGCCTTTTTTAATTCACACACATTGAGAGCCCAGGTGCAATTGCATCTTACCATCAACAGCGTGCAGAGAGGTGAGCGATTCTTCACTTTTAGCCGAGCGAAGAGTCCCGCTGTCCCCTCTTCCACCTAAGGAAGGTAGTAAATTATATCAGATGCAGCTAGAAAAAATGTTCTCCTACTTCTTTGATTGGTATTCTGATTAAAACTTCCTGCAGGACTAAGTTTGTGGAGCATATTCCTTTATCCAGGTTAAATGTGTGCCTTTCGGGAGCAGCAAACGGAGGCAGAAATCTATTCTTATTTCATACGGGCGTCAGGAGGAGTTATTCTGGGAATTCTTATGGTGGTGCCCATAGATTTCTCTTTCCAAAGCCACCTAGAGGGAAGAGCTCCAACATCCAACCCTTGAACTAACAGGGGAAAGGCAGTAGTGGACTCAAGATGTTATACATGGCCTGGACGCTAGAAGGAGACACAASCACGCTGTAAATGTTCATGCTACGTTCCTGAAAAAGCCATTTTTGAGAGCTGGAACTGTGCTTTTTCTTTTTACCTGCCAGGGCTATGGCTTTCATTTCCGAGGGTTCGCTGGGGTTGCGCTGCAGTTTGCGCTTGGACACGGACGAGGACTTGCCCAGGTTGAAGAAGGACCTCCAGCTGCCCACGGGCGACTTCTTCATCTTATTGGGAGGCCTTTTCCTGGTGGGAGAAAGCAGAGCACGTTGTTTGCTTCCTGCTGCTTGTTGTTTGTCATTAGAGCTAGCTCTTAYGGCCTCAGTCTCAGTCTTGCTGAGTCCCACTGAACAAGCAGGTGCAGTGCAGGTGTGTGAAGACTATGGATCTGTGCATGTGGCATCTAAGGGAGGGCTACTACTTGGGTAGCAACTCCTCCAGGAGCTCTGCACTGCCACAAAAGKTACTCAAAAGTTATTCAGAAGCATCTCTGGCTTATTCTGTAAAGCCCCACAGCCTCCTCCCATTGCCAGGTCTTGTTTCTAGTGTCATCAACTCTGTCCAGCTGCTCTGCTTTGAGGGGAATAAGGATTTCACGGAGGTGCTTGGTCCTGAATGACCCTCATTTCTGGTTGTTTTGCCTTGGGCACATTTAGTTCAGGTACCAGTATGCATCACACCGCAGGGCTTTACACTGAATACTAGAAAAGGGGGAATGGGAAAGAAGTTACCTTGCTGGGTGGACTTAGTTTAGCTAGATAAATAACTCAAATCCTCATAGAGCTGCTTACAGCATGAAGAACTGCATGCAAGTGCCCTGGGATCATACTGGTATGAGCAAAAACGAGTTACACAACGTAGCCAAAGGCMACTCCTCTCTACCTTTCAGCCGGGAAGTCTATGACCGTGTGGAATTTCCCCTGGAGAGCCGCAGGGCCTTCTCCCACTTCGATGTATTTACTGTCTGCCACGATGGGGGAGTTGATCTGGGCCTGCGTCCGCGCCTGGGCCTCCTCCAGGGTGAGCAGCTTGGTGGAAGGAGAAGACACCAGCAGAGACTTGGGCCGTGATAAAGAGCTGTGCCCTGTAAAGGGAAACCAAGGAGAGGAGGGAGAATCAGGAGCGGGTAGCACTGCAATTGCAGCCACTATACCCTGGACATCTCCCCTTGTGTCACACGTCCCCGGGAAGGCTCAGGTTGTGTCTGTGTTAGCCAGCTGCAGGTGAAGCTGGCTGAGCAAGAGCAAGAACTTCACCTGCTCCGTCTCGGATGACCGAGCTGAGCTTGGAACTGAAGAGGACATCGACGTGGTTCAGGATGAACTCCACGACGACCGACTGGATTCGCACCTCCATGAAGGCGGCCGTTCCGCTGAAGCAGGCGGACTCGATCTGCTTGGACCTGAAGAAAAGGCAGATTCAATAAAACACAAGCAGCTAAAAGAAGGGGGAAAGGCGAGCTCCCTTTGGGTCAGGATTTGGCATTGGGGGAGCTATTGAGCCTGGCTGCTCAGGCAGACAAGGCTTTTGGAACAGCTGAGAGATTAAACCTCATGACAGCCCTGTACAAGTGGTCACACTGGCTGTGGTTTATACCCGTGTTTTGGTTTTGGACGGGGTTCCCACTGAAGGAGCAGGAGGATCTAGAAGCAAAAGCAGTGCGTGTGGCAGGTCTGGCTGCAGGTGAACGTGCTGCACGCACAGAGTTTAGCTTCAATTCCTTCCAGGTGCAATGAGAGGCAGCAGTTTAATCCAGGGGTGTTGGAAAATGCCATGGCTTTGTATGTGGGGAACATCTCTACTTGCTCCTGCTCAGCAAGTCCCCAGGGCTCACAAAACCAGACTCAGGTGAGACCTTTTCATGGCTTGCGAGTGGAGAAGACAGCTCCTAAGCTCAGCCTGGCAATGAACAAGTCCAGAAACCATCAGGATGGAAATTGAGGCATTGGGAAACCTGCCATGTCACAAAACGGCTTTTCCTGTAGGATCAAGGACACCCTGCTCTTGTTTAAGCAGGAGAAAAGAATGGAGAACCCAAACAAGGAATACCTCAGGAGGTTGGGAGCCCAGACGATTGCTAAGTTCTTGGTGTGCATGTTTGTGATGGAGCAGTAATCAGCTAGGCGAGCTAAGTGCCTCATTAGGAACTCCAGTGTCCTGGAAAAGGAGAGACAGGCAAGGGTTCAGCACCAGTTAGCAGGCCCTGCTGCAATGTGCAAAACAAACCTCACGGCTCATTATTTTCTCTTGGTTTGAGAGATCGCAGGGAGAGAGAGGGAGAGAGAGAGAGAGGAAAAAGAAAAGCTGAACTCTGTACCCTAAGAACGATGATAAAGTTGCCTTAGCAAATAATTAAAGGGGAGGTGGTGGAGGGAGGTCGTTTCTGATTTGTCCAGCCTCAAGGAAAAGACTTAAAGCACCTGCTCTTTTTCCAGTGACAGGAATCATCTAGAAGCAGCRAGTCTGGAAAATTCATCATTTGGCTGCTTTGCTACACTGTAAGATTTTACACGCGCGCCACCCYCCTCCAGGCTTTAGAAAACCAGCCTCTCCTTGCGGAAAACGCCAGCATTGGGTCAGTATTCCTGTGTGAATTCCAGCTTAAGGAAGAGCTGCATTCGAGACACACAGGGGAGACAAAAGGCTGCAGTAAATAAAGCTTCTCTTCTGGTGTTTTAAAGGCCTCTGAGGGCAAGAGCACGAGGGCTCTTGTTCCAGCGGCAGCGCGAGCGGGTCGCGCAGAGGCTGCTGCATCCTCCTCCGTGCTGTTGCTTAGCAGCAGCACCAGCTCCTGCTCCCAACACGATGGGGACAGGGGGAGCTTTCTGCACCCAGACAGGCTCAGCGTTTCGTGGTGAAGGCGGCGCTTCCCCGCAGGGAAGCAAAAGCAGCAGCTGCCCCAGCACTCAGCACCTACCTGCCTGGAGGGTCTGCAGCACAATAGAGTGGTTTTATCCTCCTTCCCTAAATAACTCGTTTCTAAGGGAGATAGCAGCTCTGCAGCAGCTGCTGTCTCCTACAAACCACTTCACATCCCCGTATCTCCCATGTCCCTTTTCAGAAATAAACTGGCTCCTGGGAGCTCATAATCTTACCCAACCTGTGCTCCTTGAGCCCCAGCCAGTAGTGGCCCTTTGAGAAAATCATGGGCTGCACCAGAGAAAAYGGGATGTGGGAGATGGATTAGTTCTGAATCAGGTCCCTTAATTAACTCACAAGTCTTAGTCATTAATAAATATATACAAGTGTTATTAGTACTTATCTAAAATTAGTAGATAGAACTTCAGTAAGAGCTATCACCTCTGCAATGCAAGGAACAAGTCCAGGATACAGTACGACACACAGCCAAGTATCTAAAATACTCTGCCTGTATTTTAAYGTACCTAAGACAAGAGAAGTGCTTGGAAGCCACTACTGCTATTTGTGCATGTATGTACTCCATACTGTAATGCAGAGCACAACAAAAAGTGGGGTTATGGCTAAGATGCCATTAAACACCTTATGCCAAAGGCCTGAAATATTCTTTTTTACTATATTTCCCTTTATTGCTGTTCCTACATAGGATATTGTGCTGCGCTGCTCCTGGAATACAAATATTTCCTTGGTGTTTTCAGATCCTTTTGACCTAACGAGCCTGCACTTACCTCCTTGCAGCATTTTCTAGGGCAAATCAACTAAGATGGACATGAGGTTTATGGCATTTGTCTTGGTACTAACTAATTAAAAAATAAATGAACTTTATGCAGCCATACACCATCCCAACATCCTAACAGATACAGGTAACATGTAATGCAGGGGTAAAATCCAGAAGAAAGGTGGTACCAACCTGTAGTGAGGAGGSGGGAGCTGCTGAATGACATCGTGGATTTTAACCAACCGCTCCTCATCTGTAGCAGCAGAAACAGCATCCTGCAACACAGGGAACGGGCACAAACTGTATYGCCAGTGAGCAACTCTGTGATATTAATTACCTCCAGTTAACCCATTTCAGAGGAAGGTGGCTAATCCTGCTGGATCCTTTGCAGGCAAGCGGAAGCCTCCTACTTACCGAGAACTTCTCGTAGAGCTGGTAGGTGAGCAGGGGGTTTGGCAGCTCTCGGAAGTAGAGTTTGCAGAGGGAGCCCACGCAGTGGATGTCCTGGATGTAGGTGTCCTTGGTCAGGTCGGGGATCTGCTCAGAATCAAACTCGTGCCTGGGGAGGAGAGCGCAAAGATGGGCAGAAAGGTGAGCAGGAGGAAGGCAAAACCAAGGGACCAYGGGGTATCACAGGGTGATGGAGCAGTGGCCTGGACTACAGGCAACGTGCTGCTGCACGTGGCAGGATGTTGCTTGGGCACAAGCTGGGCACGAGCAGAGCCAGGAACCACAGGGAGAAAAGCCCCAAGCATTCCTGCGGTTCCAGGGGGAAACTTTCTGTCCAACAACCACCCTTTAAAACCGGGAGATTCGGTTCTTCTCCAATTTGAAAATGAAGAACAGTTGCTGATTTAGAAGGTTACTGCAGACCTAGCTTTGAAACGGCCTTAGTGGTCTGTTTATGTAGCTGGAAACTACAGCAACGTGCCCACTGTTAACCAAACACTGGGGAGAATCCGTAGCGACTGCAATGAGCAACAGGAAGAGYGACTCCAGTTTGTGCCACGCGCCCTTCCTTTCAGCTCTGGAGCATCCCAGAAAATTACAACTAGCCCAGTGGGAGACGGTCCCTTACCGCAGTTTCTGGATGTTGGATGCGATCCCCGACAGGCGATAGATCCCGTCCACGATGCCGTGTTTCTCAATGAACTCCGTGCAGCTCTTGAGGACCTGGGGGACTAAAGGAAAAGTGTCATCAGGGAGCCCAAGCAGAGCCTGGGTACTTGGCTCCTGCCAGAGCTGTGGTGCTAAATCCAGCATCCCAAAGCACTATAAAACTAGGTAAATACTTTTTCTTTGGCCAAAAGACTTCTATTTGTTTCAGATCACCTGTGCTGCTCGGTTTGGGTGAATATAAATGTTAAAGAAATGCCTCGTGTTGTCCCGGGGTCAGTGGAGTTTTTACGACTGCTAATTTGATGCCCAAAGTCTATTAGGGCATGACGGGCCTTAGACAGTCATGCAACGTAAGACCTGGCCATGACAGSAAGGGAAAACTAAGCCCGGGGGACATCATTAGGTGTCAAGTGACTATTGGAGCCACTTCACCAACTGATCCCTCCCAGTCGACATTCCAGTCCTTGTTCCATCCCTTCCCCGCGCCAAATAATCCAGTGAATCCAAGTGCMAGAGGTTGGAAATGCAGATGCACTAACACAGGAAAACTCTCACAGATCTGATAGGAGCTAAAGGGGCTTTTTCAGCTCATTCTGAGCATCCCTCAGCTGCTTCCAAAGGTTTATTGCATCTCCTAGGGCTCATCTGGAGACTGAATGAGCTGGTTAATTATTCCCCATTAACAGAAAGCGGAAGTTTTATGGTTTTCGCTCTCAAAACCACTTTGATTCGTCTTTAAATCAGGCACATTCCTCTCCTGTAATCTTGCCTGTGTGTGTTTTTTATTATTATTTTCCCTTTTTWAATCTTTTGTATCGTTCCCACCCTGGGCTCGTGGAGCTTGTTGTTTTTATGTTATTTTTTCTAGCACGTTACTGGAATGGGAACTGTTTGTTCAGCCTGGGGAACGAGGCCTCCCATGGAGCTGCCCTCCAGCCGCTCCTTTTCCCAATATCCCGGCCCTAGGGTCAAGAGCCACATTGGGTGGGTTACCAGACCACGGGCATGTTGAAATAGGCTRGATTCCAGACAAATTAACATGGAAAACTGCACATGGAGCACGAGCTGAACCACTCCATGGGTGACCCCCAAGCAAAGGCGGCAACGGGGGCTGCCCCGGCCATGAAAAATAAAAATACAAGTGCACGAGGCCTTATAATAGGAGGCTAATGGGTAATTTAAGCAGGAAGGTGCATTTCCAGCTGCCCATTTCTGCTCCCTCGGCCTCACAGCACCAGAAAGACAAGAAGTTCCTGTAAATCAGCCTGARCCTTCAGGAGGTTAATTAATGGCTTCCCTTTTATTGCCCTGCTCTGCCAGGGGCAGCCTCTGCTCCGCCCTGCAAGTCGCTGCGCCTTCTGCTATGAGAATTTAGGAGGCGCTTCCCAATGTCCTGAGCACGGGCCTGGGAGAGGGAAACTCTTCCCTCGAGACGCTCCCTTCCCAATTCCCAAGCAGCTCCCAGGAAAACCAGCGTTGTGGAGGAGGGAAAGCCCAAGCAGGCGGCTCTTGGCTGGCAGTAGGGCTGCATTTTTGTTTGAAAGTGTGACTTTTGTACTGCAAAACYCGAGATAATGGGAAAGGGGGTCATAAACCATGAGTCAGCTGCAAGCACGGACACGGTTTATGGCAGCGGCCTCCGGTGCTGAGTTCTGCTTTTTAAGGTCGGCCTGGTTTTATCTTTTAATTTACAGCAGCTTAGCCAGAAATTGTGCAAAAACTAAGTGCAAGGGCCTCGTCTCAGAAACAAAAATCCCAGYGTTGCATCAAGTAAAGAGAGAGCTATCCTCCAGTCAATGCTGGGAACCAAAGAGATGACATCCAGATTACCAAGTCTATCCTTGAGCTAAGAGAGACCGGATTTTTAAGGATATCTTCCTGCCAAGATGCTGCCCGAGATCTCATTCCCTGTGTGTTACTCTGTTGTGGTAACAATACTCCTCCTATACTTAAGCCTGTAGTGAGTTAACATGAAAAATGACTCCCATCGGCTCAGAGCAAGGGAAGGAAATGGCCAGGGAGCCAGAACGTGACGTGGAGTCCCCCAGCTCCTCGGGTGCCCTTAAGAAGYTTATGGGTTGATGGCCAGAGCTATTTCTAACTCTGTTTCTCCAGTTATGGAAGCTGATGGGCCATTTGCACATAACTTTTCCACCCCTGCACGTCAACACTGGGAAAACGCCRAACATCCCAACCTGGGCCACGTGCTCCTTGCACCCCAGCCCATTCCCTATGGGATGGCCCTCTGGCATCCAGGATTCCTGCATCTGTCTTTAAGCCTCGGGATGCGGAGAGCTCCGTTTCCCAGGCACAAACGAGGCCGCGGYGCCGATGCTGCAATGCAGCATTTGCCGCCTCCCACGCTGAGCAAGCTCAGCCTTCTCTCTAATTGGGGTCAAGCTAAATTTAAGCACCATTTGGGTTCCTTTCAGAGGAGGATTTTAGGGGGAAAAATACATTTCTCTGTCTCCATCTAACAGAGGAACCAGGGCGCTTCACTACTTGGGAATCGAATTTGCTGCATCTTTGCTCACGTGGTCGGTAACTGCATCCTCCAAAGGGCCTTCGCTTTGAGGGCTCAAGGCTTTAATTTGCTAGAAACCAGGAAAAAAAACAACCAAAAAATGCCCCCCGCCCCTGAAACYTCCTGCCCRCAGCTGCCAGCTCAGCAATCACCGYGAGCGYCAACATGAATCACCGCTGGCATGCACAAAAATTTAAGGTGCAGTCCTCGTCCTCGCTGCTGTTGCTGTAAACACGGGTTCACCCTTTGCCTCCCCTCCCTCCTCCGTCTCAGGATCAGCCCTGGCAATTATAAAAATGATAAATTGCACCGGCATGATAAATTCTGGAGCCCAGAAACATCCCTACAAACCGATGCYGGGGATTACGTCACTGGGAATACAGGTCAGAGCGCTGAATCACGCAGCACAAAAACAAGCCTGCTGCGTGCAACGGAGACATGCCCCTGTTAGCAACATTCCAGTCGGAGCTGCTTCACTCCAGGGAGTTAGGAAAGAGTTATTAAACCAGGCTTGAAAGCGACTGGGGACTCCTTAGATGAAGAGGCCTCATTAGGAGAGCTCAGCCAGCGCCACTCGGATGCAAGCGATGGGATGGGGAGCGACCCGCACCAGCAGAGAGCTGCTACAAGACCCTGATCCATGGGAGCTGCCGGCAGAGCTGCAATAGTTCAGTCCAGCTGACGATTTGTGCTAAATAAAAGGTCCCCAGTGCTGCAAACCACTCCTGATCTTGCAGGGGTTCCCGTCCCCAGAGTGCACCTCGTTTTGTGGTGGCTTTAACTGCGTCAACCGGCTGGAGCCCGGTGCTGCTGCACGCTGCTTTCCCAAACAGGCCTCAGCAGGGGCCGTTTCTGGGGCYGACCTCTGCCAGCCAGTGAACTGTGAAGGAATGTGCGGCCTCTGGTTGCTGCTCAGTAATGCAGGTGCCTCCCTGATTCCCCATGAAACAAAGGTCACCCAAGGAAAAGCAGCAACGGGGAGTTTTTTCCCTTGGAGCAGGCACCTTTTTCCTCCACAACGGCCCGAGCCCTTTCTTACCGTCATGGCCCGAGTTGAGAAGATGCTCCCCTAGGTCGCAGCCAAACACTCTCTCCTTCAGGATCCCTCTCTGCTTCAGCTTCTGCTTGGTCGGCCGCGACTTCATGAAGGTTCGCAGGAAGGTGATGAGCTTGCCGTGCTTCTTGGACACTGCAAAACAAAGCAGAGCCTTCCCTTTAGGTCTGGCTCCACCAGGCAAAGGCAAGCTTAGCACATCCTGCAGAAATGGCAAGGGCTCTGGGTGTATTTACTCTTACTACAGTCCTTAGAAGCTTCCCCCAGGTCCGCTGCTCAACAGGGACTTGGCCGTTGGTTTGATTTTAGCAGAAATTCATAAAACAGAGGAACTGATAATAAAACTCAGAGGATGTTGTGCTCTGGGCGCTCTGCATTGGAGACCAGCCCAGGTGAGAGCCCCTGCATAGGGGGAAGGAGGACACAGATAAACCGGGTGCAGAAGGGGCAGCCAGGCTGGGCTGGAGCTCCCAAGGGGGAGGCAGAGGGTGCTCCTGAACGTCCAACTTTCCTTCCGGAGGCCCCGCTCGGCGGCGCGGCACAAAAGCGCTCTGCCTTCCCCAACAACAGTGCCATTGTGCCCGCGCTTTAAAAGCAATTTGGCTGCCACAGAAGGGCTCTATTAAGAGCAACAAATCACTAGGTATAAAAGGAGGCACTTTGTGAGGAAGCTCTCGCAGCTCCGGGGAGGGCCCCCTGCGCTCCTGTCTTGGGTACCAGAGGGGGAACCCACCGGGGCAGGGCCAACCGATACAGTTGTGTGATATGTTTAAATTATGTGATATCTATTTATTTATATTTAAATCAGCGAGCGTAAAGGAGACCCGAGTTTCCCCCCTGCTTTTACACAACTGCTCCAGGCAGAGAGATGCTGGTCCACGGAAAGCCCTAACGTTGCCATTGATTTGCCCAGTAAAAAATCACAACTTGCTCCGGCCTTTCTGCCRCAGCAGCATTTTTGCTGTGCCAGGCTGGCCCTGCTTAAGCACCASGTATGTTAAAGGTGATTAATTCCAGAATCGTTAGGTAGAAAAATCCATGAACTTTTATCGCAAGAACCAGTCTGGAGCGAGTGCAGATTTCCTGCTGTTATAGGAGGGAGATAGGGAGAGGGAAGCAGGTTGATCYGAGTGGTAGGTGGCCTTTTTGCCACCTAGGAATGGGGCAGGAGGCACCTTCCATGCTGTGTCCTGCTCTGTGGAAAGGCTTCAAAGGTGGGATGGAGTTGGAGCCTCATCYGTGCTACTTCCCCCTCCAAGAGGGGATGGGAATGGTACAGAGGATCCCAAAGSGAGCCTTGGAACTGCGGGGATGGCGCTTGGAGGCGGGATAAGTGACACGGAGCCCCACGCAGCAACAGAAGATTGATGGGGAACTGGGCAGATCTACAAAGGAGCCTCCCGTCATGGCAAGGAAAAGCAGCCAAGGGATGTGGGAATCCATCCTGGGCAGCGAGGTGGCCAAGGGCAAGGCACCAAACCTGCCTGTCCCTAYGCCAGGGGCACTGCTGCTCCCTCGGAGCTCACCTCAGCGCCTGCCCCGTGGCACGCGGTGCTCCCAGTAGGACCAGTCCCGAGACTCCCCTGCCTGTTTTCACTAGCCCCAGGGCAGCTGTTTAGGGTCCAGCTCAGCCGCTTCCGAACTCCGGGGCCGGCTGCTCCAGGACCCAGGCAGCCGCGGCTCTTTTCCTATTTAGGGCTCTGACTTTGCAAACCCACCATGCTAGAGCTGCTTGGTCACGCTCCGGAGGGCAGATTTGCTGCCCTTACAGCCGCTTCACTCCTTCCCCTTGCCAGTTTGCAAGGCAGTCTCCATAGGAATCACTTTGGGGTTCAGCAAACAGGAGTTAGATGCAAAGCCTCCTCTGCCCAAGAGCTGCAGCAGCAGCAATAGCGATGYCTGGGAATGCATCCCTGGGAATGCATCCCCCGGCGGGGAGGGAAACAAAAGCCTAAAGYAACATGCAAGGAACCCATTGAAATTCAAATTCTCGGCATTCCCGAGGAGTTTCCTGGAGATCCAGGTATGAACCGGAGCAGAGCGCCCAGCTCCGGCATCTCTGCAGCCCCGGCACCCATGGGAGCAGGGCTGAGGTCTCCCGTTCCCGAACTCCTCCTGCCTCATGATTCCAACAGCAGCCAAAACGTGGCACAGACTAACAGAGCCGTCCAAGAGCCCCCCGGAACCCCRCACAGTCCATCACGTTCCGACGACGGATCCGGGGAGCCCCGAGGAGCCTCTTCCCACCGCAGACACGAGCCCCTCACACGGTTTGCGAGCCTTGGCTCCATGCCCGGGGCTCTCGGATCTACGCGCGCCCTGCCCCACGTCCCATGTCCTTGAGCCCGGAGCCACGTGAGGCACCTCCGGCCWGAGCCCCGAAATCTCTCCTCGCCCGGCCACCCCTTTCCGACGCGGTAGATAAATTAAGCGCCCGGCGAGGCGGGATGCAACAAGTGGGAAGCGCCGGCGGGGGACGGTGCCTCTCACCTGGCTCCGTGCGGGCTCCGTGTGCGGCTCCGCGCGCGGCTCCTCCCCGCCCAGCGCAGCCGGGCTCCTCCTCCCGCAGGTGCCGGAGCCCCCTGAAGCAAGGCGGGATTTGCCCCGAGCCCACCACGAGGGTCGGCAGCCGCACRGGGATGCCACGGGATCAAAGAGGAATCGCCGGGGCCATGAGATCAATGCTGCTCCATGAGCCTTTCCCGATGCGAAAGCCAGTTCCCATGAGAAGCTCGGAAAGGCTCCCGAGCGGGGGGATCCTGTGCAGGGAAGCAGCTGCCCTGGAGGGGATGCGGAAGCGGCTGCCGCTCTCCCTTCCACCTGCGCCGCGCGGTTCCTTGGGATCTCGGCAGACTCCGGGTGTTTCTCCTCGCGCCGGCAGTGCCTCCCAGCGGAGGCTGCTGACACGGGCACCAAACACCCGGCTGCTTCCATGCATGCGGATATTCCAGCCCCCGGGAAATGCCGCGCTAGGAAAACATCCCTTTGTTCCGGCTGCAGAGAGGGCCGGGATGACAAACGCCATGTGAGAACAACCACCCCAGCTGCTGCCCAAACGCACGCCGGCTTCCCGTGACCCGGCCTACATCTGCACTGCTGAAGGATTAAAGGATTAGGAAAGGAGGGGAAAAATCCCTCTGGGAAGCCGTGCTCTCCAGCTCCCGTGTTCTAAGGAACGCACAGATTTTGTGCTGCAGCTTTCCTGGGAGACCAGATGAATCCCGAATATAGCAACATTTCCACAGATCGGCCTACGGCTCCGCTCCCTCCGCGCTGCTGCCAAGAAATGGGAAGGAAAGATGGGGAAGGAGCCGCTCCAAACCCAGGAGGGAGCACAAAGTATAGATTAGAAGCCATTAACCTATACCTTGCACCCAAAGAATGCATAGGGACACTCCATATGAAATGCAGTTGCCAGGAGATTCATTTCAGCCCATTACGGGACCCGTTACCTGCTCCTACTGCAGCGCTGGGATGCATCCTGTCCTTATTGCAATTCCATATACCCTTCCCTCCAATGCACTGTGGAGATGCAGGCGAAAACCATCTCACATACAATTTAGCAAAGCAAAAAGGAATCTCTGTGAGTACATCTCTCTCAAGAACGCAGCTTTTAACCACATCTCTCCTCTGTCTCCTTCGAGCAAGTTCTTTCCCCCAGAGCATGGCCAAAGAGGTTTGGCACGCGCCTTGGATAGGCACGAATGGAAAGCACCAGGGAAGGAAGCATGCTTTATATTTAGCAATTCTGCAGCCACAAGCCATGAGAACACCCTAATTCACGACGCAGACCAATGGGTACAAAGCCACTGATACAGCAGAGCATCCGCACGGCTGGGCTTGCAAACCCCAACTCTTTCTGGATTCCTGGACTTGAATTAAAGCATTTGCATTAAGAAAAAAGATTAATCTATTTCAACTACATCTAGTGTCTGAACTCGAACCTAGGGGGTTAGTAGGTCGTTATTGCTACCACCACGTGCAGCGTTAGACTTGGTTAGGACACCGAGACACTCATGGTCCGTAACGGGCTCTACCTGAGCTCAGCCGGGCCTGGTTCAGAGCCTCTGTACCACGTGCAGAGCCTGGCTTTACACTATCCATCTCCAAATCTGCACGCAGTTGGGTCGGGGGGAGCAGGGCAGGGGGGCACACAGAAGGTAAGAGAAAGGACAAACAAATTAAAATACCGGCCGGGTTTGCAGAGGCAGAGAAAGAGCAGAGAAATGCAGATTTTGGGGTTGTTCTGGGGTTTGCAACCATCATCTTTGATGCACAGAGATGTTGCAAGCAAGAACCACCGGTGCAGAGCACGGAGGAGCACCCAGGCAAGGGAGGGAAGGAGGCCTGACCCCCTGAATGGGGAGCAACGGCCAAATTTCTCATCTTTGCTGCAATTACATGGATGTGGCTGCCAGAAGAGATTAAGTTTGCATGAAAAACAAGCAAACTCTAATTGGCAGCTATATTAGAGCTGCTCTGATGTTGAACTCTTTGCTCTACACAACCGGTGGGGAAAGGGGAGCGATTCTGAACACTCACCTTTTGGGTTAAGTGACCAGAGAGATTTGCATTAAAAGGAGCAAAAAGAAAGAAAGAAAGGAAGGAAAACCCCCAAACCTGCCCTTACTATTATGTAGCTGTGATATCTGCAGGTCCTTTTTTAAGGCTGATGCATGAAATCCAAACCGAGCAGAGGCTCCAGGGCCACGGACACTCTCCCGAGSCAGGAGGTTTCGTTTGGCATCGACGGGGCCTGGCCAGGACCACAGTGAGGAGCAGCGGGAATCCATTCTCAAGCAATAACAAATTGCCAGTCCTCAAATTAATCCCCTTCCATCAACCAACTTTTAACTTCTTCTTTCAAACTGACGTTCTCATTTGGTGCGCTCTGCACTTGAGAGTGCCATTGCTTTTGATTACGCTTTTATTGAYACAAAATGATCATATTCTAGCAGAAAACAGCTAGAATTGCTGCTTTAAAAAAAGATTATTTCCCTGCTATATTTGTTTTATGTCTGAAGAGCTTTAAAAAGGCCCATATTAGACTAAAGCTTTGCTTTGCTTTCCCTGCATGTCCTTTAAAGCACCTGTGCTGACTTGCACGCACAGAATTAAAAACACGCAAAAAAAGAGGGCGAGAGAGATGGAGACAAAGAGAAAGAAGGGAAAAGGAATCAATGACAACGTACAAGGGGGGAAGTAGCTCCAGGATGCTGGACGGGCTCCGTGGGCAGGGGAAACTGGCAAGGGATAATTAAAGAAAACAAAAACAGAGAAGTTGGTTAAAACATGCCCCCACTGCGTTAAATTCATACAAAGCTCAGCTCTATGCGGCGCCACCACAGCCCCAATCCTTCACGTTGCAAATCCATTAAGATCCTGGAGTTGCCCCACCCGAAAAGTGCCCTTTTTCTGGCAAAAAAAAAAAACATTTATGGGGTGTGAACCATCAGCCCAAGGCYCATCCCAAGGGCACAGAGCTCTGCAGGGGCTGCTCCCCTGCCCGCTAAGCCTGTGGTTATGGTTGAGCCTGTGCTTGAGGGCTTTGCTGAGGCAGGAGCAGGGCTGCACGATGTGCTATTTCCCTACGTACATCGACAACAACAACCACTTAAAAAGGGGTARGAGCTCCCCAATTCGCAAATGGACTTTTCGGGTCCGTTTGCCCCGTTCCTGGTGGTGCTCAAGCASGGAGCTGCTTTCTCATGCAAGGAGCAAAGCAGAACCATCCAAGAGGAGCAGCTTCCTCTGGGCTCTCCATGAACACACTGCACAGCCTGGATGCTCTAGCTGTTTATTCCTGAAAATATATACCTGCCTTGGCACAATACCTGGATTGCGATTCAAGGAGACATCAAACAACTCCCTTGCTGATGTGGGATTAACACGAATGGAACTAATGACTTCTGGTTTATTTTCCTGTATTTTGCTTGGGCTCCTGCAGGATGTAAATCCTGTTTGCCCCCATTCTTCCTGATCTGGTAAATGAAACAGCACCTTTTTGGTGGGATTAGCAGGCACCATCTCTCACGTGTCTGCCATGATTGCAAGGGCTCTTAAACAATGAATGTAACTTGATTTTGCACCTTTGCAGTTGAAATTAATTAATTTAGGGCTGTATTGGAGCCCTTGGCTCAGGGCTCAGAAAGCTTCATGTTTTGCCATGAATAACACGCTGCTCATTAGCAAAATACAGGAGACGAATGGCATGTATGAGTTGAAACGTGGTAGGAAAGTGGAAATACAGGTAAAAGCACCACAGCAAATGTCCAGACACATGAGAAAAACATGGAATGAAGCAGATACAAATGCAGACACATGCATGGTTCCTGGAAAAGACCAAGCAGAGCTGGGCACAACCGAATGAGACGAGTAAACAGCCTCAATCTGCAGGTTTTYCCTAAATATACCCTCAAAACCAGCTACACTTTCTTTCTCCCAAGCARCACAATGAATATTTCAAATATTTCCTTCTCACCAGGACGACTATCTGAATTTCAGATACAATCTTTCATCCCGTACCTCTTCCAAAACCTTTTTATGCAAGACCTGATTCCAGGAATACTGCAATTCAGCTAAACTGTCAGGGAATGGCATTAGTTATAAAATACTGGGTACTGATTCCATATAATCATTTAGTTCCAGGAATAAACCTTAGAATATTGATCTGAGTAAGAATTCAGGAAGAATTTAGAGGAAAAAACACGTAGGATTCAGTTAAATCAGCTGGGATTTGTTGGTCTCGCACTACCCTTCTGGATCTGTGCAGTGGATTTTTAAGTAAATAGAAACAGTCAGGACATCACTTTGCATTTTGTCTGGGGAAGGGAAAAAAAAGGAYTTCCTCCCAGCACTGAGCAAGAAAATTTGGGGCAGCAGCTTAGCAGGAAAATGGAGGGACAAGGTTCCTGAGCAAGTACCAARGCAATCCTAATTCTATTGTCCTTTTTATTTTGCCTTTCTTGTGCACAGGTTGAGTCTACAAGAAGCGCTGCAGCTTGTTCATAAATTCGGAAACGCATTTGAAATCAAGGTCTGTGTCAGCCCACAGAAACACCAAGTACCCACCTCATATGGAMAGGGAGCTCCCAGTCTCCATTGCTGTGTTGCTAAGATCACAAGCAGCATTTGGGGAGATGAGAGTTTTACCTATTCCAGAGATTATATAAGGKAAAAGAAAACGCTCTTTCCTACTCTTTGGAACTTCCAGAATTGAATAAAACGGACAGGGTTTTCCTGCAAGGATAGTTTGCCTTCTGTTTATCTCCGACACTGGCTRCATTCTCCCTGGTGTGAGCATCTACTTCCCCAGTCAAAGAAAATATTGTTGTAAAAGCAGAGCTTGCATTTCAGCCCAGCCTTCCTCTCTGATTGCCTGCCTTTCATCTCCATTTGCTTTCAGTCCTTATTTGTCCTGCCTTTAAGACCAATATAATATCTTACAGTTCTATTAAAACATCGTCCTCATCACTTCTGCAAATCAAACCCTCAAATTATAAATAATAATAAAAATGCAGGGCAGGAAGCTCTTTGCTTTCCATCTGCTTTTCATTAGATTACTCCATCCAGCCAAATCTAAGGATGCTTACACAACACAGGCAGTTCTATGCCTGTAAATTCCTTTGTGGCAACGCTTTATGCTGCAAAATGCCCTAGATGTTCTACAAACAATGTTTTGATTGGAGGGAAGAAGGTTGCACGGTGATAAATACGCCTTATCAAGCCCAAATCTGAAACTTCATGTTCATTCTGGTCGAAATATCCTGCTAAAGTCAAGTAAGGACAAAAATCTGTGGTTCTGCTTAGAAATTCCTTGCAAAAAGGAAGGCAATCTAACATTTAAAATGTAGGTAGAGGGGCCTTCTCTGCAGTTTTTTGCTTTTAATTTGATGCAGGGAGCAACTATTGGGCAGCTCAACAGTGAYGGCCTCATGACATCATGGCAGTATCTCACAACATATTAATTTAACAGCATTTGGGCTTCTTACATCAAGTTTATAACAAATGTTTTCCCTGACTGAAAGAGGAAACGCACTCCCTAATATGTGGTTAAAGGCAGGCTTTACACAACCTTCCAAAAAAGATCTGCCATTTTCAAATGCATTTAGCACAATCTTAAGTTTGATATGTGGGTGTATATATGTATTTTGAAAGACTAAAAGGAAAGCTTCAGCACCAGTAGATTCTGCAGCTTTGCTGGCAGAGACACCTGCAATCGCTTCCAGTGATGCTAGTGGAGATGCCACGAAAATCACAGCTCAGATCTTACCTTCCATTTCATTTTCTTTTGATCAGCAACGCCTGGTATCAATTTGCCTGTATTTCCTAGGAKACACCACTGTCCAGAGGGACAGCAGGAGGTGGAGGGAGTTACATACCCACAATGAAAGCACAAAGGGTCCCAAGTTCCGTTATATTTGGCTTCCTCCACCAATCTACCCAATTTATCTGTTCCACCTACGTCAGCACWAACATTTTGGGGTCACTTCTATGTGTTTCTCACGACACCAAGACCTGGGACATTGCATAGAACTGTTAATTACTCCTCACTGAAGGAATCTCAAGTTCTTCTAAGCTTAAAATCTCTCCAAACACACAGGAGATGAACACTGATGTTAGCTTATGTAACACTGCAGATGAAAGCCTGTAATAGCAGCTGTTCCAAGACAGATAACGTGCGGATGATCGACACGTACAGAGGGTAACATGGCATGAATAAAGGATGTTCAACACACACACAGGATGACAGGGGATGTATAATGCAGATATTAAGCATGGAACGCTGACAAGACGGCTCCTTTTTATTCCATTGCATCTTAAAAACTAAACATACATACCTGGTTTTGGCACAGAATTGGTCACAGACTGAGGAACTTTGTCATTAATTAATTCAACGCATTCACTAGGAAAAAATCCAACCTGCAATAGAGAGAGAGACAGAATATTGAACACTGGCTTTTTAGATCAGGATTGTTAAAACTTGGGTCTAATTATAGCTTTTATGAAGCCTCCTGTAATCTTTAACTCCATTTGCCTGGCAACCATAGCATTATCCAGCCTAAAATGACCCGGCATAACAAAAATAATTCTTCAAATTGACACAGGCAAAAAAAAAATTACACACTAAGTTATTAGTTCTGTAAAATACTGTGTTATAAATGTGTTTTCTAAGGAGAGAGGTATGARCCTTCACCTGTGTGGATGAGGGATGAGGATAAGCGTGATACCATACACGTGAAAACAACACAATTCAATGTGGTTCTGGTTAAAGTGTATTCCTTTCAGGATTAGAGAACAGATTTAATAAAATGCAGGTCTCATTTTAGTCTGTACATTTGTACCTAAGAACCCAGTAATTTGACTCGTCATCAACACACGTATTTTTAGAAAGAAGGAAGATAGAGGGAAAACATCTCCTGCCTTGCACAATGCAATGGTGATTTTTGTGCAGCTCAGAAATAGAAATATCCTGATTAGCACAAGGCAAACAGCACGAATCCGAGCACGACATACAGAGCCCCTCATCATATGGCWCGCTTTGCCAGAAGCTGCTGGGGAACAGGTCGCCTAGCTCATATACAATAAGTATTGGTATTTAAGCAGACACATTATGTGATTTTTAAATACTTGGGTGTAGCTAAGAGTCCTGTGCGAGAGATGCAGCAGGCGGTTTTTATTGRCAATATTTGGATGCGAATCTTCCATTAATCATAATGGAAAACGGGGGAACCAAATCCCATCACAGCCCTAGAGAGTAATCAGAAACTCAGCTGCCTTTGCCCGTTGCCATAATGTATATTACYAGACACAATATACAATGCAAACCATGAATTTAAATGTGAAAGAAGCCTCATGATGGCCCTGCCACTGCTGCTCAGCGTGTCAGCAGCGTTCCCACGTTCACAGGTCAATAATCAGCATGGAGTTTTTGGGGAAAGACAACTGAAGTCTGTGCTGGTCTTGACAAACTGCTCTCAGATATTAACTCACGAGTTTGGAGGGCTTTGCAGTTTGAGTGATTTAGCTTTTCCTCCACCATCCTCAAGAGATCGTCTGCAGGGTCACAACCCCTAACTGGTGCCTCCTTCCCACCCACTCCAAAGCTGCTGCTTTCCCTTCCGTGGAAAGTTTTCCACAATTCTGCATAAATAAATGACTCCGGTCCCACAGTAAAGCCCAACAGATGCTGCAAGGCCCTGTTCGAGCCTGATCCAGGATTAAGGGATTTGGCAACACACAAAAACTAATAGCAAGGGTAATATATTTAGACAATGCAAGGTCATCTAAAGGTTAAAAAAAAAAAAAAACCCTACGCACCTTAACAGAGGAGGAAAACACAGGGAGCTGCTGCAGATGAACATTTCTGCAACAGCTACGATTGCACCTTGGTTTTCTACACACAGCTTTATGGGAAAGGCTCTAAAGAGCAGCAATTGCTTTCAGTGCACAAGGAGGGAACGCAAGCAAAAGAGCAGGCAGCAGCCACATAAATGGCACGAAACCCATGATAAATCCATGGGCTAAAGGCCAACTTGCTCTGTTCACTACCTGACCATGCAGAAAACTCAAGAGAGGGGCAGAGAAATTCAGAGATGCTGCCTGAAATGCCCCATGCCAACGTAGCACCGTTCCCTGGATGGAGGCGGCCTCCACCCCCAGCTGCACATTYCCGTGTGCCGCTTTGTGCACCGGTTCCGTGCTGGAAAGACGAGGGATGAATAAAGAGATGATGGGAACAAAGAGAGCTGGGCGGCCGTGAACGTGGAGGTGGCTGCAATTTAGGTAACGATCGCGCATAGAAAGCAGTGAGTCAYCAAAGACTTGAAATTCAAGGTTCAAGCAAAAACCAAAAAAAAAAAAGTATCTTGAAAATCATTTTGCCTTAACCAGAGAGACTGAGAAGAAGCCTAATGGGTTGCTTTGTTCTGCATAGGATTAAGAGGCTGGCACTGCAGCCATCAGGTGAGCTACTGGGAGAAAGGCAACTAGGAAATCCAAAGGACTAACGAGAAAAGGGGACACAACCCCAAGGGAATGGTCTGTTTTTCCTCCCCTTACCAGGCCTGACAGAGGTAGCTGCAAGGATCGAGTCCTCATGCTGTGCAGGAGGAAATTTTCTTCCCAATTCCCAAATTTCTTCCCAACTTTCCTTTTATTCTGCCTCCTCTTCTCAGCATCTCTCTCTAACCATCACCTGATTTGACTTCTCTTCCCTGCAGCTACTTATTTTGCAAGTTCTCCTGGATTCCCTTCCCGACTTAAGCTGCTCTGACAGCTCCACACTTCTTTACCGACCTGGACCACATCTGTGCTTGCATGTGCATTTAACCCAGGAGTTTTTTTCTGTATTTTTACAATCCTTAAACTTCAGCACAGGTTAACCCCCCTCCTCRGTATCTTTGCACTCCACTGGGACCTGCATCTCTTGCTAGCGGAGGGTGAGCGAGGCCACGAAAAGCTCCGATGTGCACGCTGAGAAATGCCAAAAACTGTCAAGTCAGGGGAAAAACGCCTCTCTGCCCATCAGAGGCACGTTTATGTGATGAGATCTGTTTATGTAGGGACAACAGAGCTAGCAGAGCTYGTGAAATTCCTGCCTGTCAAGCGAGATACAGCTGCTGGAGCCCGCTCCCAGCTAAGTGGCTTTCTGCAGCAGTCAGCACGGGCCGAGCTTGCAGATGGCCCTTCCTGGATCGCAGCTGACAAGCAGCAACTTCTGAGAGCACACTTTGCTGCACTCGTGCAAATGCCGTCCGAGAGCTACTGAAACATGTATCATTGAGGCTCTATTGCTATTTGTTGCTTTGGGTAAGCTTTATAAACAAAGAGGGTTTTGCAGCCTTAGTTTTCTATCAAGTAGTTCTGCTTTATTTTGCAGGTTCCTTCGGAAGCTAAACATGACAAAGCCTCAATGCACTTAACTGTATCAGCTATTTTTGACAGGACAATAATACAAAAGTCCCACAAGGACAAAATAGTGTTCAAAACTAGCCCAAGAACAGGCAGGTTTGCTCAAGAAATACCCTTGTGTTAACTCTACAAACAAACTGAATTTCCTGCCTGCTATCATGTGTCCACGCTGCTCTAATTCTACATCAAATGAGACATTATCTGAACTCCCCTATTTGGTAMAAAGCCAGCAAAAACTATGGCATGTGAGCAGGCTAATCAGACCAAAATGCAAACTCCAAATTTCATCTGCTCATGGAGAGACCGTCACGTGAAAACCCTTCCACTAAGAGACACCACAGTGGGAAGGGGTAAAATCCTTTGTTCTGCCCTGTCTAAATGTTAGACAGTGGAAAGAATGGGATGATTTGGATAACAGTGGCAGCTGTCACAGGGAAGCTGCAACATAATCTTCTAGCAGCACCAGGCCAGCTGTCCAGCAGGATCAAAGGGTTAGGTCTGTTCCTACCTTGTGCAGGATTCTTCCAATGGAGACCCCATCTAGCTCAAGTTCAAAGTGCAAGGGCAAACGCCTTCTCTTTACATTCACAAGYAATTGTGGGCACAGCAGGTGCCTGAGCATGGGCCTTGATTCAAGCTGGTGCTCATGCCTACCTGAAATCCATGCTTGCCTCTCCACCACGTGGTCAGCTCCTTGGGAGGCATGTCAATAACAGACACGATGTCTCCGACCTGGAAAACATTTGCAACGTCAACCACAGCTTGCAAAGAGGCAAAAKGAAAGCGTGACTCCAACCCATGAAATCCCCAAGCCTGCGACCAACTTCTCCAACGAGGCATCTTGAGGAGCAAGCTGCAAGGTAGAAGGCTCAGAGCGTTACACAACCTACAGGATACAGCTGTTGTAGCTATTCATAGGGAAAAGACTGTCAAAAACGGCAGGCGCTCTGCCAAAGGGGACAGAACCGCTCTGATTAAACCGCAGTGAGAGCACGAAAAACTTGGGAAGATATTTTCAAGTAGCTGAAGTCATTTTTGCTTCATGCCATATATATATCTGAATGTATGCACCTACATATGGCTGCTTGTTTCCTTTCAAGGCAAGATGTTAAGAGCTCCCTTTAGTGTTCACAAGCTGACAGAGACTTCTCCTCATTAGAAAATGAACAGAGAGGTGAAAATGAGAAAAGYCACAGCAGAATAGGCAGAACCTAACCAAATACTGCAGCTTGTTATGGTGAAAATTATCAATAATAAAGCCTATCTTTTACCTGACGTTTTGCCCTAATGGTTCTCCAAGTGCTTTTCAAAGAAGATAACACATCTCCCCCTTTCCAACAAGGATAACTGAGACACAGGTATATGAAATGATTTGCTCAAGGGAACAGCAAACCCGCAGAGGAGACCACGTTGAGCAGAGAAGCCCAAATTCCTCCTGAGGACTGACAAGCAAACGCCAGGGTCACCTACATTCACAGCAGCTTAAACACAAAAAGACAGTGTGGGTTAGGGATCCTATGCCTAATAGCAGCTTGCCTGCCCAGCTGAGCATTGCAAGGCTGAACCAGCTCGCTGGCACAGACCTGGGAGATKGACAAATGGGGAGTGCTGTCTTAGTGCTTTATTCATATGAAAACCCTGCCTAACGGGCTGTATCCTGAGCTGCCTGCATTTTAGCTTGGAAGATGCTGTGTCCACGTGTCTCTCTGCTTAGCTCTGGTCTTCGGTGTACACTAATAATTGCCTCAGCTTTAAATGCCAATAAAACCTTGGCAGCGTGAGGTTAGCACTGTGATTTTTACTTCCCATGCTGCATGCTAAGCCTAGGATCACAACAGCTCCTTGGGGCACTAAATGTTTTCCTTTTTCCTTTYTTTTTTGCCTAATGCTACCAATACTGGGTAAAACTGGCTAATGGATAATTAAATTGGCATGTGTCCACATAAACACATATGTAGACTGTCTTCCTGAACATATTTAACACACTTTTAATCCACAGTACAATAGCTATGCAGGGTCTGCTGTTGCAAACACACCAAATACACCCTTCTACACACGGTAAAAAAGAATGCTTAATTATTTACCTCAAAGGACAGCTCATCTGCTGCCTGAGCAATATATCTCTTAATAACATGGGCAGCTGCGATAGCAGGAACGTTAATGGACGATTCCTCGTGGACTAGCAGGTGATTCCCCTTGTTATCAATCTGCAACAAAGAGCACAGGAGATTGTGAGGCAGCTGAGGACAAGTGGCTGCGAGGATGCGGGTTATTGGTGCTCATCCGTGGCAGGGACTTCAAGCTGATTCACAGAGACAGCACAGCTTGGGGGCCCCCTCAAGAGAGCAGCGTGCGGAGACATCGTATGGCACAGCACGTATAGAAATGAGGAGGAAGGGCAACCCAAAGTGCATTTCAGAAGGTCCAGTGTCCCCATGCACATAACTGAGAAGGAAAACGCTGCATTTGTGCATCTCTGGGTACAAGCAGGAACATGACACTGCATGTTTACACCTCCCTTTAACACTGAATTGTATTGCTTTTCTTCAAGCACTTCAAATGACAACACGAAAATAACTATAAAAACTCTCTGCAAAGATGAATTAATGTTCAAAGAGAGTCACCGAGGTAACAAAAAGATGATGTCAAACTGAAAATGAGCAACACATTATTTGTGTCTTTAAGAGAAMGTGGTTCCTTATCCCGTGCTGCAGTCATGAGCCTGCTTTCAAAAACCCTGCACTTTTGCACGTGAATTCTGGTTAGATTCTAGATTAATCTAAGAATGGGGAAATCTGCAGAAATCCAATKGTACTGCAGCAATTCACTAGCATGTGCACTTGATTTGCTGTAATCTCTGCTTTCACTGTGTTGCTGTAAATTCCGCAGTTGCATTTGCCTCTATAAGCTTCCCTTCCACCTTTTTGCTGAGAGGCTTTCCAAGATTTGTCTTGGAAGGATTTTGGGGTGGGGAACAAGCAGAGCAGCAGGGAAAAAGGCAGGGAAACRCCCTCAGTCCATAAAGGAGCATTTAAAGAAGCTTTGCAACTGCCTAATAGCAGTTCTTTCTATCCCTGGTGTAATGCACCAGTGTCATCAGGCAAGACGTACGCATTTACACGCAGCCTAATCCCTAACTGCCCCGCTGCCAGGTGGCCTTCCTCACTTAGCTCTATTCTTCCTGCACCCTTTGCCCAATAAAGTCTATTGTTTAGGGTGGTACAAGACCATTAATAGAGCAACCAAAACTACAGCTGCAGTTCACAATATACAAGCAGCCCCGCTGCAAGCACAACGTGGGCTCTGTTGCACAGCTCAGCCAACGGCGAGGGCAAACGGGAGCTGGTATTTCTTGTTTCTATGCAGCAATTAAGCTTGAATTGTTTYAGAAACTTGTCATGCTTGCGATGATCCCCTAGCAAAAAAAGGGCACAGGAATGTGTGCTTTACCTGCAACCTATTACTTAAAAGACTTTGGGCATTGCCTGGATTTATCCAGGTATCCACCAAATCATCTACTGCTCTTCATTGCCACCTTCCCAAACATCAGGATAGCTTCTTTTCCATGACAAAATCCAAGCACAAGGAGCAAATACAGCTCCTATATTCTGGACATGGGAGCTGATGCAACAACCTGAGCTTCAAACTGTACCTCCATCCACGTGAGGGCTGGCCCGCAGTTGATCTTGTTGCCTGCGATGGCAGAGAGACGGGACAGGTAAGCCATCAGCATCTGGGTGACCAGCTGCCATGGGAGAGAAAACACATGGGTTTTCAGTCAGACTTTGGAGACGCTTCTTCAAAACTATCACACCTTATCCATTGGGAACARCTATAGAAATATATTCCTTCTGGCAAGTTGATCTGTCATGTGGAGGAGGAGGAGGAACTGCATCTAGTGTTGCAATAAGCTATGCAAAAATTGTGTAAAGAAGCAGTTTCCGGAAGGATAATAGTGTCATATGGAGATTTTTAGTAATTTTCCTTGTCTAGGGACATTAAATCTTAAGCCTTCCACTCATCATGAATTTCCCATGCAAACAAATCATTTATATTACACCCAAAGACATCTGAGAAACATTCCCTGAAACAAAACTGCCATTTTCAGCCACTTGCAAACACTTAAAAATGTGGCAACTCGAAGCGACCCCTTGGCAAAACAGTAATTTCCCAAACAACAGAAGAGGGTTTCAAAAATGCACTTAACAACGTCCCTTCTAMAGCTTTAATAAACAGGAACCTACCGAGGCCTTTCCAAAGCTTCCCTCACAACATTACCAAGTAATACTGCAGCTCTGAGTCTGCAGGAGTGTTTGAAATACTGTTCTCCTCAAATATGTGTTCAAATTTGSTTGATTTAAACCTTATCTTATGGATACCTACTGGTCACTCTGTGCTCTGTGGGCTGTTACTTTACCTCCGGACTGTCCTTCAGGGCATCGGAACGGGGAAGCTCTGAGAGCTGGGAGAAGCGACGGTCATAAATGCACAGGTGAAGATGCTTATCCAGCACCCTGAAATCTTCATAACTGCGCTTCACAATCCAGCTCCTTCCCTGCACGAACAGAAAACAGCACTCCATTTTAACAAGGGGTTCACCAATTCATTTCAGATGGCTCCAGGCTGTGAACTGTGCCCCTCAACCCCTGTATTTCACAAGCCTAAAGTGAGGGGAGCAGATTCCTTTAGGATACACGAAATCTGCAATGTTTGTCAGTTCCCAGAATAACTGAGATGGGAAGGGACCCCTGGGAAGTCCAACCCCGCTGCTCACCTAGGCTAGAGGTTCTCCGCGCGCTGCCCTCCRGCTCGCACACGGCACAAGCGACTGCTGCACAAGGTGGCAGTTGAGCCCGGTGCCACCGGACTGTTTGCCTTAGAACCACAGAGGTTCTGTGGGYGCTAAGACACCGGCTGGACCACTGACTTCCAGGGTGGGGTGGACGGAATCGCTCCTGGCAGGTGGGTTTTACCATCTAGGATGCCACAGGCATGTGCTAAAGTCCCATTAATTCCCATTTGTAAAAAAGATAAAACCCCACCACTAAAACCCCTAGAATAAAAGCCAGAATATTTCTATATATTTTGCAATTTTATTCAGCAGAAGCGTTTGCGCTGACAAGCACCAAGGCATTCATGGAATTTCTTCAAAATGAGCCCATCTGGATGTGCTGCCACCCTCGCTGCCGTCTCCCCTTCCACGTTCCCTCGCCTTAGCGAGCTGCGTGGGACTGAAGCAGCACAAAAGCCTGCAAAGATTTCAGCACGTTGCCCAGAGCTTCTCGGCTCCTCCCCGCTCCCAAAGCAAGAAGAAATGTCACGCTAAAGAAGAAAAACGTTCGCCARTTACTGAACCGATGATTTAATTTCCACCGAGGCAGAGGTTTGGAGAGCAAAAGGCCRATGATGCAGGGTGACCCAGGGAATGACACTGCTCATTGCGGCGCTGCTTGGGCAGGGAAGAGCAAATTGAAGAGCGGGGCTTTAAACAAGGCTTAAACACCCTCTCCCGTTGCATTGCYGTAGTTAAAAAAAGCAGCTCTGCTCCGTCATTTCTCAAACCACTCGCCTGCCCGCTACCAAAAACCTACACGTGTCCAAGAGAAAAAAGTCAAGTATTTTGTTTCTGGCTAAATCCATCAAAATCTGCCCAGAGAGGCCYCCTTTTTTCTCCATCAAAGCACCTTCCAGCACGCACAGCCTTCCTGTCCCACGGTCCGAGCGTGTTTTCTCTACGGCAGCTCTGCTTTATTTATCTTAAGCCAGGCCCAGACCTTGCCTTGCTGGTTCACAAGCTCAGCTCCTGAGAGAAATCAGAGGGATGCTCTGGGTGAACCCCACCAGTCTGCACGGAGGCCGAGACCAGCAACYGAGATGAAAGCACGGAGCAAAAGTCACTTCACTTTGACCCGACAGTAAGAAAATATGGAGTATTAAATGGCTGGAAAAACGCCAGCATCCASCAGGAGAGTTTTGCTCTGCCATGCGGGTGACTTTTACAGCTGTCTGGGTCTTAGGTTGTGTGTGTTATTCCAGCACGACCCTTCGGCCCTTTTTTATTACAAATCACGCTGGAAACTGGCTTGGAAATTCAGTCAAAACAGAKAAGGGGGCCTGATAAAATCCCCTGCTTGCAGTTTACGCAGGAAGTGTTTTTAGCTGGTGCTGTAGGTGGATTGCGTCGGGCTTAGGTCTGTTTACCAAAACGTCTCGGATGATTTCACGCCTGCCAGGGTATTATTTCCACTTGGGGGAAATGAGAAAACTTAAGAACTCGGAGGGAGTTTGCACTGGAGCAGGACAAGGCTGTGGATGAAGCACTCGGCAGCGCAAGGTGTTCTGGCCGGYGCGCTAACAGCCAACGCACTGAGCAGGGTATTTAGAAAAATGCAAAGCTTAAAGGCATGGAAATAATCGAAAACCCGCCGTATCTAACGCTGCTTCCAAGCAAGCAGGTGTCTGCAAGATGTAGATAACCACGACACTAAATAAAAAGCACAGAATATTATTTAGAGAGCGAAAGAAGCACGGGAAGCCTTAGCGGGGGTTTGTAGCGCAGCTGGCGCTGAGGCCAAATGGGAAAAGAGCCGCTTTCCTGGTAGCTGCATGAGGTGGGTTTAAAGAGGAGCCTTGAGGAGGTGCCCGGCTCTGAGGGATGAAACATTCAGGGCAGGTGAGCTTTAATAGCCAGCATCCTTAAGAGGGTCTTTTTAAAAGGTAAATGGTAATAATCCTGCATTCCTCAAATGGGAAAATAGTCTAAAAAAATGTGTTTTTTAGCAAGGTTGGGGCATGAGCGTGTGCTGTCACTGAGACACCCTGGTCACGGCTAACTTGCAGGGCTGGGTGTGCTTGGCACTACCTGTCCTGAAGGGCTCTCAGCTTTGCAAAGACACCTATATAAACCTCAAGGCAGTGCAGAAAACCAGGCACATCCRCCAGAGCTCCTCCTCTTGCTTTGGCCTCGCACCAAAGGCGGCCCTTGCAGAAGCTGTAAAACAAGCAAAGTTGCCCCTAAGCAGCAACTCTCGAGCGCATTTACACTCGCCTAATTCTGGGGCAAGAAAGGGACGTCTCTGCAGAGGCCTSGAAGCCAAAGAGCTCTCTGCAATTTGTGGCCAGGCCCAGCCTTGTCTGCAAAGCACCACAGGCGCGGGAGCAGCCCTGCCAAAAAGCATCACTCACAGCGAGGGGCCCAAACTGCCAGCCTGTCCTCTTGGATTTCCACAGCGTGTTCGCTCCAGAGCGCATCGGAATCGGCCGGGATGCGGGGAGACGGAGCTCACTCGGAGCTTGCTTTCAGCAGGCGAAATGCCCAAAGGCCGTGACATGAACAAAGTACCGTGTAATTTTCAAAGCTTTGACTGCTTCGAAAAAAATAATTAAAAAAAAACCCTCACGTGGCAGGACATCCATGTGATTTGGCACTTCATTCTGAGGAATAATTAAGGTTAAGAAGCAGAGCGGCTTYTCAGCTCCTGGTATCTGAACCAGCCCCCAAAAAAGTCAGGTGTAGCCTCGTCCTTAACGAACATCACYCTAATTCATGAATGAATTTATTCCTCAGCATTTCCAACACAGTTGCAGRGGAATAGCTGGTAATTAGGCAGCTCTTAAAGGTTTCTAGACAAGCTGTGTTAGAAGTCGACACCACTTCCTCTCCCCCCTACAGCTGCTATTTTACTTTTAAGAAAGCCTGGAACGGACCCAAAGTTTTCAAAGGCGCGACCTTGCCAGGGCTTTGGCATCGCCTCCACTCCGAGCAGAGCCAAATAGCTCTTTTTGGGCTCCTTGCCAGCTTCATAAATTCTTTATTAGCCCAAATTAATATTGTCGTTTCACTCGGATTTATTTGTGTTTATTGCAGCGTGTGACCTGGGCTCCAAGCACAGAGCACCACAGGATGGGGTGGCTTGGGGGTAGCAAAGGTCTTCAGTGCTCGTCTCGAGGACAAGGGGKTGACATCTTCAAAAATTCAAGGCAGAAAACCAGGTAAAAGACCGGAGAAAAAGGGTAGGGATTTCCCCTTAATGCAGATGAGACAAATTTTCGTATATCCACACTTATATTTATGTGTGTTTTGGAACTTGGTCCCCTGAGTCCATCTGCCTGAAGAGCTGTTGCCTTTCTCAGGGGGCCCTGTAGTACTTAATAACTGTTCTCTAGGTGTTTGAATGTCAATCACACAGCTGTTAATACATTAAACAGGCCCTTAAAACCAAAAAAGAAACTGTATAGAAGATTTCCAGGGTTTAACTCCAGCAATTTGTGGCTTTTAGGACGGACTATCACAAGCGAACAGAACCAGCAAACCATGTTTTCGACATAAGTAGCCCAAAATCTTTCCTTCTGTGAAAATMTATTCCGTCCTCCCACCCCACAAAGCATCCAGGATGGGGAATCCTGTCTGTTCTTCCCACTCGGATCCTATCTTTTCCTGGAATTCTCTCCTCAGTCCTTGAAAGCTCTTATTACTGCAACCACCTTCCAGTTTTGCAGCCAGCTTGACCACACAACAGACGGATTAACCTATTTCACCCTTTTCTCTGCTCTTTCGGCACTGATTTATTCTTAACACACACCCTAACCCCATTTAATCGTGGGGCAGACCTCATAAATTCTCGTAAAAACRTCTCAGAAACACGGCTCAAAAATGCCTTTTTCTCCAGCCTTATCTGGAGGGGTTTAGCAAAACAGTCAGCAAACAGCAATTCTCTTCACACCGCTGAAATGCTGCGTACAGATGGGAAAGAGTGAGATAGAATTTCCTTACCGTAAATGCCTAATTGCAGCCTGCCAAACCCGGCTGACTGAGCTGGAAAAGTCTTAACGTTCAAACGCTCTGGTTTCCTCGCCTGCTGCCCAGCGAGATGACAAGAGGGATGGGGTTTTGTGGACCACACAACACACAGATGGTGTCTGCACACAAGCCGAACCGGGTACAATGATACAGCACATTCGACCCCAAAACTTGCTGTTTTCACCTCATCCGTGGCCTGAATTTGCCAGGATGCCCAACAGCCCTTGCTGGTCACCATGCTATTTGTTCTTGCAACAAGTCCCGGGATCTTCAAGCTTTTTAGTTTATATGCATTTARCCTTAACCCTGAGAACTTGTTTTCTTTCAGTCCACCAGAGAAATATAGGGATTTTTGCTGTAATGGGCTGAACACCAGCACTAGGGGCATATCCAAACAGCAATCAAAGTGAAATTTGTTTTACAGCTTTTTTAATCCTCCCTCCCTCCTTCAGTATTTTTGGCCCGGTACAGATGCATCCTGCCAAAATCTCTCCCTGTTGCACTATCATTCCATGAGCTATTTCACACCTCCCTTTTAATTCTACCATGGAGCCAAATCCAGCCCGACACCTCTGGTGTCCGACGCGTGACAGGAGGAAATCRCTCCCTGGATGTTAGGAGAAGCCTTGAGGTGTCAGGGGTGCAAACGATCCTCAGCTGCTCCCYTCATGCCTTTCATCGGATCCAGATRCCACGAGCTTTGTGAGCATCTGAACGACAGGRACCCAGGGCAACATCACAAGGCCACGTTCCTAACCACGAAGAGGTGCAGCCTGCTGARTAAGAGGGTAGGGGAAACCCTGGTATTTACCTGGCAAGAGACCTGGACAAGGTAGACGAGTTCCTTGGATTCGCAGCCGTTTCTTGTTACTTCATTCTGTTCCTCCGGGAGCGAAAGCTGGAGCCGGGAGGGGAGGAGAGAGAAAAAGAGCAGGTCAATGAGCAGGACACGCAGGGAGAGGCGCAGCCGCTTGCCCCGAGGACCAGGCAAGGAGCAAAGGGCTCCTCCGTCTGCAGCTCTCAGATGTGCTCGTGGTTTGCACAGACCTTCCAAAACCCGCCTGGATGTTGGCAACCCATCTGAGAGCTTAGGAATAAAAACACAGGTCAGAAACCGAGTGTTCACAGCCAGGCAAACGGCTCTAGCCAGGGGTTAAACACCCACGTTTACAAGTCTGTAAAAACCAACCATTCACTGAAAGCATCCCCATAAACGTCTAGGTATCAAATAACAGTGATKGCTCCTCCCAGTATTTGCTAGACAATCAAACACATCTTTCAATATCAATATTGGAAAGCAAGAGAGCTTTACGGCACCATTCGCCCAATACAGGACACACGCACACAACCTCAGGACAGGCTTTTTTGCAGGGAAATTGCTTGATTCCYGTACGTGTAATGAGTGTCAAGGAAGGCCGAGTCTCAGCCTGCTCCAAAAAACTCATTAGAAAACATTTTATAATTGTGGGAAGGAGCAGGGGAGAGGGAAAGGCAACCTTCCCATTTACAGGGCTTCCTCAAAGGGAACACGTACATCAGCAAGGGGTGTAATTTTGGAACGACGTCTCCCTACAACAGACGAAACAGCCTCCAAGAGCAGGAGCCCGGCCAAAGCAACGAGCATGATCTCAGTGTGTCAACCCCCTCTAWTAGAGACGGCTTCGCCCTGGTAACTTGCAAGACAAAACTCAACTGCAGAGCTCGTTCCTAGGTAGATATTGCCAGAAAGAGCAGGGTTGGCTGGCCAAGACTTTATTGATCACAAATACAGACGGGACTTGCAAATACTTCAAGTTCAGTTGGTCTCCTCCCCGTCTGAGGAAGAGCGTCTCATCCCTAGTAAGTTGGGAGATAAGGACAGTGATTAGCAGAGCCTCCTGCAGAGGATAATTTATTTGTTATTCCTCTAACAGGGAGAGGTAACAACAAAACAAACTGGAGAAACACTCAGAAATCTGCTCGAAAAGCTCATAGTTTTGGAGCACACGGGTCTAYGTATCGTGTTGCTCTCCTGGAGCAGAGGTTAAGCAGAGCAGGGCAGAAACCAACTCCGGCCTCTCCCAAAGCTCTGAATTTTCCTTGAAACCCAAAGAAAAACACAAAGCAAAGCACAGGGTTAGGAATAAAAGGAGAGCAGCGAAGAAGCCTCACGGGTTTGGTCTGCAGAAGCGTCGAGGAGAAAACGAGACGGCAGCAACGCTGCAGCAGTGGCTTGTGCCAGCGGCTCCGAGGCCGTGGAAAGGCTGATGCTTTTCCTGGCAAAGGCCATGTCATTGTTCCAAGGAAACCTGGTCATCTGCTCACATTTTTCCAAGATGGAATTCAAGGTTTACTCCCTGGCAGAGGCAGCCAGACACATGCAAACTGAGATCTCTCAAGCTGAGCCATAGCAAAAGCTCATCACGTTTCCAAACCACTCCTGCATCTGCTCATTTTCCTGACAATACTAGAAATAATCAGAAATACYTTTTTTCTTTCTTTACCACTGCACTTCTAAGGTCTYCTTCGTGTCGGTCCTCTCATTAGTTCCCAYGTTTGYGCAGTTGAGCTAATCAGAGRAGYGAGAAACYACYGGGGCAAACGCCACCTTTGTGCATYGCTTTGGAATGTGGCTWTYGGGTGAAAAGTATATCTGATGGCTAAGARCAAGAACTAGGAGGCTACTTTTCCCTGKTAAGTGTTTCTCTGCATTATTAAAACAAAAATAAAGAAAAAGCTAGGGCCTGAATATCTTTGGGAATCCTGGAGCAGCTAAATGCCTAAATACTGATTAAAGTCAGACAYGCAAAATCAGTATTAATAAAAAGCTGCTCTCAGCCCTCGTCTCGCCAGTAATAGACGCTACTTTTACTATCTCCTAAATTAGCCTGGTGATTCAAGCACCACTTTATCTTCATTTACCTCAATCCATTCTTTATATCAAGTCTTGCTAATGGAGCACCTTCCAAAAACCGGTTTTTGACATCTTTGAAGTTACTGTTTTATTACACTCTAAGTTAAAACCTTTTTCCACAAGGCCACATTTTCCAGTTAATTATTCTGATAGCACAAGTGTATTTATCAGGCCTCTTTCGTGTTGGGTTGCGAATCGTGTTCGATAAAACCACGTTCAAGCATCTGAGATTAATTCCACCAACATAAGTTTGCTAATAGGAAAACTGAGGTTGCCCGAGTAACTTGCACACTGAAATTAAACGTTCCTTTGCAATGAGAAGGCAAAAAGTTTGCATGAAGACGGCTCTTTTCATGGCTTGGATGTAGCACGGTCAAAAACAAGGCTGGAACACCTAAGGAGGATGCTGGTGATACAGGTGAAATTACAGATGTGCCTCAGAYACATGAGATGAGGGCTCTTTTGGTGCTGTTTCCTTGAGTTTTGGGTCTTCAAGACAGGTTTCCAGTGAGGCCATGCACTCGATGYGGGTTGATTTCCACTGTGTTGCTCTGCCTGAGGAGGAGCAATCCGGTTTCCGGGSACGCCAGGCTGCTCTCAGCCCCAATGAGCAGCAGGATCTGGTTTGTACCTGGCTGAAGGGGCAATAAGGAGCAGCCTGGGACAAGACTTGCCTCTTGACTGCAATGTCTGGCTTGGAAAARCTTACTGCCTATGTAACTTGTCAGGGGGCTGTGCCCTGAAGCTGCAAAACTGACCAAGGGTTAAAGCCCAGCATCATTTCGTGCCCACCTAGGGGGTGCCCTGGACCTGTCTGCACCATCCAAGGGCACCCTGAGTTCTGCAACAGCAACTTGGGAAGCAGCAACACGGGCAAAGTCGCTCCTCGAAAGCCTGGAAAGGAAAGGCCACTTAGAGCAAGTTAATTATTTACTGGCTAGGAATCCTGCAGTCTAGTAACAGCTTAGCTGGCTATCACAGGTCTTTCTGCAGCATGGATAGGCATTTGTTTTTGTGTTTTTTTTTTTTTTTTTTTTTAAGCAATAAATATTACTTTATATTCCTGGTGGTTCTGAAGACAAAGGAAGGAATACGGAAAAGGAAGTGAATTATAATATTTTGATCTTATGAAGCAATTGCTGGTTGAGTTAGCCTCATAAAATGGAAGTGTTCCCGGTATTACTAGTAGCAGTTTGGAGCATATTTACTAGTAAATAACATGGTAAATGTTGTTAGAGGGATCTCGTTTCAGTAATCAAGGAAAGATTCCCCAAAATTAGGGAATAAAAGGGCCTGCACAGCCGCTCACCTCTCTGAACCCCCTGCCAGGTTGCTCTTAGCCCCTCTCTCGGCTAATCCCTTATATTCCCACACTGACTTGCTCCTTACAAAAACGCTTCCTGAAGGCCACGGGGTCCTACCGGGAAAGGCTCCGCTGACCACGGAGTGCTGGGATCCGCGAGCCAGGATCGCACACAAAACCACTGCAAATCCCCCCCTTGAAGCCCACAAGGAAAACGCTGCCTGTGAAATCACCATYGCATTCAATCACTTCCCTGCCACCCTGAAGGGATCCCTCCGGCCGCTGTTATTTTATTGCTATTTTAACGTCCTGATGGTAGCAAAATAAATGACRACGACTCCTCGGTGGCGGCACGATGATGCCCGTGGGCCACGCGCTACTCACCCCCGTGGGACTCCTAGCCCAGGCCCCAGAGCTCCGYGTCCCTCCGTCGCTTCCCAGCAGCTCCGCGGAAAAAATCCCTCCCGGGCATCAGCTCCGAAGGGCTCGGCCTCGGGATGAGCGGCGCAAGCCGAGCTCGAACGCGCCGTATCCGCTGCCTGCGCTCGCCTCCCTGCGCGGTGCCGCTGCAGGGCCGTGCCGGGGAAGCGCGGCCGGGAGCAGCYTCCGGAGCGCCGCTGCCCGGCTCATGCTGGGCTCGCGCCGCTGCCTTCCCTCCYGCACGAGGGCTTTAACGGGAGCCAAGAGAAACAGGGAGCGCGGGAAGCCCAGGGCTGGCTCCGGRGAGGGGGAGCGTGCTCCTCATGCCTCCTGCTGCTCCGCCGGGCTGGGGCGGCTCYGAGCGAGCGCTCCGTGGAATTCCGCCGGGTCTCCGCACAGGGGCTGTCTGTTCCCCRGGAAAGGAGCGTTGCGATGACGACAAGATCGCCGTGGAAATSCTCCCCGGGCGGTTCACAAGCAGCGGGTCCGAGAGGGCTGGCAGAGCGCAGGTTTGCAGGTCCTTATTCACAGGTCCTCATTCAAGATCAGAGCTAGCCGCTACCAGGGCACTCCCCTCTTTCTCCTCGCCCACAATTTGGGTTTCTATCACAAGCACACGCGGTTATTTAAGCGTTTAAAGGAGTCTTGGTGCAGCCAAGCACCGGGGTACACTGCAGCTTCACAGTCTTTCTGCTGGTCCTACAAGAGCTGCTCGTTGCTGCTCAGAAAGGSGCGTTTTGCGTGTGCCCCAGGGTCTTGCAAGAGCATCTGGCTACCCTRAACCCATCAGGACTCTGTCGTATACCCAACGTATGTATTTTTTACCCTGTCTGAAGTTCTGCGGGTGGAAAGGCATCTGCAAAGGCCACAAGTGTCCTCAAATGACCCGAGAAAYGGGAGAAATGGGACAATGTTGGGTCAGATTGCTGATAATCCGGCACTCCTCTCACTGCACAGCCACGTGGAGCTGCAAAGGACCTTCCTCTTGCACAAGTGTATAATTTTTGCTCCCTCTTTACATTACTATGCAACATGCTCCCATTGCTCCTGCTGAAAAGCTGATTTGTTTTTCTAGACAAAAAAAGGAAGATGAGCAAAAAATCCTCCAAAAAGTTCTTATTCCCCTCAACCAACAAAGCTTCTTATAACTGGCTGCAACTTCRACTAAACCCTAAATTCACTTTATTTAATACAACATGCTTACAAACAGCATCTCAGCAAGAAGGGATTCATGCGTTTTGCCAGGAATCTCTTCTTACCAGCTACAGCACAAGCAAAACTGGGTGTAGGTCCCTTCTCCTCCCCTCAACCTCGTCACTAAACTAAACAGTTAACTCAAAAACCCTCCTGGATGCCAACCGAGCTCCGCTTCCGACCCCAGTTCCCACAAAATAGGATGCCTCCCGTTTCGGAGGCTGCAGCCAAAAGGAAAGACCCAGCCTGTCTCCAAAGAAAACCACCTTTGGACACTGCTTAAGTGACCCCGGGGAATATAATGCCAGACATTTGGAAAGAGGCGCTTTGCTGCAGCAAGCAGCATTGCTGGTGCTCGTGTGTTAGTCGTTCCACCGCAGAYCAAGCTCAAAAAGGGGAAAAATAAATATTTTCCGCGTTACCGTTCAAAGCGAGAGGAGYTCAGTGTAATGAGGGGTTTCCATGGCCTCACTGGGTGTTTCTAAAACACAGCAAGCCCAGGGCTCCAGGAGGATCCTGGCATGTTTGGTACATGTTTTTTAATGCTCTTGACCTTGCACCTAGCTGCAAAGCAGCACATTTTCCAATGCATTTTAAATGCATTTTAAAGCACACGACTGGCTACAATTTGCTTTTTTTTTTTTCCTAGAGTCTGTGCTGATTAACACGTGTAAATAGAGGCATCTGCTGTTACCACTCTCTATTTCCATTTCACACCCTATTAATGTCTTGTATTGCAATTAATAGAAAGCCAAATTGGATTATACGGAAACTAATCCTCTCCTACACTCTTTGCCATGCTGAGGTTCACACGTTACTTGGGGAGACAAGAAGGTTTCTTTTACTGGGATTTTAAGGAAGGTATAGATGCTATAAGCCCCCACAAAGCCCTTCCTCACCCCTGTGCTCGCTAGAGGGCATTGCAAGACCGAAGACGGCAGCAAAAAGGACGCTCGTGTGCTCCCATTCCCTAGAAAAGTTGCAGATCCCGAACAATGGAGCCCTCGGAGAGAGGATCCGGCCGCTCGGGGCTTGCAGGCAAAAACAAAGAGCCCCTTAAAGGGGAGCTCAATATTTGCCTGATTTATTGGAAATAAAAGCGGCCTTTTTCGTGCTGCCCGCCCCAAGAACGGGCTTGCTGCAGTGTTTTCACCCATCGTGGTTAAACGATGGCTCATTTTACACTTTGGCAACACACATTAAGGACCTAAACCGTCTAGAATCTGTAATGTGTCATCATTTAGGCTTATTGAGAAATGCATTCATCCATAGGCAAAGAGCAAGGCAGCGAATATGAATTTTTAACAGTTCTGTCAGATACATATACTTTCTATCTTACTGTTCGTGGCGTTTCATAAAAAACTGCTCACTTTCAAGGAAAATGCATTGAAATCATTGAGGTAGTTACGACTCAGGGTTCTTCCCTGAGCTCCAGAACTTGAGCAAAAATTTCCTCAAAATGTGACGGCCACAAAACAGTCATAAAACCAGTTTTGCTATGAAAAAAGAGCAGGAAGGACCCACCTTGGTCAGATGCTGCACAGAAGCTCTGCTCTAAGAGGTCCAAGAGAGCATCATAACTCTTAGCTCCTGCTCTTCAGGCGTGCAGAGATGGGTCCTGCTTGTCCCTGCTGCTCCTCAGGTGCCCATCCTGCCTTTCTCAAGGTCCAGCTCGTGTCTTTCCCAACTCAGGATTCACCAGCAGGTATCTCCTGTGCAGTTTCTACTCCCACCACCATCTTCTCCTTTGAAGGAAGGGCTGCCCCAGGGTGTCTGGGCAACCTACACCCCAGATGAGGGTGCAGAACTCAACGCGGCTGAGCGGCACCTATCATTTAGGGAAGGTCTCAGGCACCTTATATATGGGAAGCAAATTACCCTCCCTAACGAAACACCCTCGCCAGTCACACAAGCAACCCCAGCGACGTTAATCATTAGATAAGGAGGGTGATTCAGGCACCTGCAATGTCACAAGGAGCCTCTGCTTAATGGCTTCGAATCCGCACCAAAATGCAGTGGGATCCACATCCTTCGGGARCGAGACCCGAGGGCGTCAAGCTCAAGGGCCCTCCCAAGCCCGTGCTCCTTCCCCCAAATCTACTGCTTTCCTGATATTCCAAAACCTAATGGAAAGACTTGTTCCCAGCAAATGCCTACCTGCTCCGGAAAATAAATACTGCCCAAACCCAAGGGAAACGTTTGTACTAGTTACAGGATGAGCATAAATCAAGACAAAGCACTCAGTCTCCCTCCTACACGTATATTATGCTTTTATATGAGATTTCACATTATGCTGTAATTATACAGTTACATGACACAATTAGGCCTTGTGTAGGAAGGCCTGAGTGTGTTTAGGATATAAAAATGGCATTTAAAACAGTTGTGTGATTTGAAAAAATTATCCTCAACTCATGGGAGAAGTTTTCCAGAGCACAACCATATGGTTATCTATATGACCAGGGGTATATAACTACAGGAGTTAAGAGAACTCTGCGTAATAACCAGGCTGGGGGTAGAAAGAGGGAGATAAGACCAGTTTCTCCTGCCAGATCCTGGTAGAAACTTGAGGGAATTACTGCTTTGAATAGTGAAAACAGGATTAACAGCTTTAACCTGAGTATTAACACTTGTTTTTTTCTGCCAAAAAAGAGATCTAAAAGAAAAGGTAGATGTTTTATCACAGGTTTTGTTGCCCACATTCTGAATTTGCTCCGGGGTTGACATATTACTGTTCTAGTCGGAATAACTCTGCTGAAAGGCACCACTCAGCACACCCCAAGCTGCAAAAATGCAGCTTCAAAATCAGAATAGCTGACACTTCTGTCACCAATTTTCAGTTCTACACTAAAAGAGTCAGAAAAAGGATAAACACAATCACATTGAAGCCTTAAGTCTCCAGCGTTTATCTGAAAAACTCAAGTTTCTTTAAACAAACAAGTCTCTGGTCTTCACTGTTGTTGAAAAATGCTGCCACAGAAGAGCCTCTRACTAAAAATGAGCTTTATTTGTAAACTCCTCAAATTCTTAAGCTGATTTTATGATCGAGTTTAATACTATTTTTTGGAAGATATTTTAGAAAACCTGGAAACATCAGTGCTGGAAAATCAAACTTGTAAAAAACATCACTGAGAAGCAGCCTCCTAAATACAAATTGCAATTTTATGACTAACAAAAAATTAAGTGTGTGTGGGGTACATATATAAAAACACAATATAGGATGGCATAAACGAGGCTGTATCACCCAGCACACGRCAGGGCAACCTCTGACATGTTCTGTCACCAGAGCCCATAAGCAATTCATTRCCACTGTCTTTTTTTTCCCATTGCTTATATGTAAATACATTACATAGGCCCAGAAAGGCCAAATGGAAATCATGAAGCTCTRTTTTCCAGAACACAAGTACACGCAGGGATTACCCCTTGACTTGCCTGCCACAGATTATTTACGACATGTGGCAAAAGCAGTATATCATATATACGTCCAAAACCTCCGGGGAGGCACAAAAATGTGTTTGGAGATGAAAAGAATGTAGCTCCTGTATGGTACCCAGTGAAGGGCAGTAAAAAAAATAGCAAATTTATAAATTCACTATTATTTACCCGTAACATTCATTATTATTTACACTTAAATTTACTATTAGTTACCCTTTAATTTACAAATACAGGTAAACCTGCATAAGGGGTCACAGAAAATCACTGTTTGATTTTCACTCTTGAAAACTGTGCTCTGAAGCCAGAGGCAGAAGGTTAAATAGAACCGAGGCGAATATTTTAACCCGTAGATTTCCCAGATGGCAGTTCARGGAAGGGGTTTTTCAGTTCYTTTTCTTTTAAAAATCACACAGGTCCCATTGGAAAGRGGACCGATGATGCAGCCGCTGTGGCACATCCCAACCTTGTTCCTGTGTCACACTCATTCTCCAAGCAGAGGTGGGACCCTATAGAGCTGGCTCAAAATGCTTTACAAAACAAGACTTTATGGCTCAACCTTTAATGGCTTTTCAAGCACAATAAGGAGAAAAGGAGTAGGATATAAATCAAGCTGGAATAGCATCCCTAAGGACACCGGGTTTGACACTCTTGGCCAAGGAGGAATGTGAGTCAGTTCCTCTCCGGTTGGAGAAGGGAATCACGCACCCKATGGCGCAGCCGAGTCACCGGACAAGTGGTCAGCGGCAGCAACAAGGAATTGCTGCCCTCACAAAATACCACGTTATAGGAGGGATCTCAAGGCACAAGAGCTGAGGAGACCAGCCTTAAAACAAGTCCATATTGCACCCAAATGAGGAGCTGAAATGGTTATTTTGTCCCTATACCGGCCATGCCCACGGCTGCTCTAAAGCTCTGGAGTCACGGAGCACTGTACAACTCCCCTCTTTCCTCTCCAGGAATTTCAGGAGCCCTAATCCTAACTAACCTATAAACCCTTTCATGAGGGGATTCACTCTTATTACAAATGCTTAAAGAAAACTCTGCAGGGAAACACAAAAGACCATCTAGCCCTAGATCAACTATATATATATGTATATATATAAATATTTATTTACACACAGAGTTTCCAGGCACATTGGGATGGTAAACGTTTACCAACCCTAACCCTGCTTACCTGGACTTYGGACACAGGCAAAGGTGGCAAAGCCTGGGATGTAACTGGGTAAAYTCCTAATTAGCAGCCTTCCAAAAACCAGTGGCAAGTAGAAGCAACTATTATTTTTGGCCTCTCCGGAATTGAATAATAATTATGGGCAATTAATCTTAAAAATATCTTACTTCTTCTAGAGAGCTCCCTGCAGCACAGCAGGCAATGAAGGACAAAGCACCATTCTGGAGGCAAGAAAGGGCTGTAGTTTTCTCTTGTTGTAGAAGAAAGGAGCTGTATGAGTTACGCTTTTTAATTTAACACTCACTCTTGTTAAAAGGTTGCTACTTAATCTCCTCAGGAGAAATCTGCTGTAGCCTTCCAAGGGGCCAGGTCTGAATAAGCAGAAGTGAAGGAGACAGAAAACTTAAGGTAATAAAAAGGTCATTTGGGCACAAATTGGGTCCTCTCCTGCAGCTCCTCTCCTGCAGCTATCAGAGTAAAATGAGCAAAGCACATCAATGCCAACTGGAAATTGTGAGCATGGCTATTTATTTCTCTGTTGTATTCTCTTCTTCCTATCATAGGAAAGCAAGATGATCATTACTTGGATATTCAYATGTCTGTATTGATGATTGTCTGTYGCTTTATTTGTACTGATCTAGGACACGAACCTGCTTTTCAACTTTGCAGGTAATCTTAAAACCTCTAAGAAAAGACATCCTCCTCTTTGATGCTTTGGCACTGAAGTCATTCCTTGCACGGCAGATACTTGGCATATATTTCATCATCTGTGTATTTTCAATCAAGGTGATAAACACTGTTAGTAATTAACGCGTCATTTGGAGAGCTCTAAGCTCCTGAATTTGCACGCCCACTTCYCACCTCCTATCCAGGAATTTTGTCTGCAATTTATTGTGAATTCTTTAGCTAAGAGAGGCCGAAGAAGCATCTTCACAGCTCAAGGAAGGACATCAAGTTTAAATCCTCCTTAGCTTAAAGGAGCTACAAAGYGAGGCACAAAGGAGGGCTTAAAAGAGCCTGAAGAAATGCAAAGCCTGGGCACCAGGGGAAATAAAAACCAATAGAGCTTGTCTGTATTCAAAGTGCACATGGCAGCTCTAACGTAGCTGCTAAAGCCCATCAATAATTCAGAGTGCATGTGCTAGCCTCAGCATTGGCTTCCCGGGAGTTGCTTCCCAACCAAGTCCAGTCTTATTTGCCCTTCAGACAACGGAAAAAACTGACATTAGATCAAACCTGGAGCCAGCCACAAGGCAAGAGTCATGGCAAGGGCCTCTGCCTCACATCCTCACCATACCTCAACACTCCTCRGCCCATACATCCCATAGGATGACTCACCCTTTTCCATGTAAATCTATCTTTCCCAAGGCTCTAGCTCCCGCAGGTTCCCTGCTCACTCCAGGCTGCAGCTCTAATTATTGCAGGACTTGGCATGTAAAGAATTATTACTTGGTTTACTAGTATTTCAAAAGAAAATCATGAGCTTACATTGCTATATTGTGTGTATATATATATATTTAAACTACTTCAGGATGAAAACTGGAAACTGTGTCCATAATTAGTCATTTTAAAGCCTGGCTTTTAGACACGTCCTATTTGGAGTAAATAAAGGTATGTATTTGGAGTGAACGAAGATATGTATTGAAAATACATACTTGAGAAAACCACAGCAAGCAATTTAGTAAATGTTTACTAACACAAYCCCCCCTCACTGCTATAAATCCCAGCAATGAGAACACCACCAAGTTTGCTGGTTATTAAAACATCCCCTTCTTGGCACACAAGGTCTACGAGTGACATGGTATGTTGTATTTTAACAGCAGCCTTGTTAACAGGGTGACTTACTCTATATATACAAGTGTAAGAGTTTTAATCCTCTCTCCAACCATGAAATGCTAGTGAAATAGGGCTTATTTTCCTGGAGCACATGGATTATTTTTAAGTTTTTAATATATTTTAATGATACACACAGTACATCTTTCTGCTTTTTCAGGTCATTAAACCTCCAGGAAGAGGATTTTTCCAACACAACTCTTTTCAGTTACTAATTAAAACAATTTTTTTTTTTTACATTTCTGGGCATAGTGGTAAAGATGACAGCAGCAGGTCGATGCCAAAATTAACAGTGGAGCTTTTTATGGTCTCTTTTAAGATTGACTTTACAGGAGKAAAGACTTAAGCTGCACAAACACTCTTGCTAAATCTTCCATGTTCAATGCAGGTGGGAAAAATAATCTGCATTTCTGCARGAGATCCATTTTTATAAACCTGTGTGCCAGAAGGCTTCACTTGCAAAGARTCAACCAAGCAGTGATTTCCCTGGAATAACTTTGGCTCTTCTGGAATATATTTGGCCTTCAATGAGTAAAAGATACCAGTGTTCAGATAGTGAAGTCCAAAAGGGCTCCACCAAATGGTAAGACACCTGATGTGAATCTTGACCATTAAAAAGCAATTGTTCTCAATTGTACAACTGGGCCCAATTGTCAAATAAATAGTATATGTGCTAGTAGCATCTCCATAGGTGAAGTTATCCCTCTCCTGTAAAGCCCATGAGGGATTTTTCCCAGTTTTCCTGGAGGGGAACTGACCGACTGGAATCTCAYGGGTCTGATCTCACACCAGGAGGAATTCTTTGGAGGAGTTAGTGGCAAGCTGGAMGCCAGATTGGGAAATATAAGAATCCAGCAACTGAGGTGAACTTACTTGAATATTTTCCTAACTTTTTTTGGCATTGAGAAGCCTCTGAAGCTGCAAAATCTGTTCATCTTGGCAAGAGGCTGCGCCAATTTTCAGGGAGTTGTGGCTGGAATTATTAAGTTAATAGAAGYAGTTTCCACATACATTATGAACACGGTTGTTTTCATATACCCACGTCCTTAAAGAAGCCCTTGCAACATCATCCCTAACACTTTAGAAGGCAATAGGAGAGGAACCATCTGGAAGAGGGAGKTCGTGGTGTGGAGAAGGGGAATATTTCATGTCAGAGCAAGACTAATAGTCGTTAATACACCTGGAGATGGAAGACAGGATAAAAAATTCCTTTGTAATGGATTACAGTAAGAAAATGTATTAATATTAACTATTATTAACAAGAGACTTTTAAAATGACATTCTCCTCCCCATCCCCTTCCAGGGGTGGTTTAATAGAATTAAAGGCAAAAGAACCACCCCAAGGTGGTCTTCTCAAAGGCTTTGCTCCTAGACCTCTGCAATGCTTCCAATCCTTAAGACACAATAGGAAAACCCTCTTGGCAGGCTCGGACCAGAGCCCCCGTTGAAATGCAGCCTGTCCTCCTGGCTGGGAAGCTGCAGCTCGTCCAAGGTATCCCAAGAGCCAGTGGCGCTTCCGAGCTCCCGATGGGAATTCCTGGCGGCTGCTGCCTGCCAAGGCCAAGTCKCAGCAGATAAGGAGAGGATCCCCGGGCAGGGTTATCCAGCCCGGCTCCGACGGATATTMTCCTCCTGGCTTTATTTTTAGAAGGCTGCTACGAAGCTATCGCRCATGCACAGCGACCTTGCTGCTCAAAGGGGGATATTGGTGGCAAAYACAAGATTTCTGCAAGGCGAATACACACAATGGCACTTCTCCTCTACTGGCATATTTTTTGGTATCATTCCATTTTGAAAAACCTGCTTGAACTGCAATCCATAGTGCAGGAACACCCCAACCCCTAAGAATTTAGCTTTTGCAGCTAGCACACCTCGAAATGCTGCTCAGATTCARCAAGCTGCCTTTGATGCTGAACACCCTCTCTGAAGTCATACTGCTATAATTTCAGGACTTCTTTAACTAAACATACGGCAAGTTTGTCTGCTCAGACGTGTTAAATGTTACCAGAAGACCCAGGGAGACCCCAAGGACTTTGTACTCCCTGCTTGGTGCTTAACCCAACATTAAGATGCCCTGCAGAGCAATTAAGTAATGTTTGCTTTGTATTAATAAATTGAATTTGGCCCAGAACATCTCTAGAAGAAGAAAACAGGCCGAGATGCATCTCGTTTGGTGACTGCAGTGCAGAAGAGAATCAAGCCATTTCTATACACGATAGAGGGTTAATTTCAGACAATCTCCTAAGGTGAAATGCCAAGATATTAACACACATTGCACGATGAGAGGGTATTATAAGTGACAAAAACGTTACAAAACAGTCTGAGAGAGCTGGCCAGGCTGTTAACAGACAGCGTTACACAATTGCCGACATTATCAGGCAGATAATGCTGCATTGCTACCATGCAAATTTTTAGCAGTGAATAGATTTTGAGAGTTTTACACCCACTACCCCCTGAGAAGCAAAGCAGTAAGTTGCTATTAGGTGCCAAGCTGTCACTYCAGGCTGCTGCTATTCTCTATCCTACTTTACTTGGATATCACCAAGTACAATTAGGCATTAACCCGGGATTCCTCTTTACTGTTTCTTTTATTCATGTTCTGCAACTGGACTGCCCCCACCAAGGGAGRAATTAATTTTAAATAGGATCCAAAKTCCAGAGCRCATCTTCCCAATAGGAATTTTTCAAAGACTGGGGAAAAAAAAGTAAGAGGGAAAACAAAGGATGTCTMATTCTGCTTGCCTGTCAAGTACGGAAGCACAAAGGGCAGTAAATAATTCACTTTGTGTTGCAGGAAATGCTGTACAAGTGAAAAGGTTGTAGTCTTTTTCTGGAGGCATCCCTGCTTTGGGAAGCGCGAACCACGGCATGCCTGGATCACGAGCAACTAGCAGGGGCTCCTGCTTCTCAGCTCTGTCCTGGTAGCACCCGCTGGAAATGCTTCTGTTGCAGCTCTCATGCAGGGATCACAGGGGAATAAACCTGCAGCCCTCAGCAAAGCAACTCGAGCAATTTGGAGGAGTGCTGGGGTGACCCAGCTGCTGTAATGCACAGGGCAGAGCTGAGAACAGATGCACACAGATACACACACAAGCKAAAAACACATATGCAATTTTTACAGGTAGCTCAAGGTGACTGTTGGATGCAGTGACACTATCATATCCCATATCCCATAGAAAGAGCCCCCTTKGCAAGCTCCAAAGGGATGGCCACACAGCTCCACATCCTGCTCCAGTACAACAACCTCAAACAGAGAGACCCTGTGGCTTTAACTGCCCATCCTTAAGCCTTTTGCAAAAGCCCTTCGAAAGCTTCCCCCACGGGGTGAGTCTGTAGCCAGAGGACCCCGATGCTGTTTGCAAGGTACAAGCCACATGCAACTCACCTGTATGTTGCCAAAGTCCACGTTCTCGTAGTGGAAATGCGCGCACTCGGCCATCTTCGGGAAGTGACCCTTGGTGAAGGACAACCTGAAGCACACGAAAAGCAGCCGGTGAGATGCAGGTCGCTCCAACGACGCTCGCCAGCGAGCGCTGCCCCAAACGGCAGCGAAACAACGCGGGCTTTCTCCCCCCTGAAGCTGAGGAAGCAGAGGGAGTTGCTGACACAAGGCACCAAAACAGCGGAGGGAGGAAATCGGTGAGGAAGGAAAACTACATTGCAAAGYGGCTTTGAGCTTTGCATCCTTCAGGAGGGGCGTTCTATCACCACCCGGGCTCGTGCCTTTGAGGAGCGGTGCAGGGAGAAGCCGCTGCGGCCTCGCAAACGCAGCTTTTGCAGTGCAAATGAACAGCCTTACACGAGACACATAGGAAAGGAGAACTTTTACCTGTGAAAGGCATCACAGCCCATCAGTCCCGGGGTGAGGTATCTGAGGGTGCAGAACAAACGCTATTTATCCTCTGCCTTTGTAAAATTCAGAAGTGAGGCATAATTATTCCCAAGTGTCTCCAGCTACAGCGATGGCTGACGGGGAGATCCTCTGGCTCTGCAACGTGCTCTCGCTTCTGCTGAAGCTATTATAGCCTCCTATAGATATTGCTGGTGGAGAGCCAATGAGATTATCATTATCTAGCTCCCTCTTCCCACGGGAATGCAAGTGGGAAGGGAGATGCAGCATCTGGCTGCTCAGCACTAGAACAAAGAGCCATTTCCCTCACAGCATCGAGAGCTGCAGAGAGCTGATGTGAATGCTCAGGGCAGTCCCGGGCGCTTGCAGGCCTCAAGGCAGCCTTATTAGCAAGGACAGGGCGAGTAATTTGGATTATTTTTGAAGCCGTTGGCAGATTGGGGGCTCAAAACCTTTACTGCGAGCATGGTAAGTTCATTTACATTCTGTGGGAGAGAGTGCTAAAGAATGCGAGCCCACAGGAATAGAAATAAAGATCGGATATCACAGCAGGAAAAAAATCCCCTAAAAAATAACTCATCCAATGGACAGGTATGGGGCAAAATGTAAATAGGAGCAGCACGTCATTTCAAATGGCTTTCTAGCTCTGCCAGAGCCAGGAGGAGGTAACGCTGCAGCTAAACCGCAGGAAAGCAAAGGCAAAAAGTGGCTCTTACTTCTTCACGTTCTTCACTTTCATGCTCGCCGTGCTGCCGCACGTCCGCAGCGGCAGCTCCCCTGGGATGTCAGGGATATCTGCACCTCTGGCCTGCAACGAAAGGCAAAGCGAGGAACTTAACGCCTGTGTATAGGTATGTGTATACATACATATATGTGTTTTCACACGTGTGTGTATATAAACCCACAGAGTTCAAATCTCACAAACTTCCAAACTGAACTTCAGGCTTTTTAACTATAAAACACTGAACCTTAGGATTGCGACCTAATATGTGATTATCTCCTCTTAAACCCTTCTTGTAGAGCCCTGCTAATTCTTAGTAATCACTGAGAGATCCAGTGTCTTATTCATTACTCCTCATTACTCCTTTTTACTCTAAAAAGGAGGGGTTTCCAAGGGCAGGAGTCTAAAATACTTTCCTAAGCTCCACATTAGGCTCTCTGTGAAGTACCTGATTTCCAAAACAGCCCTTCACCCAGCAYTGATATCCCCAAATAAACGCATCTTTGGCTGACTGACTGGTATTAAGGACCCAGTTACTTAGTATGTAGTAAGATTCTTGCAAATTTCATTGTGAATTTAGAGGATCTCCAATTTAATAAACCTGTAGGTCTTCTACATAATCTAATAACTAATTGCAGTAATAAATATGCCCTTTCTGTAAGCAGCTTTGAGGCAGAGCTAGATGTGCTAGCTTTAATATGCCAAGGAACAGAATTTCTGTAGGAAGAAAAATATATCTCTTTTTTTTTTTAATTTTCATGAGCAGGAGAAGCTGGTGGGATATAAAAATGGGTAAACAAGAGTGACAGAAAAAGATGGGCTTGGGGCCAGCTTGCAGCAGTGGGTAGAGCCTCCCCTCGCTCTGACTCAAAGCAGCATAGGCAAAACCCACACCTCCGAGAGACCTAAATGGCAGCATCTCCCTGTGAAAAACCCGTATTATTCTCTCCTTCCCAACGGGGTTAGGTCTAAATCTTCACAGAAAGGGATTTTTTCCACTTGCTTTTCCACCAGTAGGGATCCCTTTAGCTGCAGCASACGCATTAATTTGGGCTGCTCTTCCAATTCGAGTCCTGCAGCTTCCCAGGGGTCTCACAGGCAAAGAAAATGGCCCAAATGGCCATCCCTATATAAGCCAAAAATTAACCTYGTAGATGGATAGGGAAAAAGAAATAAAGAGCTAAAACTTAGTGCAATTTTATAAGCTGTGCTACTCCAAAATAAGCTGCAGCTGCTATTCCCTTAAGCAAAGATACCCAGCTGCATAAATGCATCTTTAATCACTATTAGTTTGTACTTGCTTTGATCAAAAACCTGTCTTGTCAATTGTCATCCTAGATCACCCTTCTCTCAAGACACAAACAAAACGTTCCCGATAAGATTTGTCATCTTTTGTGCTTCATGTCACGGTGATTTAATTTTCAGCATCATTTTGAAACAGCAGAATTATTTACAGGTGAGAATTAGGTAGCTATAGAATCCCTGCTCGCTTCCTCCTGGTCCTGGTTTTCTATGCATGGAACCCCAGTAAYTGCTGAGCAGATCTGTTCATCCACCCTTCTCAGGTCCATCTATTTTCTGTCACGCTGGCTCTTGGCTTGTTGGGATTGGGCAGAGACCCTGCTGAATTCCTGCTGAATCAGCTCTCACAAATTGGGGYGTTTAGCTTTAAAAATCCACCTTTTAAGTTTCTGCTCTTTGTGTTTCTAGTTATGGGTTATGTAGCTGGCTCCAAAAATCTCAGCTTAACCAAAAATCCTGAATTATTCTGCTAAAGCGGCATCAGTAAAGAAGGAAAACAGCTCTAATTCCTGATGCATCTCCCCAAAGATGGAAAATCCATGCTGTTCACAGGCTGGACAGCAGAGTGCAGCACCAGCACATTCAAATGCACTCGGAAAGAGGCAAAACTGCCAAGCAAAGACACTCTCCCATCCAGGAGGCCTCTGGAGCCACCTACATTTGCCTTCACTCAGCTCCTTACCCTGTGCAAACTGCTTGCTCGCAGGATAGGGCTGGAAAAGGGAAAATCCAGTTTATTTCTGGCTCGTTTTCTCAAAATATAGCCAGGAAAAGTCTACGTGGAGAAACAGAGTGACCCAGATAGACCAGTCTTCCAAAATCTTACAGTAAATGTGCAATGGGATAGARGAAAGCCAGGGAAAGGCTGGCAAGTAGTGAAACTCGCAGTACTCTGAGCACTCCTAATCCCACAACCAGTAAAATCTGCATTAATAGAGGAGATATTTTAATAGGAAGCATCTTTTTGGAGGCTGGGATTTTAACTCCATTTTCCACATTCCCTGRCAATACCAAGTTGCTTTTCGCACGGCAAACAGCAAAACCTTTTCTTTCACAAGACCACACAGGATGTGCATTTCTATTCCCAGCTCTTCTGCTCYAAAGGGGAAAAAAAAGGGAAGCCTTTTAAGCATTGCCATGGGCTGGCAAATTAAGGGCATCCTCTCATGCCAGAGCCTTAGCACTGTGGAGTTAAGTCCAGGCCAACCACTTAGCATAATTTAAAGAATGAGCCTATATAGAGCAATCCACAGACTCACAACAACTAAAGGAACAGTTTTGGAATTAAGTTTGTGGGATTTGCAGATCCAGTTCACTGATATGGGGATTCTCTGCAGATGGATCGACCCTCTGAAAGGAAGAGAGGTTATTTCCAGCACAAGTCCCACACTTGGGATTTCTTCTGGAGCTACCGGTTGCTTTTGAGACAAAAACGGGTGCAGGAAATAAAGACGATGGCCAAGTCGAGACGGCCGCCTTCTGTGCAAAGGGAATTTTAGGGAAAAGGGAAAAAAAAAGAAGCCCCAGCAAATAGAAGATGTGACGAGCGCAGGGCTTTGATTCCAGCTCCAGCACACACGCGAGCCTCTCACCCTGCTCCATGCTCTGCTTCTCCAGCCTGTTGTTTCCCAGCAGGAAGGGGGGCGGTCCTGGGATTTGGGTGGTTATGCAGGAATGCGGTTTCTCCTGGAACAAAAGCTCCCGCGCTTCATTCAGGCAGAAAGGAGCAAGCAGCACTTCAGTAAAGCGACTGTATTCAGGGGCTATGCAAATGGCAACGGTGCTTTACGCTAGATATACGTGCTGGTTTAGGAACCAAGGAATTTTCCCACTGCTGTGGCCCAGAAATGTGCTTACTTGTAGCACGCGGTTTATACCACCAGCTCGCCAGAAACCTCTGAGCAAAGCAAAAGGTTTTAAGTTAAGTTTTATGGAGTGCTTGGCCTGCGCTCACACACCCTGCTCTGGCACTTCCAACTCTGTCACTGCAACTGGGCAGGAGTATGGGAAAATAAGGATCTTTTCCCTTAAAAAAAAAAAAAAAAAAAAAGGAAAAACTTTTCTCCTAAAACTCCACTGCTTTTACACTGAGCAACAAGAACACCACTGGTCTCCCATGTCCTCCCCCTATTCCAATCCTGATGAGAAAGAAAAGGGGAAGCAGAACTGCTCTTGGAGGCTTATTGCTAAATGAGATTAGCTCGGTGATCCACTTGCCAGCACTTCATCCCACAAAGGCTGTTACCAGGGCTGTCCTGGGAGAGCTCCTGGTCATCCGGGGTGCCTTTTAATGCATTAAGTGCCCAACATGCATTAATGCATTTTGATGCTTTTGGGTACTTGGGCAATTGGGCAAAGGGYTAGGGGGAAGCATCCAAAAAATGAGGGCTCCAGAGGATTGCAATGGAAAATGCAAAATGGGCTTAGGGATGGTCACAAAACCAGCTGTGTTTGCCATCCAGCCCCCACTAAAGCATAAATACAGAGGCAGGTGGCATATCAGAAACGACAGATGAAGAAAGGGGGARCTCTGAAACACATAAACACTTCTGGAAGAAAATTAATCATTATCCAAAATGCCCCCGGCACTCAGGTGATCAAAGACCTAATGCTTATTCCCTCACAGCAAATGTCCAAGCTAAAACAAATCCAAGGMAAAATCCAGAATGTTGKTTTTGGACATGCTAAAGGATGTTAWATCTATACATCTCAGTTGAAGCTACCACTGTCAGCAGAGCCAGGCAAGTGGGTTTAACAGACTCTGCTGTTCAGTTTTTGACATGGTTCCCAAAGGTATTTGTATTAGCTGACACTCAGAAACGTGACTGATGCTTTTAGCATTAAAAAATAAATAAAATCAAATAAAAACAATACAAAAAATAGCACTTTTACTCTTTCTACCCACTCTTGAAGAAGCCACCATCAAGACCGCAACGCTGCTGAACAACAGTAAGAAACTGCCCTGGCACCATAGGAGAGTAACATCCTTCTTCAAGCCTTTACAACTCACTAATATCCACGTGTTTTCATAAAATGAATTTAAAAATAGCTATCTCCTCACTCCCGCCCCAGATTTAACCGAGTGATATATTGAGGTCTCATTAAAAGCCTTCGTTATCTCCCTGAACCACGGGATGTTACCTCAGCAAGTATCAAAAGCTGAAGATACTATAGTTGTGGGGATTCATATGAGGAAAGCACTGTCATCACAGGATTTTTTTCAAAAATATTTATATTAAAATAACTAGTTCTTGCTCTGGACTCAGTATTTGGAGGAAGACAGAGAACAGGGATAGAGATGGGGAGTGTCGTGTGCTGGAGACTGTTAGTTTTTAAAACACTGTGGATTAGGGTTTGCAGATGATCAAAAACAGAAGGGAACTGCAAAATTACAGAAAAATAGCAATTTATGCTAAAGTTAATGACAGGCTGAGGACAGCTGTTTTGCATGAGGAATTATTGATAAAATTACTCCTTTGGTCTTTACMAGGAGAAGAGGTTCTTTTCCTTTAAAGTATCCTACATAGAGAAATTTTAGGAAATAGATACCCAGCTAAATGACTTCRTTCAAATACAGCTTTTTTCCTCTCTAGGAGTCAAGAGGTTTTTACRAAGAAAGTCGGTATCATCAACTCCATTTTCCAAACTGGAGCAGAGAAGGCAAAAATGGCATGTTTGAAGGTTACCCAGCAGGCCAGTTGTGCAGTGGGAATAGGAGCCTGAGACAGGGAGAAAAATAATATGACTAATAAGACCGATTTCTAAAATTACATAAGTAGAGGAAGATATAAAATACGACAGTCCTTGAGAATTGGTTGGGCAGCTGTCCTTGTATCTACTCCTGTAAAGTCTGTCCATCTAGTGATGCATCTCGATTCAGTTCTTCACTTTTAATGCACAGGATTCCATAAATACTGCCAAGTCTCAAGAAGCACCAGAAATGCCCCAAACAAGCCAGATCTCCAATATAAAATCACGTGGATTTTTGCTAGATCATAAATACTTAGAAGAAGTTTAAAAACACAGATCAAAATACAAATGCTGAGTGCAAAGACAAAAGTAGCATCAACCAAAGCTCTAGAGTTACTCAGGTGCCCAGAATTAATGTCAGAAATATTAAGCATAGTTTCTGCCCTAATATATTCACAGCAAAGGTGACCATTTAATCTCCYTACATTTGGAAAGACTTTTGTTTGAAGAAAAAGCTTTGGAAAGTGCCTTTTCAGGCTCAGCAAATGCTAGTAGGAGCTGGTAAAGGAGACTGCAGGGACTTCACCCGCTTCTTTAAAGAGAAAACCAATAAATACACACGTTTCTCCGAGGCCTACTGCCCACACGTGTAGTCTTCATTAYGCTCACAACCTCTGTGGTTACTTTCTGCAGTTCTGTTCACTCTTGGCATGCACGCTAGCTTTCAGACTACTGTTATTTTTTCTGTAGACTTGGCCAATGTTTCGCTCGAGTGTTTCTTTTCCACAATGCCGCATGCTTCAAAGAGCAGGTTTTGCAAAGTTCCCTTCGTGCTCAAAATTCTTGTCGGAAAAGAGGTTAATGCAGACGGAAAATCCTTGTGACATTATGTACCTTTTAATTTGTTGGTGGCCCTGCTTTGGGGCACACTTTAATAGGGCACAAGCGTATGCSTGCTCATTCTGCCTCTTATACAAATTGCCAGAGGAAGGGAAGCATCTCAGTGTTCTTGAACCTAGCGTGCAATCCATTTAAGAGGCAAAACCCAGCAGTGCAGGTCACTCTGGAGCTGCTCAGAATGGAAAACACAGCGTGTATATAAAGTGCAACAGGGTGTTTTACCATGGCGCTAAGAGTCTCCTCCCAGTCCGGCCTCTCTCGGGGGTGGATGCTCCTCTGAAGCTCCGGCACAAAGTCATCTTCTTCTGCATGTACAGAGGACTTCATCATTCTGCAAAGAGAAAGAGCAGAGAGCTTTGATCCTCGGTGACCATCTCCAGGTAACCTGAGCTACAGCTCTGTTATGGTGCTCGGGTAACCGGCTCAGGTGACAAAGGCTTCAAAATCCTGCAGGCTCCTGGAGGCTTCTCCTTCTTGTTCATTATACAAGCAGGACAAAATCTGATCAGATAATCAATCAGATAATCACATCCTTTTGTTTCACTGCTGCATAATTCATACACAGAAAAATAACACAGAAACACAGAAAAATAAGTCAGATTTTTTCTATACATTTAAGTCTCTACTGCTCAGGCAAACAACATCAGCATTATCAGGAGAAGCACAGACTTGATGCTCTGTTGTCTCCGTTACTTTGCCCAAACAACCTTGATTCACATCCCAGGGCCTCAGCTCTCATAGTTCTTCCTGATCTATCTGCATGAGCGAGAGCCTTCGACTGCCCCCAGTCTGCAGGGATGAGCTTGAATCAATCTCATTCCACTCAGGTAAACTTCCCTCAGAGAAAGAGCTGTCTTTCAAATATCCCCATAAAGGAAATTTTAAGCCTGCAGAAAAACGAGAGGCTCAAAATTAAATGGAAAGAAAATATTCGTAGCTGCTTTTTGGGCTATCCCCATGGCAAGCCTTGCTGTTAAGACAAGAGTGTCATTAAAAGTTGTACCTGCAGGCCATATAAAAGGGCCTGTGCAGGCATTGCAGAGCAGAACATTGAAGCCCGAGCATGGAACAGCCACCAGAACGAACCTCCTACGAGCTCTTTGCAGCTCGGGCACAAGTAACTGGGCCAAGGAATTTCCATCGACTTTGTACTGCCTTCATGGAGCTACGAATGAGGTAATTAACAACCCTAATAATAGGACGGCTCAGGTACAAAGTCATATCCCACCTAATTTTATACTCAGCTTCATTTCTGTTCTAATAAAAAACGCACCTCAGAAATAAGGGCCTCAAAAGCAGAAGTCTAAGTGCCTCTGGGTGATGCTGCTAACTGGTTTCCGGAGCCATTCGCACTGGAAACATCACCAATTAAAATAGGCCATTCCTAATGAGGCAGGACAAAATTTGCCTAAAAGGGAAAGCAGGATCTATGTGAGGAAATCCTGCATGGAAGGGGTATGATGCGATTGTAGATTGGAAAATAACAAGCCCAGATTTTCATCTTCATGATCACTTTGGATCACAAATGAGTCCACCGTACAGCTCCTCAAGGTGATAGCAATCCCACTTGCGTTGCTCACGAGAACGCTGGTTTCTACGAGTATTTTCCATCCAAAATAATGCTATTTCCTTTTGACAAGCCAATTGTTTTAATATGGAAAACCCTGCCAGGAACACAGGGACAGAAACAAAATACGGTCGTTTCCCTCAACTCTACTGCTCGTCTGCAAATTTCATTAGACAACAACTTGACCTTCAAAATCAACCGATTTTCAGAATTTTTCAAGATGGAAGAAACCAATTTAGACACACGAATTTAGCAACAGAAGATGAACAAGACTCATTTTCTCATTTTTGCCATGGATTCTTTTTCATAGGAAGGGAAAACCGACACTGCCCTAGTTGTTTTGTAAACATTAAGTCAGGCCAAGGCAGAGCTGTTCTACAGGGCTACATATGGCCCTTCCACGGGAGTTGTAAACGACTGGAAAATTAACTCCAAAATCTAATATGGCTTTGGGGTCATCGAGATGCTGCCGACATGTGGATTAATCGCTGTCCTCGACGAGGACACGAGGCGGGTGACAAATTTCTTGCTGGTTCAAAAGCCACGCGCACGCAGGGGACATCAGGCGTCCTGAAGGCCACGCTCGTCACAGCAGACACTTAATTGCCTGCTTGGCAGACGCTCATTTTGGGCTGACTATATATTTTTTTTAAATTAAACACCAGTTCCGATCTTCAGGTTTGCTCCCCCAAGGGAGCACGGGGCCTTTCAGCTTTCCCTGCTGCCTCCCCCTCAAGTGAATTTTCTTTCTGACCTCAATTTAAGGGGTGAGAGCTGACAATAACTAATTTATTGGCATATGTATTATTTATATGGAGCTGTTGTTGGGCCTGGAGATTTCTCAATCGCCGGGAAGCAGAGCTCTGCCCTACGGAATGGATCATTCCAGAGGATTTAGGACTGCACAGATCAGATGTTTCCCGAGATATAAATTCTACCCAAGAACCCTCATTCAAATAAAGGTCTTTGCTGACACAAAGCTACTCTGAAAACCAATGCACTTCAAATACTATCTGATGAAAACTGGTATTTCAAAAAACATAAAAACATATAAATATATTTATTAAATATATACACACATAACAGTATTTGGGGAAAAAAAAGAAAAAAGGGATATAAAAAAACCCACCACAAACTCCCACCTCCCCCAAGCTGCAACCCAATTCCTAATTTCCCAAATAGACTCTGCAGCCACAAAAGTGCAGCTAACACAGTGGAAAGGAAGAATATAATCACGCAATACGGAAAGCAGAGATAGCCCAAGGGCCCCAGGGAAAACGCAACAGGAATTGAAGGCTGACAGTGCTGACCTGAAAGAGGATTTCATTTCCCCTGTTTTAAATCAGCACTGTCAACACCTTATTGATTACATTATGCCCATCTGGGTTATATAAAATAAGATTTCCACAGTCCGTCTCGAGGACTGTAAAAACGCGAGGGTGGAAAAGACCTGCAAGGTCAGCTTAAAACACACCTCATAAATAAACAAACAGCAAACGGCCTGCATTTAATCCCCAACCACAAAATGAAAACCTCGCATAACCAAATGGTTTATTGTGATTGATTGCRGGCCCTACCAAGTGGAAAGCTATAATTGCTGCTCTTGACAGAAGTTCATCCAGTTGGGAAGCCCAAATCCAATCGTTTAGGGAGCCACTGGGAAGAAGAAATAATCAAATAACATTATATTACAGTGAAAGGATTTTAAAAAGCCATATTATCGTTAAAATAYTAGTGAGAAATGTGTTGATTTATGCTGTGCAGCAATTTAGGAGATGTGGCCCTTGTGGGGAATGTCCCCAGGAGAATTTGTACATGTGCCCAAATAARTGGTGTACCTCACAGCTACAGGGAGTCTCAAAAACGTTTCCACTTGGAATTTTTTAGCTTTTTCCTACTTGAAAATTCCAAAATGAGCCTGGAAATCCCTACCTACATCAGGGAAAGCAGCGGTTATTCAGAGGCCACCAATATTATGACAGAGCTGGGCGAATGACACAACTGCTAATTCTACTGAGCCCTATTCAGCTCTGTGTTTAGAAGACAGTTTACAAGGTCACAAAAAACAAATTTCCAGTATCTATTCAGTTTGGGAGATTCTATTGGGGATTTTTATCCCTATAAAGTGATTTTTTAAATAATTACTTTCTCACTTTTGCATCACCAACTGTTAAAGTAGATACTCAGCCATCTGTCAGAAATCTCTCCCTTTTTTTTAAAGCTTTCCTGCAGGACTATGTGACATTTAAAAATAGGATTTTTAAAATGAAAGGTAGAAAGTTTTTAAGTAAAAGTCTTTAAAATCAGCAGTCTCAGCTGATTTCATTTGCTMAAGTGATCTAGGGGACAGGTCTGATCTAATGGATCTCTCCAGTGCTGAGGAGCCAAGGCCAGCGATTAATAAACATATTATCTCACCTCATTTCAAATCTCTGGACATGCTTTTAATAAAGGCCCTAATTMGCTTTGCTCAAGGGTTTAACCGAATTTTCAGGCTTCCAAATGTGGGTGCTGTTCATTAATTTGCATGCATATGTAAACAGCAGCCTCTGATCTGCCCAAGGAAAGCTCCCCAAGTGCTGCTGTTTTATGGCTCAAATAAATAAGCAGGGATTGGAATAGGCACCTAAAACCTCTGCTGAGCTGGGTTTTAATGGCACGTGCTCACTTTTGGCATAACTGGAATTTCTTTAGGTATTTTCTATAAACAACAAGCTCTTGGAATAGCCAGCTTTTGCACCTCCCAAATAGGCTCCTCTCAGCACTTCTGCCCTGCATAACAGGRGGACTTAGAGAGCACTAACCTCTCATTTATAACATAAGACATGACCAGCAGCAGCTCCTAAGTTTCCTCATACATAGGAATAGGGAAGGAATGGCTGCTCACCCCCACCCAAGCACCTTTTATTTTATTTATTTATTTAWTGGTTAATACYGCATCCTTTTCTGGCAATGTCTTCATCTCCCATCTTGCCCAGTGCCCAGCAAAAGCAGTTCCATTTTTGGCAGATTTTAAGTGCTGCTATAATACAAAATGGCACTAAGAGCTCTTATGTTATGGTCATTCCAAACTACATCCCAAAATTTTGGAGCATGACCTGAATCTAGGTCTGCAGACATTTATTTGGGCTGATCTTTCTCTTGTCTGTTGCTCAGTGTAATGCAAAGCAAAGGTAAATTTTATCTTTCCTAATATATGCAACTACTGGAAAAAAAAMCGCTTTAAGTGCATGGAATAATTCAAGGCAATCAACTAATTGGTTACAATTAGCCTCCCGTGCTCTTAAGTGACAACTGTTCCTAACACAAAACAGCATCCAAGCTTGTCCAGGCAGCGGCTGCTTCACAGGGAAACCCCATTCCCATCTGGCCGTTTGCATGGGCCAGTCACCTACCTGGAGCTGCTGTTTCTGGTTTAGGAAAACGCCTGCAAAAACACCCATTTCTGTGGCTTTATATGGTTTAAATGGCTTTATCCCTTCAAAGCAGACCCGCTAGTGAATACTCACTAGGGGATGAGTGGTTGTAACTCCAGACACTGGAACCTGATCTATAGAAGAAGAAAAATGGCTAGGGAAGGCGAGTATAAGAAATCAGACCAGCTCCAGCTTTTCCGGTGGTTTAAATGGCCCCGGGCCTTGGCATGCTGTTTCCAGCAGGATTTCTGTGGGTTCTGCTGTTCCAGGTGACCTGGGCCACTCTCTGCTGCTCTGGCTCCCAATGCACGAGCAGAGGGTGACGGATGAAGCTGGACATGGAGGAGCGAGATGGGTCAGCGCGTCTCGATGGTGATCTCCCTGCCCTCTTGGAGTGATTTGCAAGATTTGCTGGAGGAAAAAATATCCTGAGACGGGGGAAAAAGAAACCCTGTGCTCTAGAGCAGAGGGTACCACGCTCTGTAGCCTCCTGCCTCTGCAGTTCTTGGCCTCCTGACATTCTGCCTTCACGACCAAGCCAGAACTTCCTCCATCCCCATCCTGTCTGCAGGAAGACCCTAAGCAGCTCCTGGAGGCTTTTGTAGGTTAAAGTCTGTGAAACATCCCAAAAGCAGCAGCCTAATGAGCAAGGGAAAGAAAAGGCAAACTACATATTCATAGACTACCCAAGAGTGAAGTGATATTTGAAGGTGAACAACAAAGAGATTCTTTTTCTAAGTGCTACAAGGAGGGGAAAATAGGGGCTTAATTACCTAAACAGATGCCAGCTGGGGGATGTATGGAAAAGCAAAAGCAAGCAGAGTGTTTTGCTGTCTCTTCAGCTACCAGATAAGAAGTCTGCATTCTCAGCCTGCATCTGCCTTGGGAAGATTAATAATTTTTAGATGCCCACGTTATCACAGGAGGGATAACTTAGCAAGCTCTGCTGCTAGTAAATGCCCCACTCACCRTGGTCACCACGAGGAACCAGCGCAGGAGCATCTGGAGGGAGATCCGCACACGGACGTGCCTGAGCYGTGCATGGAGCAGTGGGAAATGCGGAGGGAAAAGGGCTGGATCGTGAGCAAGCGATGTGAGGATCCAGGAAGCAGGGTGCACCGAGGGCTCCTGAGCCGGGCAATGACTCAGCAGGAGGAAAACAGAGGAAAAAACCAGCAGGTAGGGCAGCCTTTTCCAAAAGGAATGGTAATTATCGCCAAAAAGAAAGCAAGTGGATGAAGAGATGGCAGAGAGCTCCCAGCCTGGGGTTGTGCCTGGTCCATAAGGTCTGTGCGTGAGGCTGTCTGCCCCCAGCTGGTCTTTACTGCACACCTGAGCCTGCGGGAACCTGCGCTGCCTTTAACCCCTGCCTCCCTGGGTCCCTGCCATAGGCACCGGGAACGAGAGCAGTTTGTGCCAATACGCTTGGGAATGTGAGCAAGGGAGCTGAACGRTAACGTAATAACCCCTAAAAGCAGCAAGGAAGGAGCAGGAGGGACTCTGCAGAAACAGGCAGTCATTCTGACCAGGAGCATCTGCATCATGGCACTTAGGTCGGTGTGAACATCTATCACTCCCAAATACCTTGAGAAGCCAATGAACAGGAAGAACCCTGCTGGAAATTATCCTCAGTCTCCAAATCCATCTTTTGATCCTTTTTTTTTTTTAAAAAGGCCTACAGAAGACCAACAGGAATCAAACAGATTTTTGCCCTTAAGTGCTTTCTATACTCAGGCCATCCAGCACTTTGCAATTAAGGCAAAATACTCCCGTAAAGCAGCTCAGCATCCTTCCTCTGGCGCTTCCAAACCGTGTGACCAACAATTCACTCGCTCGCTGAGTCAGGGAGGTCTGGAGCAGCCCCAGGATCCTGGCTGCCTTCCCTCCAGCCCTAATAGCCTCCTCGCCAGGATCAGCGCACACGGACAACACACTTAACTCCCTGCTGACAGCCCGKCTGGCCACGGGTGCAGAGCTGGCCCTGAAATACCCCAGTGCGAGAGCCCTTCTCGGCTGCAGCCTCTCGCTATCAGGAACAGCATCTCCCCCGGGAGGAAGTAAATAATTAAATAAATGAGGCCTCAGCCTATCTGAGAGCGCGCCTGCTGTTGGGAGCGCGCTGATTATTTTTAAGACATTAAATATGTTAATGCAATACGGCACATTGTGTTAACTTACGAGGACAGGTCATGAACAGATTTATAGCTTCTTCACTTTAACACTTTTCTATCTTATTTTCCACAGAGCAAATGCATAAGCAACACCATCCAGCACCGACACCTCCCATTAAGTTTTGGAAATCCTACAAGAGGGAGCGGAGTTAGTCAAAATGATCTCTCTTTTTTTCTTGGAAAGCCATCGATACCATCTTGTATCCCCATTATATAATTAAGGCTTTCTACACACTCTTGTTTTACTGTAAATGAAGTAGTAATTAAACGTGTTCTCCAAAAGTGACATAATTTGGTTTTCCCAGCGTGTGCAAACAGATGCAACACACCAAGAGAAAAGACAAAGACTTCCTACCGCAAAGAACATGTTTCCACCTGAAACCTCCTCCGAGGCTGCACAAACACCCTGACACTTCCCACTTTTTCCAGCCGCCAAAAGCAGCCAGCAGCAATTGCTAATCAAAAAATGATAACAACTAGAAACTGGGGAAATAACCCCTTTCTTGGATGTGATGTCATGCCCCGGGATGCTGCTATTAGAGAGAGATCCGGCAAGATTCAAACAGTTTCTTTTAACCCACTCAAGAAGTACATGTAGAGAAAAAGGGAACTTTGGGGCAACAAGCAAGCAATGTGAAGCAGCTGCAGTTTCCATCTCAGTATTTCTCCTGTTAAAGCAGCACAGAAGATGATGGAAGTTATTGCCAGAACCTGTATTTCTTGTTTGCTACCTGTGCCACGCACCTGACTCTGCTCCCTACAGATCAGCCCTGATAAGGAAGCATTTTAAAAACCCTAAACCAAGGCCTGAAACCTCCCCTTTCTGGCTCAGATTTCCGCTGCACGACCGAGTAGCCATCGAGCTCCCTCTGCAAAGGCCTGTAATGGCAGCTTGCAATTACACTAATGAGTAACGTAGTGCACTTTCACTCACCCACTATTCCAGGCCTTTAGAGGCTGTGACCCTGATAGTACCTTAGGCAGGGCCTAAATAAACCTGCTCTTCACCAGATGACCCCGACCACATTGCAGCTCGGGCTCGATATCATTTAATAACTATCTTGTTTTCTTCAACTTTCCGACAAGTTTGAGAAAAACACGTGGCATAAACGTCCCTGGGACTGTACCTGACCTTGAAGTATAGGCACATCAGGACACATCATGCAAGACTCGCTGTAAAAACTTCTTGTTGTTTCACTGTCTTTCAGTGTTTCTTTGATTATTAAGTTATTTTGCAGAGAAAAGCTGACCGACTTGACCATACTTGCACTCAAAAACTAGAAGGCAAATTAAAAATAAATAAATCATACTTTAAAAGGTGCAATTTTTCAAGTCAACCTTGTCAGTTTTCAGAAATTTGACTCCTATTTTTTAAATACCTAAGAGGGAAAAGGTCAAAATCCTCTATGGATGCCAAAATGAAGCTTTCATCTCATGCATCAATCAAACACGTGTTCGTAAACAGTGAGTCAGACCTGCTAATAAAATATTTGCAAAAGAAGGAAGAAAAACACAAAAAGCATAATTATATTTCCCCCCGTGATATCTCAGATAGTTTTCACCTTCTGATTCAATTTGTGATTGAAATTTCTTTGTGCTGTTTTCCAGGATTCCCAATCTATTAACCTCACCACATGCAGATCCACGGCTCTTGCGGATGCAGGGAGTCCAAGCAGACTGAACACAAAGAGAAACAGAACTAAACCCCCAACTTTTGCAGTGAATTTAGTATAGCCCGACCACTAACTGCTACTAAATCCTCTCAAGGACTGAGCTGCAGCCAAGATGAGTCATTTTGGAGAGCAACACGTTGCTGACGGAGCCCAGGCTTGAACGGTAGCAGACGCATTGGTAACTGCAGAGCCCTAGGGCTTAGACGGGGATATTTCCCATTATTTTGGCCATTAATCCATCAGTTCTTTTTCAACCCGCACCAATCCCTGTCAAAGGAGCTGTCAAAGGAGCACGTTTGAAAAACTTGCCTGTTAAAACACAACAGGGCTTCCCTCTGCTCCTCCAGGTCAGGGTGCCTGCAATCCAACTCCCTGGGATTTGGGAAGCTTGGAAGCTCTAGACAGTGCTTCAAAACGCTGGAGAGGCTTTTTCAGCAGCGCAATTATCCTCCCACCCCAAATTTGCCATTTCTTCAGCTTCCAGRGGAAACATGGGATCTTCAGGGGTGTCTTTGCCTTGTCTCTCCAGGCACCAACTCTGTTTTTTCTTCCTTTACACGCACTGGCTCCAAGGACACAGAACAATCTTYAGCTTCTCCATCCTCCCAGCAACCAAATCCCCAACTTTTTAAACAAAAGTAACTCTGGGCTTTGCCAGAGCAGCCCTCCTAGGGTAGGAGCAGAGCTCTGACACTTTCACAGCTTCCCATGGGGATTTACGTATCAGTCTCGGAAGTCATCAGAGGTCGTTTAATGTCCTTAGGTGGCTCTTGCAAAGAGGTGTGAGCGGCTGCGGCAGCATTAAACAAATTAGTTTGTAGATGAAAAGGGGAGTCGAGGCAGCTTTGGTCGACCTTCCGGGCATGAACGTGGTGCCTTTTTGCAACCACAAACTCTGGGCTTGAACAGCAAACCGTCCTCTGAAGCTGCTGTCTGACACTTGCCTCACTTCTTTCGCTCATTACCAGGGCACAGATTATCAGTCCATAAAAACCCAAGTGYTTTCCCTGGGCCTCCATTCACTTCTTTGGTGGCAGATGCAGGGAATTCTCACGTTAAGGGGAAGCTGTCACCACTGGGCAGCAGCTGAGACTGCAATGTGAAGAAGTCAGCAGGGTTTTCTCCCCTCGCTTTCTGTTGGGCAACCCATGCTCTGCTTTCTCTTTTCACTGCTCTACCCCACACKCCTTGAAGACCAGTTTCAAAAGCCTTGGGTTTTATGTATTTATGTTTCAGAGAAAAGTCTTTGTAATGCCTGGATATGCTGCACTTTCCCAAGCGACAAAACCTTCTGAAATACAGAAATGAAGCAACGTATCCAGAAATTAAAAGCATTTKTTTTGCACGGTCTAAATCCTTCTGCAGGGCTGAAATCTCATTTGCTACATTGCAACCCTGCACAAGGTTTAGAGCACTAATTTATAAACCCTAGGGGAAAAGTGTGGAGAAACCCTTGACTACTCAATGGCACTTTTAATAGGGAATTTGCTGGATAATACGTAATGAAGAGATGAAAACACATCGCTGGAGTTCATTAGCGTGTCACACTCGGTTGGCAACAACGAGCTGCACCCGGGGACTCGCAGCCAGCCGAGAGCCACATCAACAGAGCTGCCCCTCTGAGCTGGAGGGGTTAAATCCCACCAGGGCTACGCTCTGCATTCAGTGTTTGCCAAGGAACAGCAACCGCCCGCGTGSGGGTTCAGTGGCCAACGAGGCCGTCATCTCATCGCAGCTGAGGCAGGAGGATGCTTGTGATCACCCAGCTAAAACTGCCTCCAGCTTCAACTGYCTGAATCGAAAAGCAAAGAGCCACGTTCAACTCTTGGCAGGCTAATGCAAAACCAGCTTCTCCAACTTAAATTTTCCCTACAAGTCTAAATAGTTTCAAAAAATAATCAAACCCCTCCACATTCCTGAACTGCTTCTCCACAAGGCCCTACCTGCCTCGTACTCCAAGTTCTTCCATACCAGGAATATTTCCCCCTTTCTGCTTGGCAGTGCAGTGTGAATTCGTATAAATCGTTCTCAATAACCAGAGCTGTGTGAATTAGGAGTTGTTAAGAGCCTGCAGATGGRAAAGGCCTCCTGACTAATTCAGGACTAATGCAGGAACTACTGAGTAGCTGATACTGTAATGAACTGATACTGGGACAGTTGAAATCAAAAGCTGTTGTTATAAAAGCTGTAATTAATGTATGGAAGTCGCTTCTGCAGGATAGAGTGGAAACAAGTAATTCAAGGAGATGAAGAAAGCAGCTGTGATACTCATGCAAGAATGGCATCTGCTTTCAATAAGGAGCATTTTTGTAGGTTATAGTCAATCTGCCAATCGCTGGAGAGAGGCTAGGACCAGCATTCCTTCTTGTGACACAGCACCASGGCTTAAAAAACAGGGGATTTTCTTTCCTTTTACCACAGGCGGGGAGCGGGACGTTGCAGCGTTATATTCTGTCCCCTGACACCAAGGCGTGACGCTTTCTGAAAATACCAAAGAGAAACATGGTTCAAATCCAGGAATTAACCGAAAGCRTAGGTAGGGAGCTTAAGCTTTCGGGGGTGTTTTTTGTGTTCTTGAGGGGTCTAGAAGTTGAGGCCTACAAACACRCACGATGGTTGTGGGAAGTCCTTGGGGTAGGAGCTAGAGGGCGCACAGAAGTCATCAGTAAAAGGGAATTTTGCATTCTGGATGGCTCTAGCAGACACCTATATCTAGTGAGACACCAAGTCACCCAAACTRGCTACATATAACATAAAACACCAAAGAATGTCAACCAAACCAACACTCATTCCTGCGTTGGACAGTGGGGTCCCTCCTAGATTTACCTTCACATCGATAACCAGAAACTCCCCACGCTGCAATCCTCAATGTTAGCAGCCCTCGACTGAAAAATACCTCCAGAATCCCGTTAAATGCAAGTCTTCCTTACAAGAGGCAATGCAATTTTCCATTTGTGCACTGAAAAGCAGGATGCTGAGGAACCTCGGCTAAATGCTTCCCCTTAGGAGAGCCCCTAGTAAGCAAATACTAAGTTTTGTCACGCTCTGGGCTATCTGCACAGAAGGTGGGAGGAAAGCTGGGGAAAGGACCGTCACTACCAGAATCAAAATGAATTTGACCTGCAGACTTCCCGGAAATACWAAGGCTGTTTGGATAAAAGCTGCACAAAACTTGTCTCTGTTTGTCCATGGTGCCACTTACACTGACAGCGCCAGGAGCTTGCATGTTAAGACACGCACGATTCCAAAAGAATTTACAGCAAACAAAAATCCTACGGGATTCACTATAGCCTAGGTGTGCATATACAAGCATGAGGATATATAGTGCACTGTGCTCTCCCCAGCACAAGAAGTTGAGGCCTATAGGGGCTCCAGTACTAGCACACAATCTACACGCTTAGCTTTCCAAAGGAACTGTCCATAGGTCCAACATTACCTATGGAAATGTCTCACAGGCTTGAGCTGCAACACCGAGAAACAGCTTTCCTAAGGCAAAATACTCCAAGGAAAAAAACGGACAACGGGAAGGAATTTTGCAAGCCTGGTAGGAACTTCCCTCCTTGGCTTTTGGAGGGTGAAGTTAGCATAAATTTTCAAGGCGGTTGATAACACATTATACAGTGAAATAAGAGAACTTGTGTCCTCGGCCTCCTGCAGCGCTGGCCGCAAATAACTTGGGGTTTTGTTAGCAACAGCCTTGATCTGTAAATGAGGTAGAGGGTAACAGCAGGCTCAGGAAGGCAAGTTTTAAACCATACCAGTTCCCAAGCTCCTCGTTTTCCTCTATCAGGAAATATTTTTGAGTTCTCGGCCCTGGAGTAGAAAACCCCAATGGAACTGCAACAGCAAGAGGCTTATTTCATATCGAGGCCGGCACAAATCCAAGCCCAGGGTGCAGGAGATGATTCTCTCTRGAGATAATCAGCACTGTCTCATTCCACAAGAATTTTAACTGCACGATAACCTGGCCCTCCAGAACCACCGCTCCTAATCCCACACCGTATCAGCAGCACCTAGTTATCCATTAAAAAGGAAAAAAAAAAAAAAATGCTTGACACAAAACTCCATCGACTACAGCTATTTTCACAGACTTGAAATAGAGTATGCAATAGAGTATGTGTTTTCTCCTGCTATAGACAGAATATATTTCATTTTCTATTCAAACAAATGCTAATTTCAATCATATCAGCATCCATATACTACCCCATTTCCCCAAAAATGCCTCAAAGGATATTGTCCAAAGGAGAAAGGGGGGGCTGAATTATACTTTGCTTTCTGGGGGCTGCTGTAACCTATAAAGCATCATCTGACTGAAGGATGTGATCAACCCCTCTCCATTCAAATACTCAACCACATAAACGATTTGCAGTCACACACCTTCAGAAACACACTAACAATCACCAAGTTGGACTTGCTAGGCAGCAATGATATGCTTGCTTTTTTACCATCACCATCTTAGCCAAAAACGTGCAATGAAAACTGAGAGCGGTTGTGAAACAATTCCGTTCCCTTAGAGGAACGGCAKGGTTATTAAATAGTCCATCTAAGAGAAAAGAGGATTTCAAACCAGACATCTCTGCGGGGCGTTTATCTGCGGGCCATTTATCGATCGTACTGACCTTTCGGTTTCATCAAGAACGCTCCTCGCCGGTGCCGTCCCCGCAGCGAAAGCTGCCGTGTAGATGTTGGTAAAAGCAGCYGCCGCTCCGGTGCCTCCCTCCATGTTGCGCGCACGGAGGCGCGTGGAGCAGCAAGGAGAAGGGCTCAAACCCCAGCTCGCTCCTCCTGCCTCCATCCTTGCCCTCCGCGCTTCCTATTTTCCGGCACGGAGCATTAACGCCATCCGCGCGAGCGGAGGTGGCTCCGACGTCAGCTGCACTGAGACCTTCCGAAACACGCRGGGTTTAAGCACAAAGCAGAAGGGAAGAGGAGACGTAAAGGAGCAGCGCGGAGCCGCCCGCGGTGCCGGGCTCCCATCCTGCCCTCCCGCACCAGGACTGATTCATGTTTTCCTGAGGTGGCTGCAGGCTGCTCAGCTGTAACCCTTTCCCAGCCGGAGAAAGGAGACGGAAAACGATTTCTTTGTCCTGGGTGCCGGGATGTTCTTACCCCATGCGGTCACTTGATCCCTACATTAAGCTCAGCAATACGGAAGCAAATGAGCAGCGAGGGTTATAAACACTATTCCCAGGCTCTGCTAATTGCCCAGCCTTGAATATTGCACCTTAATGACTCTGATGCTCTGCTTCCTCCTTGGTGAGAGGTTCTCCGTGTTTACTGGCTTTCTAGAAGAGGTACAAGACTTAATTTATTACTGCATGTATGCAATCAGTCTTAAAAAGGAGCTGTGCAAAAGAGATATTGCAACTTCCCGGTTATACATTAAACCCTAAGCGTGGATGAGTATTAGCACCTCTCTCAGATCCCATTAAAAGGCTGCAACCTTTTCCAAGACCCCCACTGCAGTGCGGATGACGAGATATCCGGAGGAGCCAGTGGGCTCCAGCAAGCACAGTGGAACACTGGGATGATGAATGGATTTCAGTCCTAGCTGTGCCACRGAGCTTGCCGCGTGACCTTGATCGAGTCATTTCAATTGTCCTGTTCTGGTGCAAAACGCTGAGTTACTCCCGTCTCTCACAGACCAAATTTCAGGTCTGAAATACTCACAAAAGCAAACGCAGTCAGCGCAATTCCCTTCTGCCTTTCAAGTGCTTGGATCACTCTTGTTAACGATATAAACTTGCTAGTGAGTCCTAATGAACAGGTACAGTGATGCTACTAGTAGTTACAGGAGGAGGAGGAGAAAACCCAGTGGTTTTCTGGCAAAGCTTTGCTTTTATTTGCATGGTATTCAGCACAGCCCAGGCTTTACCCAGCACCAGGGCTCTGGATTCTATAGTGTAACCATAGTAATAAATAATTACTTTCACAGTTAACCAAATATCGTGTATTAAGAGACATTATTGTACATGTTCTTAAGCATCACGTTTTGGAAAGGCCTGTGGGAGCTAAGTTTAAGACCRCTCAAAACTGCACTGAAGTCTGATGTAAATGAATGCAGCCTGGCCAGTCTACACGTGAGCTTCATTACTGCAACTAGAGACAAGTTTTGACAGTAATAGATAAATTTTCCACTGCAGACAAGATCCAGTCYCCAGTCAGCTACTTTTCATACTAATTTGGGGCTTAAATTATCATCATAATAACAAAACAAATTAAACTTTTTGACCCAAATTTAATTATGGGAACAGAGGAGAATGGTATCGCTTACCACAAGCTCCAATTTGCTGTTAAATTAACAATGGGCTTAGAAACACTTTATCTCTAAATCCTTGGGGTAACGGAGGGTAGGGTAGAACCTAATTGAAGAACAAACCTCCAATATGGAAGGTTATTCACGATAGTTGCATTCACGACCAATTTACACAATTATTCAGCTTTCTACTACCTAGATAAACTTTGGGAAACTGCCCCAAGAGCTCCTGTTTCTAACAATTTGGTCCCAAAAAAGGCTCCCATCATCGACATAAAGAATAAAATTATCCAATGTCAATTCCATTTGGCATTTCTGCCAATACATCCAATTCTTTTTTGACAGTTTCCTTGAGTTTAAACACTCAAGTTTAAATGCTCCCTTTAAAAGGATAAAATCTAACCTAGCTCTGAGTTTGTAAGTTTAACCTCAAGCAATCRTAGAGGTTATCTGGGCAAGGAAGGAGCAAGGAGGCTGCACGACTCAGCAAAATTTTTCATTAAATTAAAAATGGATTGCAATTAATAATGTATGCACGGCAAGATAACATAGGAGAGCTTTGGATTCCAAAAGCAAACTAAGTTKCATGGGGAAATATTTCAACGGTCATATGTGTCTATATATACTTGTAGAAATGGTTTTAAGCAACACCACTTATATTGGGTACTAGAGTGACCATCTGAGCTATCGCCCAGTGTGCACTGGAACAAGCACCAGGGCTTAATGGCCAGCTGGACCTGAGCAAGGAAAAYAGTTTATGTTACAAGATGATTATTTCATTGCCGAGTGATAACACTGGTCACAAATCACTCTGGGGACGCATGCGCCAGGACATTTACCTTCTGAGTCACAGAGCACAGTCACTCGTAGCCTGTGCAATCTTTTGTGCTAAKTTTTCTGTTGTTTTTCTCCCCTCCTCCCTCTCTCAATACAGGAAGGACTGGGTGAATCACAGCAGAAACAACGACAGGCTGCAGTTTGTTGGTGACACAGCGCATGTGCAGCCCTTTGAACCCCTCACCACGTCAGCCACTCCTCTCGCGCGGGCAAACCTTCCAAGGCCATTTACGCAGCTACACATCAGGATCCCCCTGTGGTCATCACTGCCTTGGCAAGGCCTTTGGGATAGACCTTGTTCCCCCCGTTAGGATCAACGGCGCACCAAAGCTCTCCTATTGATTTCTCTTTAAACCAAGAGAAGGAAATGTATGCATATGGTGTATCATGGAAAGAGGAAGATGGATGAGTGCTTGTTTTAGCAACAGGTAGAGAGGAATGCAGCATGGTGAAGGAGACTCTCCACGAGGTGACTAATTCCTGCGCCTGCCTTCCCCAGTCCAGGAGTCTGGGGAAGCTGCCACTCAGTGCAAGTTCATGTTTGCACAGCTGCTTTGCAGGGGTTGCACGCAAGGAGTGTCTGGGCAATCCACCTGCCTGAAAGCACCACTGCAAACAGCGCAGCCACCTGTCCTCCATGGGAGGAAAAACAGGTTTATTGGCCTCGCTCACCCGGTGGGGAGCACCCTCTTGACATTCATTCCCCTTCAGCCTGCCTTGCACATGGGTGGGGCGAGGGAGAGAATTTTGCACTACGAGAGAAAGAGCAGGATTGCTTCATATTTAAATCGGTAGAAATTAGCTAGGGAGAAATAAGTCAGCCACCTCACGGCTGCTCAGGAGTTTATGCCTTGGACTTGCTTCTGTTGGTCCTTTTTGGAACAGGACTTGACACCCTCCAAAACTAGAAAAAGTTACTTACCAGGACAAGAAAAAGCCACRAGTTTCCCTGGATTTAGGGAAAACAAGAGCGGACACAACAGCCCCCCAGCACAGAAAGGGTCAAGGACAAGACGCTGCTCAAGACCGGTGCCCCTTGAAAACATCCCCTTTTCCATGAAAGTTTCATGATGCATCTGCCTGCAAAAAGGAACCAGGGCTTAAGAAGCTCTGTGGTGGAACGTGGCCAAGCCTGGAAGCGGAGGGAGTTTGAGCAATAGGAAACTAGATCAAATGACAGTTGACACAGACACATTTCAAGGCAGCCAGGTCAAAGTCCTCAAAGGCGACAGCTTCTTGGCCACCTAAGGGAGCACCGCTTTCTCATACGTGAGAGGCCAGCAGGAACAAGCACAGTGTTAAGAACAACTTTAAAGGCGATTTCATCATTGCAGAGGAGTTTAAAAATCTTGAATACTTCCTCCATCTGTCTGGCCTTCTTGTTTCCGAGCATTATTCCACATTTGCTCGGGTCTCTCTCCAGCCAGCTGCCCTTCACATACAGGCTGATCTTCTTGRAGCATCCTGGTAATGGGGATTTTGTCACATGAGCTGAAAAATGTGTCATCTGTCAGCACCGCCGGCAGCCCRAACCATCTGACCAGTTCACAGCGAGGCTGCCATAAATATCTAATGGGATCTCGGAGTCATTCCTCCACGTCGGGAGTCATTCTAGTCACTCGGATGCGTGTGAGCAACTCGCCGCTCGCTATAGAGAATTGAAAGGATGGGTGGCAAAACTCAAGAGCAGGAGGCACACGTTTCTTTTATGTCATCTTGGAACAAACTGAGGAACCAAGGGTGATTATTTCACACTGCTACTAGAGATGGAAGCCCCACTGTGCAATGTGCAATGATGGCCTCTTTCTCAGAGGTCACTATGAAAAGCAATAGAATATAACCAGTGCCACCAATCTCACTGTTAGAGGTGACCACGCCATCAGGAGAGCATTTTAACAATTACTTAGAAATATACTCAAAACATTTATTGGGCAACTGCTAGGTATGTTCACACTTCCAGCATGAAAGCACACACTGAGGACAACTCTTAAGGGATGGAGCTCTGGGAAGCCCAGGGTGGATTTCAAGCCCACAAGTTGAAGATTTGGATGTTTCCCACAATTTCATGTTTTGAAGGTCAGCACGTTCTGGTGCCAAAGTTGCTGCCTCTGCAAAAGGTGTCAAATTTGCAGCTATACTGATAAGACAGTGCATTTTAAAYGAAGCTTTGCAGGAGACACAGAATTGCTTGCCCACTACCTAAGGACCTMAGTCCACCTGCATTCATCACCAGCGCCGCATGCAAACTAGTCTTYGGCTCCAAAGCTTTTTTATGGATTGCTTTAAATACAAAACCTGTGTTTACTTCCAAGACTTGATACTTGCAAATTAAACAAGAGCATTCCATAATCTTAAAGCAGTAAAGAATAGCCAATTGATAACGTTTTTACAGATCAAAGAGAACTCGTAGCTGATTTAATTCAAAATTCTGCTAGTGCCCAATGCCCAACATTTGAGAACTAGTAAATTATGTATCCAATTATTGCTTGCATTGTTCAAGGCACTGCATTTAAATCACRATTATGGAAATGAAATAGATACTAAACAGGCTTTTTCTGAATAGTTAAAATATGAGAGTTCAAAGCAACAATTGCTGAGGCCCTGCAGAAAGGTAGTGGACGTGAGAGACGGAAGACAAAACTCGTCTTACATCTCACACGAGGAAAGAGAAGTCCGGGCACGCTGAACACGATAATTTATGTAGAAATGCGACTGGGCAGGTTCATGTAGTGCAGAACGCACACAGTTTTATGAGCCTCTACCTCCAAATACCTCCTGCTTCCTCACCCCTTCTGTGCTGAGCTGCCTCTCCCAACAGAGTGCGTATGGGCCGATATATTGACTACTTAGTAGAGCTATCAAACTGTGGGTTTTAAATGTTCCCTCTGTATTTAACAGAGGAATGAATGTGGTTATGCTTTCAGGCTTCACTTAGRCACAAATTATCACGGATAATTCCAATTGCATAAAGCCTTAAAAACTCTGAAAGCACCYGGATACACCACTGGGAATGATTTCAGCATCCCAGTGACCAGATCTCTGCTTGCTGCCACACAGCAGCATTATACAATATCTATTAGCATTTTAACTCCATTGAACAATATGCTAGCAACATGCCCTAACAACACTTAGGCATTTCTAAGCGTAACCCCTTTTTTTTAAAGACCCATAGGACAAATTGTGGACAAAAACAATGTTTCCAAATCACCTATTAGGCAGAAGTTTCAGAACAGTCCTGGCTATGTTCTTCAGTAATCTCAATTCCAGGGCTTAACACCAAATTATTTTATGATATTTTGTTTCCAATGCAGCTAACACACACATGTTTAATACAAAGGCCTAGGAGAAATTCCCCTGAATAACATAACTATTAATGTGGAGTAGCAAGTGAAGGAAAATGGTTCCAAATATTCCTGAGCTAAATTACTACCCTGCAGACATAGCTGATGGATTTGACGCTTTAGTTGCATGGCTTGTCTATAATAATGTCAACTCCAAGAACAGTTTGGGGRAGGAATAAAAGGTTTGACACCACTTCAGGGCTTGAAGGATGGTTTCTTTACTTCAAAGGCAGCATGAGACTTACTGGGGTTCGGACTCTGGGCACAGATTGGTTCTCATTTTATCTTCCACTATTCAAACGATCTTCTGGCATTTGTAGATTTCCTGAAGATTGATCCTGTACGTTTTTCCCCCCCATAAGGAGGGTTACTTTGAGTATCCACTTACAGAGAGACTCCAACACCAGCTGCTTTTGCCATCTATCCTCAGTAACAGCAGGACTGCAGTATCCTCAGCTGTGTTTCTCATTTGCACACACGTCTTCAAACCTGCAGCTAATCCAAAGAAATTTCCAGGATCTTATCTTCCATTTTTGTGCATACCTACCTAAATAAACCAGACAACGTAGGACATACTTCTCCATTTGAAATGGAGTAAGAGGAAAGAGGAACTCTCCACCTCCCTTGACCAAATGATCACGGCAAAGACAGACTAAGTTGCTCAGTTCAGCCAGTCTTGGGGCTCCAACATTCCATTTATAGCTCTTCTGGTTGAAGGCTGAAGGGTTGCTATAAAAATGTCCTTGGTAAGTCACATATGAGGCTGTAAATGTGCAGGATCCACCCAGCTGCTGTCACCAACACTGCCATTTCAGTGCTCCAATAACTGTGTTGACTGTGATCAAAAAAGATATCACGGTTGAGACTGGGCAAGGAGAAAAAGCAAAAAGGATGCGGCAGGTGTCCTCAGAGTAGTCTTGAGGGAACGACATTTATCATTATGTGATTTTTTTAAAAAACAAAGAGGCTTTCTTTCCTCCAAARCATATTCTTCTGTCCTCAGCATGGGGCAGGTTATCCTACGTGCTCAGCAGTTCTATTTAAGGACGTGACTCACCTTAGAGCCACTTCTGAGGCTGTGCTGGTGTTCTTCCACTTTTGCTGCAAAAGTAGAAGAACGGAGCAGCATCTGGAAATAGGAAAATCCAAGACGTCATCTGCATGCAGTGTGGAATTCCAAMGGTATCTTCAATGKTCATACAAGATAAAAAGGTGGGGGKTTTTTTTGCTGTACTCCCTTAAGTGAGTTTGTAGGTTGCTTTTTATCGTTAGAGTGAAGACCTTCTTTTAAAATGGAAATAACAAATCAAAAACRCAGTGAAGGTTGACTAGAAAATTAGGTAGACATGTCCCTAGATGTGTCCTAAATTCTGCAATATACAGTCTCTAATCTACTTTGAGACTCCATAAACAGTAAAAGACTGTTTTGCAGATAGTGCTCCTGAGGAAGAAAAGCAGCTAAACAGACCCAAAGCCACTGAAATTATGTTTAGGATAAAATTATCTGTGCTTCTTGGGTACTTGTCCCATTCCTCACCTAGAAGGTTGTCAGCAGTCTCAGTTTCAGAGGGCTACACTTAAACTGGCTGTCATAACATATCGAAAGGGCTTAGAAATAATTTACTGTTTTATTAGCAATATCAGGAACAAGTCTATTTTCATGAACAACATCACTTCCCACAAGAAGCCAATAACCAATTCTGACAGAAAAAAGCAGGAACTCTCAGTCYGTCCTCACAGGCGTCCCAGCTATTTCAATTCATTGCAGATGTTTTGGCCTCTACATTCATTTGTTTCAAGTTATATACAGTGCCAACTGTGTGTTCCTAAACACCCCTCTTGTTCTAACAAGAGTTTTTTGGTTTTGTCTTAAAGCTCAAGATAAAATGCTCAGTTTCTTCCTTTACCCAGACSCGATACCCACTGGGGCAAACTTTACAGCACACCCTGACTCAGGAAAGGCTTTTTGTTCCTCCCACATTCCTCAGCTGCAAGGAATCTTGTACAAACCCCTGTGAATGAAGTGCAAAGCTACTTGTCCTCCTCAGTACACAGGAACTGAAGGGTTGGTCTTCTCCAGCAAGGTACAAGGCAGAGAAAGCTGCTCCACACACAGCCCTTCAGCACACGCTCAACTTCAAGGAGACTTAAGTACTTTTATGGAGTAAGGGGCCAAGACAAAGCCACRTGAACAAAAGCCACTTGTCCTGGACCCTCTGTGCTGTACTGAAAAATGCACAGCTGTCTGGGGTGCCAAGACCAGTCTTCTGCATTATTTTACGGGGAAAGAAGCCCAGCAGGAGCGCTAMGATAGGGTTTTTAAAGAGCTAAAAGCCATGAATGATTTCTTTTTAGAGCCGGCATTCCTCTCGTGCAAGTTCTTTCATTGAGTGCTCCTTCAAAGGTTATGCTCTCCTCAAAATCCATCTCTGTAGCCTACAGAGTTAGGGGTTCAAAGAACAGCATAAGGAAGCAAAAAGAGTGAAAAGAGGGAAAAGCTGGACACAATCCTATAACATTTTCCACYCAAAAGTGACTATGAGAGATGGTCTGCACAACCGGCATCATGACTTAGCATTAACCCAAAATACAACCGTTTGCCCTCATCTTGCAAAACTGCACCCAGYCCCTTAGCAAGCTCCCTGAGAAATTGCTCCTGAGTTTAGAGTTAAGCGCATGCRAACAGCCATTGCAAAGCTGGATCCCACGCCTGCACAGTCCTGATGGAATTAAAGAATCTTAACAAACTTAACAYTGCTGGAAATTTAAATAGAAATCGCTCTACGGTGCTTTAGTTTCCTAGASACCCCGTTAAATCACAGCTGCCAAATACGCTGGGTGAAAACAAAAAACTCAGACATATTCAAGGATGGGGAAACATTGTCAGCCTTTGTTGAAGCTCAGGGAATGACATCAGCAGCTACCTCATTTCACAAGCTGGTTTCTGGGGCAAGGAGGACTCCCCTGCCAAAGCTTGCTTTCTTCTCCAGGCTTAGCTTATGAAATTAGGAACTGTAATAGCCCAACTGGAAAGGCAGGAAAGAAAGAGCAAYGGAAGCCTCAACATGAGGGGGTCACCAAATGGTGGGACAGACAAGTTTAGTACCATGTTGAGCGTGTTAAATGTTCTCTGTTTATGTAAAACACTCCATTTGCAGAGAGAACAAGTGCACTTTATATTGATGACTTTTCTGGAAAATTTTACCAGGCTGAACTAAAGCAATCAATGCAGAGCTGCTCCAAACGCAAGYTAAAAACTGACAGCTACACAGGGCTCTTTGGATTTCTGCAGGTGCATCTTGATCTGTATTAAGGAGGACTCTGCAGGGAAAGAGAGTTCCTGAACCACAGCTTTGTCTTTAAAAATAAATCAACACAAACAGCCTTCTATTAAATAGAGTAGTAGCTTGTGCAAGGTCAACCATGCCTCTTACTTTAGTGGCAAAACGAGGTCAGAGCTGCCTACTTGATTCAGTTACTTGCCTACAGCTGATCCCCAGGGAGCAACGAACAGGAGGGCTGCAGCACTCACCCAGGACAGGCTTTTAAGTCCAAGACTTACCTGAACGTGCAAGTTGAGTATTTATTACCCAAAATTAAGACAGAAATTGGGTTTAGCGGCATGGGAAAAGGGCAGAGGGGGAGAACAGCTGGGTTCACAGAGCTCTGAAGTTTGCATGAAGGWTAAAAAAAWWAAAAAAAACTTTTCTCTTTATATTATAGATATATTTCACCTGGAAATGGATGGAATGATCATAGAAACCCACAGAGCTCTGGTTTCCAAACAGCTCCATAAGCAAATCTGTAGGTAAACCTCTATGCTATACACAGGCAGCTGCCAAGCTTTTCAGCTCTGTAATACTATTGGTCACCATGATAGTCACAATTTCAAGTGCCTTCTGCACTAACACTCCAAATAATGCAGACACATGTGCATGCTGTCATGCCAAAAACCCCCAAGTAGCTCCCATAAAGGACACATATGCAGGTACACAAAGCAGAAGCTGATGTACAACGGCTGAGCCTGAGGAGAKGCACATGCAGTATCTGTACATAAATACAGCTGGTATCTCGCTGGAAATAATTTGTGCTCAAGGTCATTAGCGGAGTTATTTTAATGGGTTTAACTCAAGAGCATCGAGTCATTTTTGAAAGTCAGCACAAAACAGTAGTTCCTGTGAAGCACAACAAGAGGCCAAGGACTCTGCATCAGCTATAAAGGAAAATAACACAGTCCGAGCTGGTGTTAATCACGCTGGGAGAGGGTTAACTGGATTCTGCTGACTCACGAATGCAGCAGGATCATTATCCSCTCCAAACAAGATGAAGATTCGTCCCTTGAAAGGCAGCAGCAGGACGAACAAAGAACCCCTGAGCTAGGCAAACTCCAGGAAAAAAAGCAGCCATCAAGTGTGAGCTGTTTCCTATGGTAGGAAGCAGGCAAAATCAAAGGAGGATAAAGATTCCACATGATGTAATTTCTCTGTTGTAGAGATTTCTGAAGTTATCTGCTCACAGTGCTTTTCAATCATCATATTTTTTTATAGAGTTCAATATGGAAATGGACTTCTCACTCTCAAATACACTGAGCAAAACGTTTTCAGCATGCACTATTAAAAAATAAGGGCCAGCAGTTAAACACACCTTTTCTTCCCTTTGCACAAGGAAGTTCTTCAGTTTAATGCTCAGAAAGGAGACCCACAGTAACAAAATGGAACAACAGACAATGAAGATGCRACATCTCAAAATATACTTTAGGTCCAAACAAGCAAACGTGATAATTTTTGGCGTGTTTTATTCCAAATGGCATGTGACCTATTTTAGGACACACTTTGATTTGACTATAATTAACTGTAATTTGTGTAGATTTCAATTAAATACGTGAAATGACTTGCTAAAAGAATGAAAGCAGGGCAATTCCTGAGGTTAAGAGAAAAAATGGTTTCTGATTCTTCTCTGAAAGGTTAAAATATCAGTGAAATGCACAGATACGAATCAAGCTGCACTGACTTCAAATGGATATCCCCTCTGCAAGCTCTGCAGTGCTGCCTGGCAAACCAAAAAGGGTTGAGGGAAAGAGAGAGGCCAGAATTCACAGGGAGCTCAAGGAGTGACATACAAGCCAAGGAGGGAGGATAAATGCAGCAAGACACCAGTCTAAGTTAAACTTTCACCTTGAGAAACTTCAAGTTGCCAGAGCCAGAATCACTGCTCATGATGCAAAGGCAGAGTTAGGAGCACCTATAAATTTAACTTTCTCTGCAGATCTTTCATTCCTGCAGTCCAGCCAGAACATTTTGCCACCCTGCAGTGTCAATTACACCCTTCCCCTTTTTATTTTTTGCATTTGGCAGACAAGAAATTATGTCTTAATTGAGGAAAAATAGTCTTATTCAGAGGAAAGTGAGGTCCAAGCACAGCAAAGAGTGAACGAAGCTAAACACAGCAATGGCAAATGCAGCCTGCAGTTCGCAGGGCATGCAAACGACGGGTCTTGAATTCATGCAAAAAAGGCAACATCTAATCAGAATAATTAAAATAGTTTCAATGAAGTCCTTTAATAGACTGGTGGAGGTGAACAAATAAGGTGCCAAATTCGGTTATTTTTAAGAACTTCCAACTACAGTTAACTTCCAACACTCTGCAAGTGCAGAGAAGCCAGAAGGAGACTCAGTGGAGAGGCAATGCAGGGCAAAACCAGCTGCGTGACCCCAGATGTGTCCTACTTCTCCCTCGACTTCTCCCCCCTTCTTCCCCTTCAGGTGCAGTCTGCAAGAACTGCTCTTCTTCCCCGTGCCGAGAGCCAAGGCAGCCGGTCACCATCTGCCTCTGCTGCTGCTCTTTGCTCCCATGTTGCTCCTGCATTTTCCTCCCAGCAATCCTTACAACCAGAGCTCCAATTAAGAACGCTTGATGAGAGCCACCATTAGGGGCAGACTGAGGATTCTGGCCTTCCAGCAGCACCTACATCAGGAAAAGGGCTTCTAATATAAATAGTGCCAATTAAAAAGCATCCTTAATATCCAGACATGCAACTTAAAGCCCATGCCCAGTTCTGCCTTCCAGACAGTTACCAAAATAGCATTGTCTGTAGTTACCCACTTTGTCCTCAACTGAGGTGAGCTTTTTCCCTCTTGCAAGCCCTTAGGAATTCCTGACTGACCCGCACAACTGCTCTTTCACTCACGTCAATTCAAATTGTCATCTTTTTTTCCCTTCTATGCTATACAGATTAACATGTCACGCAGCGGCAGACACATCGTAGAACTCAACAGGAACACAAAAAAGAGCAGGTGCTGCTAATTCCAAAAGAGAAAATTAGGTCATCAAGCAAGCTCCCTGTTTGAACATCATGGGAAAATGGTCCTGTGATCATTTCCTACAAAGTCATCACGTGGCTTTCAAACAATTCTTGCCCTAACAGGCCCCACATTCTTAGGGAGACCTCCATTGAAACTTCTGTGAAGGTTTCTGCATGAGTTTTTAGAAATAAAAAGGACAAGAGCACCCCAAAGCAAAGTTTTCCCAGAAGTGAAAAGGAGAGAGCTTCATAGCTCAACATGAGGAGGAGGACACAGGAAGAGAAGAAAATTAAGCATTAATAGTTAGGAAATCCTGTACCTTTCTGCAACTCTTTTAAAAAGGTGTGTGCAAAGGTTTTTATTAAAAAGAATACATTTCATGTGCCCAAGTGTTCAAGGATGCCCTGATGACACATCTCCAAAAGGTCTGCATCCTTTGCTGTTTGTCAGAAATCAGCCAGTAAAAGTTACTAAACCCTAGGCTGCCTTTACAGTCAATGGAAAAAACCTGACATCTCTGTATGGGAATTAATCTTATCCTAAAGCAAGCGTTAAAGACAGGTCAGACCAATCACCCTCTGGAGGGGCTTATTTCCCTGCATCAGGTGCAGCCAAGAAGCCCAGAATAAGCAGCTTAGACAGAGGTACAACTTGCAAGTGCACCAGGTAGGGCAGCTAGACGACTAGATGATCCGTAGAGGTCCCTTGCAACCTTAATGATTCTATGGCCATCAAATGTGGTTATCAGAGATACAATTCAGCCCTTTATCCCAATGATGAACTCGAGGTACTCTCTTCCCTGACCCAATGATACGTTCTGATGTTTAAGCAATCTTTGATATTTGACAAGAATCTTGGGCATCTCTGAAGTCTGCAGGAAGAGCCAATAAYTGCCATTTGTTTCTTATTTTCTTTATACTCTATTTACTTTCATAGTAAAAATATTGATTGCKCTTTTCTCCATATGACTAAAGCACAAATAATAAAAGCACACAAATGTTACTCTGCTATTTTCCTTAAGAGTGAAAATAAGAGGCTGCCAGACTTTAGAAACATCTCTGCTAGCAGATGTCAAATACTCTATGAGATCTATTTACATGCAGACTTCTCAGGTATCTTCTAGGTAGGACAAACATGCCAAATAAAGCCATAAAATAGCTTCTTTTGATGATGATAACCGAAAATACCTAATTCAAACCCTTGCCGTTGGCAGGGCTAGACGTTTACCATGGCAGCTGCAGACAGCAGTTTCAGCAGGCAAGGTGGGAGGCAATAGTGGTGACAAATATCTTTGAGGAAATATTGCTTCATTCTCCTCCTGCACATTCAAATGGAACAACAGTAAAAATCCACACTTTTCATAAAACCATGAATTTATCAGTACTGGTAAACGAACCTGAACCTTCAAGCCCTGCGTTCACACAGCTGGAAGACCCTGGATGATATCAAGTTATTTCAATAGGAAACAATCATTTCTCAGGAGCAGTATGGAATGCAATTTGCTGCATCAATTAGGTCCTTGAATGAAAATAAGGGAAGTGCCACCTTAAAATAAGTGCATAAGTAAAACTCTCCGATGCTTTACTCAGAGATGAGGCRTTTGTCCTCAACAGCAGTAGCATCTGAATGAGGGCCTAAGCTGTAGTCCTGCTACCTACAGTCGTATCTGAGTCTTCATGTGTCTGCTTTGTGACTACTCTCTTCTAATACATAAATATAAACAAAACGTGGGATTCACTGTGGGCACARGTAGCATTTATAGAAGCTGATGCTGCATTTCAAACAGCCCTGACCTGCAATTAGCTCACTTGAGTGTCCTACAAAGAGACCACATTTACACATACAGTATACAAACCTGCTCTAAAAGTGCCTCTATAATTAAGTCAAACAGCTCTATTTCAACATTTTGGTAATTTTGGAATTCAAAGCCTAGCTAAAAGGAACAGAAAGCCCACACAGGAGAAATGCTGCCCATACAAAGCCATGCTTGAAGCCCAACGGTCCAGGAAACATCARTTTGAGAATATCCTTCCTACCTTTAAAGTGACAAGTAAAAAAAGATGTGCAGTGAAAAAAAAACAAAACACACAAATACTACTTCATTGATTTCCCCAAGAATCCGAGCTTATTTCATGTCCACAGACGCCTACATTCAAGCCTTGATTCACCACGGTTCCTGGCTGGAAGCCAGTGCTGCAGCTCTAGTTACTATGACAATATCGGTAGCTCAGCGCTCCGCAGTCCTATAGGCTCACTGAACGTACAGGTTCATTCAAAAATAAGTGTGGGGTGGCAGGGAAGGCAGAGGGTCTCTCTGAGCATCTCTYTGCTCCTCTCAAGGGATACACTATAAGTCAACATACTGTTTTGACCCAACTACTGGTCTTTGTTGCAGTTCAAACAGTGGATCGTGTGCATTAGAAGAAAACAACACGGGAGACTTCTATTCATGCAGTCTAAAGTGAAGGAAAACGCCAACTTCTTGGCAAAGAGCACACAGGCCTGAGAAATCACTGCACATTCCCGCAAATCCTCRTGCCAGCATAACTGAGAGTAGCCAGATGGAAAGAAAAACTAGCTGGGAGCGGAGAGATGAGGTTGGATCTGAGTTTACACTGACTTAAGGGGYGATCGGTAACATCCATCTCGCCTTTTAGTTATTTCTAAAAGAACTGTCAGAGATCAATTGATACCAGGAATCCCTGCCAAGCAGAAAGTCCTTGCACAGTTTGCTTTGCAGAGCCCTGTTCTAGTGTTACACAGCAACATCTGTGGCACCCACTACAGCAGTTTCAGGCTTGTGGGGGGCTCATATCTGAGGTGGGGGGGCCAGTTTCACATGCCTCTTAGAGCAGCAAACAGCTCTGAAATTTTAAAGTATTACACTCTCCTTCTCCTTCAGGGGTGTTTTTAACCTAGTACTGAACAAAACACAGAGTACAGAGGTTAATGGATGAAAATTRCTTGTTTGCATGTCACCTGACAGAAGAAAAAGGTGACAGGCATCCATTCTTGTGGGAGCAAACTCTGCTCCAAGGCCTGGGAATTGCAAGACAAGGCGCAGCTCTGTGGTACGCACCGTTCAGCGGCAGCATTTCCATTTTGCCTGAAGCTTTTGAAATGCATTTCCATTATRACAATAGACATCTCCGAGATGCCATAGATCATTTAGTTGCAACCTAATTGCTTCTATACAGTTGCACTGTCATTTCTGCTAATTAGAAGGGACTCAGCAGTTGCTTCACTGGTACTGTACAAATCAGCATTGCCCACAATCACTCACCAGCCTCCACACCTTTTTTTTTAATTGCAAGTTAAGATTTTTTGCTTTTTCATCCAGGCGAAGCATTTTTATTTTGCAACCGACTCCACTGCTTTATGGCCTCAGTTTCATAGCAGAAAAACAAATCTGGGCCTCATAAAAGGTGTAGGAAAAAAGTGCAGGTTAACATATTTTCTTAAATAGGMATAAAATTTACATTTAAGAGCCTTCTAAGAAGAGGAAACCACGTTATTCAATCATTTTTGGGGGGAAAAAAAAAACTAAAAATKATTCTTAGTGCTCTGGAATTCAGGGGGGAACAGCTACAGAAACAGCTACAGTTTTTTGAGAGCTACATATATACAGACTCTCTTTAGAAGGGAATTAGAAACATGTCCAGACAAAATGCTTGCCATGTCTTGTCTTGCTTAAGTCTTAAGGTTTTCCAGGTGTGCTGGAAGCAATTGCCACTGAAAAGGAGTTTTCTTTTGTATGCAGTGAGCAAGGCTTATACTGGAGCAGTCAAAAGAGCTTTTTTCCATAGCTTTTCTCTTGCAGTATTTAAGGTCAATGATAGCAAGGAGACAAAAATAGCTCTGTTCCCATTCTGTTGGAAACAAATGGTTACTGAARGCACTGGGCTGTCCAGCCACATTGCAGAGTTTGAGAAAGATTTAGAATATTACCCTGTGCTGATCTTCTCAAACCTCTTTAGAAATGTCAGAAAATAACAACCACTTGTCTATTTGAGGCCAGATCTCCAGGATTACTGCGTACTCAGAACTCCAAGTAATTCCCTGTGGCTTGGAAGTGCTCACACCTCTAAAAAAAAAGGCACTAAATAACCCAAAGTTTACCTTTGCCAATCATTCATAAGCACCTTTTCATTCCTATAGGTAACAGGAACTAAAAATAGCAGTATTCCTAACACTTAGTGTGAAAGAGCATCTTTCAACGCAGAGAGGCYTCTTTGGCCAACTAAAAAGCAACARTAAAGGAAAYTGCAGCATTTCCCCATTTCCATTAAGTACAGTTCCTTCCATTATCAGTCACMTTTTCGGATCAGAAAGGTATCAGAGAGCCTCAATGTTTCCAAAGGGCTTTGACAGGCTTGTTTGCAGATATTGAGAACAGCTGAAGAGCTAACAAGGTCACATTTACCCATCGAGATTTTCTCCTAACAGTTGAGTTGCTTTAGAGTCACCAGACTTCACTTAATACCACCAGGCTTAGCAAGCAAGAGTCCTCTAAAACACCATAAAGGAGTGCCCAATCCCTTCTCAACAGGATCAGACTCTTTGACACTCCACATAAATAAATAAATAAGGCCCTCAAGCTCTGTTTTCACTATCTTAAAGCTGTATCCACCACCCAAGCTGCCTGGCTAAGTAATTACTGTCCAGCTGCATTAAATTTCCAGATGTGACTGCACTATCTAAATATGCCACTCAGGAAGCCTATCTGACCTTATCATGATGCATCTCATGCTTCTGTTAAAACCRAAAAAGAGGTTGAAAAGAAGCGCCAAGAGTCAAGTACTACCAGCCTGATTAAAGCCAGAATTACTTAGGCCCTGACCACAGAAATAATTATGTGTACATACAATTTTGGCTCTCATGAATTGTCTCACTGATGCAATACGACTGCGTGACTCCACTCATGAATAAATGCATTGAACAGTACGATTTTGAGAGCATGGAACGTCACTTGTGTTTAAAAAACGTCATGTACATGTATGATAAAGTACAAATACCAGTATGAATGCGTATTTTGACATCTGAGAGTATTTTCAAAGCTCTGTTCTGTGTGAAAGTAAAATGGAAAAATATAATGGGAATGAAGTTGACACATTGATTTAGTTTTCTGCTAGATACTATGAAAAATAACACTAAATATTTTTAAAATATTTTTAAAGTAGCAAAAAAGACAAGTGTCTTTATTGAGGCAGCACTGCTGTTATGATTGGCTGAGTTATGACCAACAATACTGAAAATATATGTCAGACACAAACAAAATATCAATGTACTAGTTGCATTCAAATTAGTGCAAAGTCCCATTTAGAGTCAAGCAAGCAAAATAAAATGAATAAATAAAAAAATGAAACAAAAAATAATGAAATAAAAAAACAAAATAAAACACAAAAACCATATTCCACAAGGAGAACAAGATTTTGGAGCTTCCCACACCTAATAGCACAAAAAGGCCAAGAAGGTCTATAATAAAAGTGGGTTTAGAAAGAGATTGCATTTTTAACTCCCYACCTGYARTCTCAGTATAAATTATKCCTGGGGCAAATACCAAACTCTTCYAAAATAATTTTCCCTTAGGAGTCACAGGAACAATGTCAAGGAAAGGGACCATTTTGTCAGAGGCAAAGAAATGATCCCGACTTTAACAAGGTGCTTCTTGCTCAAATCACTACTTGACATTATGCTGGTTTATGAAGCGGAAAATAAAAGACGTCTACGAATGAAATATATTCTGGACYGGTGAAATTCAGAGAGGAAGCAAGTTATAACAACCTAAGGTTTTGCTATTAATCACTGATACAGCCAGCTGATACTGCTGGAAACACATCATTTAATAGGACATTTCTTTGAACAATGACAAGATTTTACTTCCAAGACTAACAAAGATGCAGCTCCAATGATGTCCTGCCCTCCTCAGCTCTGCCAGGACTAACCCTCGACTGAAGCCTTTGAGCCTCCTCCTTCCAGGCACATCTCAAAGCACAGAAGCTGGCAGCAGAAWAAGGCTATTGCCTCAATCTGAATTAGGCTAGGAAGGACCCCAGAGTATTTTCTTCTTGCATCCAACTGCAGGGCCTGTCCTAAAATGGTAAGAGGGGCCTTTGCAGAACCACTGCAGAGTGGGTGATAATTGAACAGGGTAGAGGAGGCCCCAGAAAGCCYCTGGCTATGTGAAAAACAAACTTCTTTCCCAAACTCCAGGGGCTGGCAAGGACCATGCTCCCCGAACAGCAGCAACAGTGCTGATTGCAATGAGCTTACATGACAACACCAAATTTATCTTCCTGGGATGTTAAAATGCTTAGTTGAGGAATAACAAAAAATCTGCTGTTATCTGGTCACTGCCGTCTGCAGACACCTTCTGGTCTGCATCYGTTTCTACTCTCATGAAGCAACCTCATACCTTGTGTTCCTAGTTACACACAGAAATAGTAATACCAAAACACACAGAAGAAAGTAGAAAAAAAACATTCCTAGCTTAGACAGAGAATGGTTCTGGCAGAGTATGCTCTATGTCTTTAACTACAAAATCAAAATCTGAAAAAAAAACAGAGAAAAAATAGCTGCAAGCATCTTCTAAAAGGGCTGACCCCATCTCCAAGAGCTTTTAGTATCAGATCCTTTCAGGGCAGACAAAGACACTTTTCTCTGTACAATTTGTCCTGCAGTAAACAAGGCCACTCACAGTATTGAAGATTTCCCCTTGCAGTTCCTGCAGGCTGCTTATTCTTCTCCTTTAGTTCAGCCAAAAGGTTCTTCACACAAAATCCCCCATCCACCACTCCGGGGTTTACTTCAAACCTGACTCTGTCCTTCTCAAACATCTTCCGAGTGCTCCAGTCAAAAAGGTTTCCTCTTGTATTTTCATCTCTGCAAAAGTGTCTCTTCCTGTGGTCACTTCTCTGCCTCTTCCCGCAGCAGCTTCCTGAGCATCCCGTGCTCCAGATCCAGTTCCACTTCTGCTTCCCACCCCACTATATCTGCTTAAAACTCCTCCCCTTTGRCTTTCCCAACACACCCTCAGGCACCTCTGAAAGCCCTGTATTGTAAAAAACTTCATAGCTGTTAAATTTACTGTCTGGCACTSTTTACCAACAGTAAATAGGCTGTTTACTAACCCCTCAAACTATCTGCATTGCACATGATCCATAGTTCTGATGCTTCAGGTGAGTTTTTGCAGAGAAAATTTTGTGCTCTGGAGCTTTCTCCCTAATATAAAACCTCCCACTGAAGCAGTAATTATAACTCTCTCTTGATGTTTCACCAAGAAGAACTTGAGATGACAAGTACTTTTTCCAAGAGTTCAAAGAACTCGCTCGCTAATTTATCAAAAAAAAAAAAAAAAGAGAAAACGGGGGCCACTGACCGACTGAGCACAGAATTAGCTCCTTTGCATTTATCAAGTTCAAAGCGTTACCTAAAACCAGGCCTGCTACAAGATGACACTCTGCAGAACTCAATCCTGATTTGTCAGGTGGGCTGCTATTCCCACCAAGCTTTGAAGAGGGCCTGAGAAGCTGCATCCTAATGAAGGATGAAAGGAAAGAGTAAAGCCAAAACATTCACCACTTATCCTCTTAAAAAGAGGGGGTTAAAACCCTTCATTTTCATCCTAACAGGCCAAAATAGGACAAGGCACCTCTACAAACCTAAATTTTGGGAGAGAAAGGAAAAACAAACACCCAAAAAGGATGCAGTCTAATTTACTGCTTCCCAAGGTCCCAGGCTGTGTCTGCTCTATATATAACCAACAAAATCTGGTTTAAAGTCATTTTTAAGGAAATGCGGAGCCCCTTCCGTGACTGCGACTTAACTGGCAACTCATTTCACAGAATTGCTGAGGGATTTGTGCTCTCCTGCCTTCTCCCCCYGAATTCACCACTACAATCCTGCCGCTTTGCCATTAAGCTTTATCATGAGAGCTCCGTCTCCCTCATCTGTTACCATAGCAGCCACAATGTAACAGCATGTAACGTTAACACAAGATGACTTTTTAAAATTTATTTATATGTAAGTAACCCATTGAGAGATGACAACAGCAGTGAGTTGAGATTTAAACTACAAGAGGTATACAGAAGGTTGTATTTAACATCTTTTTCAGGCACATTCTATACAAAAAATAAAAATCTTTTGTCGGAGAAAAAAATCCCCAACTTCTTAGGATTAACAAAAYGCAGCAGAAGATCTGGATGGGAGGCTGATTTTGAATTAAAGCTGGAGGGGTGGGGGGAGGAAGGAAGATGAGAGGGAATAAGCTTAATGCACATAATGCCTGAATATCACTTTCCACCTTTGGAAAAGCTGTGTTAGTCACATTAAAATAGTAGCTCTTGAAGAACTTATTTTTTTAAACCAATTCTCCCTCTCTATCCAAAGCAAATTACTTGTGACCACTTTTTATTCTTTCCCTGCTCTCTYGTAGATCTTCAAGTAATTGCGTGAATTCTGTGGGAAAAGCAGAAAATAAAACTGTCCTATACAAGAGCTTCCTTGATTCATTCTACAACTGATGTCCAAAATCTTGGGAACAGAAGGAGGACAAGCAAACAAACAAAACCACACACCACGAAGTGCAAGCACAACAGGACAAACCCAAAAGCATCCCCAGACATCGTCGCTGTCTTCCAGTGCCAGGACTGTTGCTGACGGGTTTTGCTGCAGTGAAAATTTTATGGGACAGGGTTACAGCTACAAAGTGCTAAACAACAGAGGAASGTCTCCAGAGAGAGCAAAATGGTCWTATTTCTAATGGATTTGSTTTAGTGAATGATTCCACCTTACCATAAAGATTTTATTGGCATGGCCTATACAATGTGAATACAGAGTGGAAAAAAAAACCTATGGATTATTAGAAGTCACTTCCAACATACAAACACACACGCAAATTTGGCTATTTTAACAACTGGAGAAACCAACTAATTTCAACAGAACTTAATGACACACCAACCTTCAGGAGGTAGCACTAAGAGCATCACGTACAACATTCTCTCTGCTATCCATTTTGATTCACGCCTGCCAAATGCATGGATCCAATTCAAAACAGCATTACACATAATGTACGCCTGTTCTCCAAGGAATTCAGACACAAGCATGCTCTTTTGCAATTCAATAAACCACTTTTTCTCACGCTCAAGTGGTGACCTCTTCTTAAATACGCAAGTTGCTGAAGAGAAGGTGCAGTCAAAACCGAGTGTTTGTCAGAAGAGATAATCTACATTTAAAGAGGCATGGCCAGACAACATAAGCTTCAAAATTTTGCTCCTGTAAAAAGGAGAAAAAGAAAAAAGTGGAATTCAAGCCACAGGCAAGACTTCAGTAAAGTGAAGAATGAGGACTGACCAAAATAAAGCTCGGCCAAAATAAAAACCCAAACAAAATTTCAGCACCTACTGAGGATGAATGGGCTCCCATTTGTGATGCGGCAACAGCCACTTGCCAGGATTGTGGTCACACTCACTGCCAGTTACCAGATGTGATGCTGAAAATTGAAACAGGCTTTCAAATACRGAGCATTTGCCCCAGATCTAACACTGTGAGAGTGATTTTAGGAGTTCACTTTGCATTATGGCACTAATAATATTCATCAGCCTGCAAAGAGCTTTGCAGCCCCTCTCTGAGCAGCACGGCATCAGATTCAAGCACTCTTCACTACAATGTAGGTCACAGCTTCTCTGGGGAGGAAGCAGCAAGCATTAGCCTATTAATGGAAAAGTTGGAGAAAGAGAAAATAGTGTCCAGGAACGTGGGTGGTGARGACCCAAAGTCCTCACTACCTGGATGAAACCTCCCAGTGCTGTGAAAAATGGGAGGAAGAAGCTCTTACGAGTCTGCAGGCAAAGAGCAGCGGTCATAGAAAGCAACAAAAGGTCAGCTCAGTTAAAGATGACTTTTTTTTTTAATTTAAATTGTCCATTAGCTTCGTATACTAAGGATGGATGCTCTCCGATGCCTTTCCTGCTCCACTTACTTCCCAGGCAAACGTAAATGCTGGCTTCTTGTCTCACATATTCATCTTGGTTGATAAAGTCATTTCTATGCAGTTCAACCACAAACAGAAATAGAAACTTCCAGGTTTGTTGCTTGCTGTTGTTCTAAGAAAAAACATCTCAATCACATAAGGCTGTCAAAAAAGGTATAACCAAGGTGCAAATGAGGCACAAAGAAGGAAAGAACATGCTCCCTTTTACTCCCAGAACTCCAAAGAAATAGGTTAGAAATCACACACTCGATAATATTCTGAATTACACCTTATTTCAGCACAGCCTGTGCTTTAATACCATTAGTTCCCTTGACATGTGCTTGCATTGAAGGCCCAACAACTGTTCCAACAGTGTCCTAAATTAAGTACATCTGTAACTCCAATGAATAGTCATCATCAAGCTTGGTTTTCTGCACCTTGAGAAGTGTGAACACTTGTAAATATTTCAGAGGCAAAAACTACTTTGACCATCAACTTTCTCAAGTAAAATTCTGTTGAGCTAGAGCAATGTCTTCACTTATATCTGATAGCTACAACTCGGAGCCTATGAGCACACGCTAGGCCTTTTCTCTAGAAGAGAAACTAGTTCCTATAAAAAAGGAACATCAGATGAAAAGCAGTTTAACSTTTTGGCTAAAACGAGACCTTCTTAAGCAGATTTGTCTTGTCATTCATTCACTTTACCTGCCCATCTTGCTTCAAATTAATATGTGAGGCTATTTAAAGCAACAACAATTTTGAAGAGATCTCAAACCCTCATGTATTAAAGCAGGTGAAACCTGCAATTTCTCCATCAACTCTTCCTCCAAAGGACAGACATCAAAAAATGAAGCAAGGTTTATCAAAGTCACTTCAGAGAGATGCATCTTCACTGCCAGAATATGGCAGTTTAATTATCTGCTTCTACCTTAAATGAGGAAAAAAAAAGCAACTTAAGGAACGTCTAATAACATGGATCATATTTAAACAACAAATATAAATGGCAATCAGGTCCTTTAAATCTTAACAAAAAAAAAAGGTTTTTTTCACTATAGTGGGAAAAACAAACAAGATCAAATGCAACCTATACTGTAATTTCCCTATGCTTTGATCAACAAAGACAGTGCCTGGACCAAGAGAGGACAGGAACATTACACACACTTGCTCACGTATTTCTTATTTTCTTGTTGTATTTCCTCAGAGAAACCCCCTCTCCAAATGCAAGTCTCATTTCCAGCCAAGGATTAAAGTGCAAAAAAGAGCTAAGAGATTTGTTAGATTTGGTGAATTCTGACCATCTAAAGAAACTAAAATGAGTTATCCATGCATCTCATGTGTTTTCACAAAGTCTGCTGGTCTAAAAGGACGCATTACCTTCTGAAAGCCAGATAGACTAAGTGGATTTTGAATATGCAATGTTCAGGAATGAAAATAAGTTGATGATGATATAYTGTTATATTTAATGTTTCAAAATAGCAGTAAGTTCTTTGAAATGTCATCTTCCTACACAATTACTGTCTAGCCACTCATACACTGCATGACCTAGCAACTTGCAAGCAAAKTTCAAACAAGAATTAGAAGTTTTAATAGCTAAATCCCTTGTTTAATTCATCTAGACACATGCACGTGTTAACACATCAAATATCTCCATCTTAATTTCTAAAAGTCACTGCTGGTAGATGACCTATCACTACTGTGCCTAACGCTAATCAGGAATGAGTTTATTTCAATTTAAGGAGATTTTCACCACAGTCTTCAGTGTCAAAGAAGTCTTTTGTGAGACAGCATCAAGAAAGCAAAATGAAAAAGACCCCGGCTGGTGCATGCAAGAACCATATGAATTTAAGCATACACTTTCRCCCAGAAATGAATTCCAGGCACAGAAAAATCCCTGTGTGTTACTATCATCTCCCTGAAGGTGCTATAGTTGAAGAAACAGCTTAGACAACTTGTGAAAGGTATTCAATTTAGCCTCAAAATGTTATTTTTAACCAGGAGCATTACTTTCCCTCAATGCATTCCTCAGAAAAGAAGTCCAAAGCTCTACCTGCCACAAGGCTTATGCCATCAGAYGCAGCATAGTGGTTTTCTATACAGTAGTAGACACTGATGGTGCAAAACCATGTGGCTATCACTCCACAGCCCCCTCCTCACAAAGTGTGCATCAGTTAGGAACTCCAGCAGGGAATTCCCAACGGACCTTTACCAAAACCAACCTGGAAGCCCCAGTCTGCCAGCAAGCTGTTTCCAAGATGACAAGGTCACCAGGTTAAGCGTAACAGTATTTTCTGGCATTGGTTAGAGGTTCMTAATGACTTAGCTACTCATACTTAAGAAGGCTTAAAACCTGTTTAACAGGTTGTCAGCTTCAAATTCGCAAGCCCGTTCCACAAGCATTCCTCACATAAATTGGTGCAACCTCCAGCAGAAATTACAATGCCTTATGCCAAAGCTGGAGTTGAGTACAAAAACACCAGTCAGGAGCGACTTGTTATTTTTGAAGCACCCTACTGGATGAAAAACCTAATTTTGAGTTTTTAAGGAGCATTTTGACCATAGGTCTGCTATTTTAGAAGCTAATGAAGACACAGATACAGCCATAACCTGTATCTGTGCATTTCTCATGCATTTTTGGGTCTTTGTTTTCAGTAGTAACAAGCTCAGCCAGTCATATTTATTAATGAGTACTCACACCTATTGCTCAGGAGAAATAGGTATGTTGAAAGGAGCAGTGCCATTCTCTTCCAGACACACAGGGTAATTTACAGAGGTTACCACCTTTCAATGACATTCCTGATGAATCATTGCTCCATTTGGAATGAAGTCTTATTTTGCTATTTTTATTATATTCTCTATGTTCAGGCTACAGGCTTTCAGAGAGGTATGCGCTCTTCAACTTTCTGTTTTCTAATGCAAATTAAAAACAATTACCTGGGACAACCTTGGAAATCATGCACCCACATAAACGCCTCCTTATTTTAAACATGATTAAAAAATTAAATTAGTTGTAGGGGGAGACTGAAAGGCACTTGCTTAAGCATGAGTCCTACACTTTCCAAGGCTGAATATGCATTTGCAGCTCCTGTAATAGGAAAACTGTGACCCAGGCTGTCTCAAAGAGCGGTTCCACGTACCTGCTCTCCCCCCCTGCTCTCAAGGGCACACACAGAAACCTCTAGTGCTTTGKCCCTACAGGAATATTCACAAGGGAGTTTCCAACATGCATATGCATAASTGTTAACACTCCAATGCAAATCCAAAAACGACAGAAGGAATTTAGGACTATTTTATGTATTTAGGTTTTCAAAAGCTGTAACACAAACGAGAGAAGTAACACAGTCATGAGAACTAGCTAGGGAAAAAAAAAAACCCACAATATCAGGAATTTCTGAGCAACAGCCCCTGCACCCGCTCATAAAGCGGTGCTAGGCAAATCAATCCTCCAACACCTCCATTTTAAAGAGTTCCTTGTCCAAAAGGTAGGGAGCATTTTTAATTGTCTCAAAGGACTATTATGAAGATTAATTAAGGTCTGGGTAGTGCTTTGAAGATCAAAACTGCTATGCTGCTATTTATTATTAAAGAACAACAAAGTGCATTTTTGCTGTCTGCAAGTCAGCTTCATAGAGAAAACAGYGAAAAAGCACAAGTGCTGGAGTGCATAAATTAATTCTTACTGCCCCAACAAGCTGTGATTTGCATAGCTGCCTTTTCAGTTACCAAAACCCCATCAAGTATATCTACAAGCATGTCTTTGAAATATTTTAAAGGCCTCAAGGAATACATCCAATACAGTTTCACTTGAGATTCTTTTCCAGGATAAATTTTTCATATCAGACATTACCACCTCGATTCAGCAATGCCTTTTATCCTATCTGCAGCCCAAGGATTATTCACCTGCTAAGATCAGGTATAATCTAAAATGCTTTGTTAAATCAGAAATTCAACACTACTTTTGAATGTTTCCACTCAAAATTTAAAATATTAAAGCATGTTCAGAAAACGCTGTCTTTAGTCGTTAAACTATGCACATTTCAGTTACAAGAAGCAGTGGTTACTGGCTTACACTTYAGAACAGAGGACACAAGGTATAAGYATAGCAGGAAAAAAATCCACAATTCTTTTGGGGTTCTGTTTTCCGCATAGACTCTCCCACAAGAACGTGACAAGTYATACAGCAAACTATTTGTCTAAAGTGTCCACTAYTGGAAGCCAAGTTTAATCACTATGCTGCACAACCTGTATTACTATTTTTCACTTCATAATGAGATACATATACAAAGTTTATAGCAGTTAACAATGCTATCAGATTTCAGTTATATTTGCTTTCTTAACACACAGATCATCTGTATCACTTCCATAAATGCATCAACAACAAAATCCTCAAATCCACCAAAAGCACTCTTCAATTTTCCTACCACATGCATGTTTTCCTGATCTTATTCAGTCAGCAAGAGATGAGTTYCTCCAGCAGCTCAGAACCAGGGTGTTACAATGGGAAACTTGTAAGGAAAAGAGCAATAAAAACTTTCAAGACCTATGGGATAGGGAACACCGACCACCTGCACAGCAACGACTGCCCTTACACTAGACACTAACTGCTAACAGAGGGTCCAAAACCAGATGTTGAGCATCCCTTCAGTATCTCAGACTGCATCTCTGACCAGGAAATACCTCAGTTTTATTGGATCACCTTTTGGCTCTATTCCCATTACCTCAGTCTGCACTCGTAAGAATGTGCTGTAGGTTTTAATCTTATTAGGAACGCAGATAGCAGATTGTGAACTTGTGTACTTTTTAGACTGCTTTCAGGAAAAAAAGTTGTGTTTTATTTAGCAGCCATATGGCATCCCTCCTCCACACACATGTTTTCCAGTGATAAGAACTGACAAATTAGGCTGAAACACTGATCTTTATGTCTTCATTTCCAATGCTAATTTTACAAGGTAACTGCAGCTTAATTTTTAAATTCAGCATTTCACAAACAGGACATATGAGGGGTACCTGGGGTGAACGCTGCAATCAGGAAAAAGGTTTCTCATGATGTAAATCAAAGTGCTTGGGAATCCAAGGAGCATCCTATCCAACTTCCCAAATCAATATGATTGTCTGTGCGACTAAATAGTGAAGGACCTAAGGGCTTCTCTGCAATGCTGAGGAGTGAAGCAGGCAGAAGGGGAACAGAGTATTTCTTCAGCAAGAGGGACAGAGAGGAAGTTACACTCCCACACATACAACAAGCTGCACGTGCAGGCTGAGATATACAAGTGCACAACTGCACGCTTTCCAGACGATGCGTTTTTATGTTTGCTGCTCAGAGCAARCGGATAAACATTGAATGCTGCAGTTTCTCTCCCACCACACAAAGCAATTGAGGACACATGTTATTTCAGCACAGCCCTCCCCACTATGAAGCCATGAAAAATTCATGAAGGTGAATGATATGGCAGAAGTTTTAYGCTGGACAGCCCACCAGAGACCACAGTCCTCAATGTGCCAGCCAGTCCCTTCTGCAGAAAAGCAGCAATTTTTTCAGGATAAAGTAGAAAAGTGTCCGAATCTTTTTTTTTTTTTTTTCTTCATTTTATGAGGATGTTAAATACCCCTGTAGAAAGATACAGCAGCAGATCTCTGGTTTTCTGGCAGTTTTCCCCCATTCTTGAACAATTCCTCCTTCAGCTGCACAGCCACAGAGGTTCAAAGGTCCCTAGGGCCTTTGTTCTCCRCTCCAGCACTGCTACAAACAGACTTTTGTTCCCCTTTCTCCAGCAAAACGCGTCGCAGCAGTTACCAGCGATTGAACTCCACATCTGAAGCTCGCCTTGCGCATCATTCAACTGATGGGCCACGGAATTTTGTTTACCCTTCAGGAATGAATTATCCGAACTTTCTGTGAAGTAAAAGCATCTCCTGTTTACTGAGTCAGCTGCCAGCAAACATATTACACTTCTGCATGCACACAGAAACCAAGGAGGAACGACACATTTTGATCTACATCTGTTTCAAATAATTTTTTGTTTTATCTAAACATTGTATATATAGCCATTGCTCACTCATCTGTGAGTTTTATGCAAGAGATTCTAGTGCAAGAAAGTGATGTGCCTGTCACAGCAATTTTAAAATAACACATTTGCAAGATAGCAGAAAACGCAGCCAATTTAAAAAAGAAACGTTCAAATATTCACTGATGGAAAACAGTAGACACACCAATATACAGATACATGTATAAACACAGAGCTGTGTGAAAATGAAAACCAAACAACACTCCCAACACAGTAATTTACTTTATATCCTACCCAGAGTAAAAAGGGGGAGATTATGATCATATGGGGGAAAAAAAAAAAAAAAATTGTAAAAAGCTATACTAAGGAACAAAAGAAAAGGCTCTTGGAATTAAGAAAAATGTATAACCTAATTACCCTTTTAAAAGATTATTTGTAGAAGGTGGGAGTTGACTCTTTAAGAAATGCTTCTTGTAAAATGCACGAGACATCAAAGCATTATTTTTTTTTCCAAATAAATGCCTTCAACCTGAAATACATTTGGCAGCTATTATGAGATCTAATAACAAGGAAAAGGTAAGTCCCAGAAAATATTTAAAGGTTCCTGCAACAAGTAAAGCTATGCTCCAAGAGGGGACATCCACATACACCTCTCCCTAAATGGTCCCGCTCGTGCCACCTGTTAAGCCAATAACAGACTCAAGTTTTAAAATAAAAACTTAGATCCTGCTCAGTTGCAAAACCTGATGCACGTTACATGTTTTTCCTACTAAAGCTGACATGACAAAGCACAACTTCCTAACACCATGATTACAATAAAAGTCTCCATAAACAACACAAGGGCAAAACTCTCCATTAGCCTGACCCGATTTAACACACAACTACTTCAATATCAACTTCAAGTATTATAAAAATTGCTCATTCACATTATCTGGAAAGAGATATTTCATATAGCACTGATAAGCAAAGCCTAAAGGAGACTCAAGATATACAGTAATCCATCTCACATTTCCAAAAGCAATCAGATGCCTTGGTACCTGTATCTTACTCTTTTGTAAAGCAAGGCTCAAGGTTGCTCCTCCAAAAGCAAGAAAGATAAGCCAGTTCCCTTAGCTTTCTAAATTCTCCTGCCACTTCTGTTGTTACCCTGGTGCCAGAAGACACCCAGCTGGTTTCAACAAGCCAAGAACCATGTCTTTTCCTTCCTAACGCCGGTGTGCATCTTGAGCCTATGAAGTATTAAGGCCAAAAAGTTTGTCTTATAACTGCCAGGAAACACTGTTACTGAAATAAAAGATTTAACACTTTAATAGACTGTTGTTTAATTGGTGATCAATACACCTCATATTGAGTTGCATAGAAGATTTAACATGGTTTTCTTCAAGAAATAAGAATCTTAAAGCTATTTCTAATAACCTAACACCTTGCCATAGAAGTTATTTTTGGCCAAACTGATTATCTCAATCTGTCAGTAAATGCTGACAATGCTTTTCAAATGCCACCCTTCCTCCCTGTTACCTGAAAAGCAGTTTAGCAGCAGTAATTAAAGCAGTCATCCTCCCTACAATCAGATGCTGAGGCCACAGCTATATGACCACTATGTGTCTGCTCTGCTGAGCCACCCAGCAACGGAAGTTTGATTCAGAGCAGGTGCTGTCACTTGAGCAAGCTCTGGTTGGAAAATGTTCTCACCTGCTTTGTCTTTACACCTGCTGTAATATACCTGCTGTAATATAAGAGCTGGTGCAAGACTGAGTTAAGTTGCTGATGGAAAAGTAGGGAGTTTAGACAGAAATACGCGGCCATGATGTTACAGCTCCACTATCAGGAGCTCTAAGGTCATAACTCAGGCTGCGGCTGACCAAGTCTATTCTCTCCCCTCCAGATATTTCTGAGGTTAAAGAAGGCTCAGATATGTTTAAGTCCTTAATTCTACCCTGAAACCCACAGAAAGTCAGGCTCCAAACTTCTAACAATCCTGGTTTACCGTATTAAAAGTGGAAATGAAGGAAACACCAGCTTTTCTGGCACTTGAGAGTTAAAACAAACCCTGTATCTCTGCTTTCCATCTACAAATAAAGGCTGAGAGGCGAATGGTCACAGCAATGAGCACATAGGGGAGGGAAGGGAGAGGCCATAATTAGAGCTGGAGCAAAGGAGGACCAGGTGAAACCAGAGCATCTCTAACAGTCACAGTACTCAGGTCTCCCCTTCTGACTATGGTGCAGTACAAGYACTAAAGGATAATCCTTCCATTCAAAAAAAAAGTTTATTCTTCACCAGAGAAAGCTGCTAATGTATCAAGAGAGTGAATGACTCATTGTTCAGTAGTTCGCTTGTTTCAACTGGTGATTTCAACTTGCCACATTAGTCAAAATGCAACTTAGTTACAAAAATACAAAAAAAATACTTGAAAAATATTGAGAACTGGAAGTATTCTGTTTTCTAAACTGTGAAAGAGAGGACCTGGCCCAGTCACTCTCATTTGTTATAATATTCATAGATAACTTCACACACATGTCAGATCTACAAGAGCACCTAGGCACAGAATCTGTTCACAAGGCAAAAGAATCTCAAGTTAAAAGAAATAATAATAATMACTTGAAAATACCATCAAATTATATTGAGATCATTAGCATTATGGCAGTTTGTGCAAGACAGACRCATAAGGAAATACAGCACATGTATTGAACTGGTTTAGGCAAACCTGGTAGCATTGGTTTATCAGCTTAAACAATCAGCAGCTAATTAACTGTGTGTTTAACAAATAGGTAATAAAGTTTCCTGCTAGAGAAAATCAGATTGGAAAAGTCAACATCAGCTTAAACAAGATTAACTTCCTGTCTATTGCTGGTAAAATAAATCCAATTTACTAAACAGTTTAAAGAGGCAGTTTTTAATTATTTCACACCTTTCCAGAGGATCTAACCCTGAATATACAAGAATATAGTTAACTGGTCGGGCCAGCTGTAGAGAGAGACAAGCAACCAAAATCACCACTTCAAAATGCACAGAGCCTTSTTAACATTTAGAACAACCTCAGTCCAGTAACTTGCACTGCAGGAGCCCCTGCTGAAGTCAGGGATTGTTACAGGTGGGAAAGCACATGTAATATGCAATAAAACACTAAACTTGAAAGATTGCTTTCAGATTTTTCCCATACTTCCTATTCTAAACCATCTCGAAGAATCCAAGTAGTCTGGCCATGTTTTACCTGATTTTAACTTTTAAAACAACATCTCTGAACAGGCATACACAGAGCACTGCATCATCTATAAATCTAAAGTGCTTTAGTTCTCGAGAAACTGAGGAGATGCAGCAAAATGGAATGGGAAGTAAAATAGTAAGATACAAGATTCAAGTGAGCAGTGTCCAGTTGTATCAATGGAGAACAGCAGCTCTCACCCAATACCATGATTAAAAATTTATGGTAACTTTAGGCTTTCCTACCTTAGCATTCAGCACTGAAGATGATTAGTTTTCAGCTACGATGCAAGTTAATAATAATAATACTGAAAAGAAAGAGTCTCAGTCAAATAAGCTTGGAATTACTAAATAACAGATTATTTCCTTGGGTTATGCTGTTGCCCAGATTCTCTTATCCCGTCTACGTAATACCTATGAAATGGCTGCTATTTACATGTCCAGGATTAGTGTAAGAATAGAAATAACTGAAAATCCACACGCTCCGACTGCTCGGRTTTGCTGGCCTGATTCACTCCACACACAAAGTTGACTTTTCCTGGGATGCAGCTGCAYGAGGGAGCTGCTCACATCACACCTGATGGAAGCCACACAGACTTGAGGTCCCAAGACAGTTGTTAGCCCATGGTTTTTTAGAAGACCTTCCAAGTTTATCTGCCCATCTCTCTAGCTACTTCCCTTTCATCTCTCTAGCTACTTCCCTTTCAGCTCTTAACCCAAAATCGCCTAGAGAGATCCTGAGCCAAGGATGGTGAGACAAAAGCTCATAGAGATGAGAGAGGAACTTCCATGGATAAGAATATTCTAACAGGAAGTGCCAGCAAAAATAACTCCCTGCTTCGTAAAGAGGCTTTATCTTCCTCTTACTTATAGAGACAAGCAAGCAAAGGCCAGGAGAAACTTTCCTAGTTTTTCTCCTTTACACAAACTCTCCTAATCAAAAACACTCTAAAAAAAAAAAATCATCTCCCCCTCCTCTGAAAATGCATCTATTTGTCTCCTGAAAAACATGCTGAATATTTGTATGAACTTTTGATGCGTTTGTTTGGAAGTAGGGGAAGCTCACTGGAATCATCCCCCTAATACGGCCTGACACTCCAAGCAAAACAATGCATTCAAATGGCAAAATAACATTTCCTTTTCTGAAGTTCAAAAGAAAGTTTCAAAAGAAAGCAAAGCCCAGGGGAGAACTGCCAGAGTCGCACTCTTCCCTTTTTTACTTGTTAGATTTCCTCCATTACGTCCTCTCCAGCTAGTAACCAACCACTGTAACCCTTCCCCTTACATGCAGGGACACCATTGCATTTCCCCTAAATTACAGAAAAATAGAAATGTGCAAACTCAAGTGCAACTATTTCTTAATCAGCAAGTGACACAAACATTGCAACATCCAGCTGAACACACATAAAAGTTAGGGAGCAGCCATATTTCCCAAGATAGTTCTACTGATCTCTCTCCGAWCCCCTGGCTTCTTCAAACCACGACGATTTTACTTTAAACAGACACATCTGAGACTAAGATTGCAAGCCAAAATACTGAACAACACCATGTTTCTGTCAACTAGCTAATATTTCGGTGCTATATACAGTATTTAAATCACACAAATTTCAGTTGTGCTGTTTCACAACAACAACAACGAGACCTACTTGTGTGTTCCTTACGAAAAATGTATTTTATTTGCCAATCAAAATAAATTGCTCATCTGCGGCTAACACAATTTTGCAAAACTGGAATGAGGAGACATCTGCGCAAAGAAATTGCACAGCACTAAATCAACATGCTCAGATGTTTGTCCTTATTCTGTGAAAAAGGGCCATTGATCCCWCACTCAATCCTCAAACTCTTCAATTCTTGTAACTTGCCTCAAAGTTTTAACATCTTTATAATAGTGTCTGGTGACTTCTGGACTAGTRGAAAGATTTTAGAGGTTTTTAGCTTATTTTAGTAGTTCAGTTTTTACTTGAAATGAAATACTTTAAGCCTCCAGTTCCTTGTCTTTTCCCCCGTTGCTCTAAATCGCTCTCTTACCAACCACCATATCAGCAAGTRCGACAAATTGGACTTTCCTCCCCAGCAAAAGCTGGCCGAGTCTCTGTCCAAAGTGCTGCTTTCTGCACTGTCTCATGTGCAAAGCGGAGAGGTTTAACCAAAACTACTTGTTCCCATCACCTTCTTTGAATTTGAAAGCCAGCAAAATTCAATTTGGAGCAAAAAAAAAAATTGCAAAATGAGACATTTTCTCAAAGGAGAGGAGATGGCACCGCAAGCCCGTGCAATTGGTGCAAGGAAAACCTTGAGGCATACAGACATATGCCTCTATGTAATGTTTGGAAAACCAATTTACCTTTCTCTCCAGTTGAAGTCATCGGTTTGGCTTCACTCAGTCCAAAAACGCTGGGGATCTGCCCTTACCTGGTGCTCTTATTTCTACCCTTTTCTCTCCTCCTGCCCAYTTCAACGTGGCACGAAAACCAACCAAGAAGGTTTTCCCAATAAAACCACCACASGCACCCACATTCACCCCCAAAAACATCTACATATTGACGCATTTAACACGCTGCCATTTCACACCGTTTGGTAGCACACGAATGTCTCCACCCTCACTAACGGGTGAAAACCCATGGATTTTCACTGCACCTGCAAAGGTCCGACACGGCACTAAGGGGACCCCACGAAAACGGCCACAAAGGCCACTCCACACAATGGAAAAACGAGCGGCGCGCAAAGCGGGATGGCAGCTGCACAAAGCTGYGGGTTTTTTCCAGAACCCGAAAAGCACTTCCAAAGGAACGGGCAGGCCGAAAGCTCAATGATCCTTTGCTTTTTTTTTTAAAAAAAAAAAGGGGGGGAAAAAAAAAAAAGAGGGATTTTGGGGGGCGTTCCCGAGCTATCTCGACTCCCTCCGCCTCAGGAGATCCCCCCTTCCCGCTGCCGGCTCAGCGACGCGGGACGGTGACTAAACGGACACCCAAAAAGGGGGTGAAAATGAAGGGAAAAAAATTAAAGAGGGGAGAAAACGTAAAGAACGATCCGTGGGTTCACGGTTTATTTATTTATTTCCTAGCGGTGGGCGGCAGCGCAGCCCGAGGCGGCGGCCGCGCGTGACCGGCCGGCGACCGTTGGCGCCGGCGACCGTTGGGCGCGAACGGCCGTTGGGCGCGAACGGCCGCCGGGCGCTGACAAAAGCGGCGCCGCTATCGCGACGGGGCGCGGCGCTATCGCGACATCCCCACCCCACCCCGACACGCACACCTCGGCAGCCCCGCACTCACCTCGCTCCGCCACGGAAGGGGTCGGAAGGGAGCCCCGACCGCCGCCTACCAGCCGCGTCCAGCTGCCGCTAACATGGCCGCCGCCGGTGAGGGCCCGGCGGGGAAGAAGCCGCCGGGAATGGCCGCCCCGGCGCCGGGTGAGGGGCGGCCGGCGCACGCCCCCCTCGCACAAGGCTCCGCCGCGGCCCGGCGCCCATGCGCGCTGCCGCCGGCTCCGCCCCGCCGCCGGGTGAGGGGCTGCGCGGGCGCGGAGGGGCCGCGGGGCGGGAACAGGGGCGGGGAGGCCGCGGAGGGTGCGTGGAAAAGGGGGTTGCGATGGGGTAGGGGTGCGTGGAAAAGGGGGGGGTGCAACGGAAAAGGGGGTGCGTGGAAAAGGAGGGTGCGATGGGGAAGGGGGTGCATGGAAGAGGGAGGTGCAACGGGGAAGGGGAGGTGCGTGGAGCAGGGCCATGCATGGAGCTGCAGGGGTGCAATGGGGGCATGGAGCATGAGCGTGCATGGAGCTGCAGGGGTGCAATGGGATGCGTGGTGCATGGCTGTGCATGCAGCTGCAGGGGTGCAATGGGGTGCATGATGCACGGCTGTGCATGGAGCTGCAGGGGTGCAGTGGGAGGCACGGAGCGTGACCATGCATGGAGCTGCAGGAGTGCAATGGTATGCGTGGTGCATGGCTGTGCATGCAGCTGCAGGGGTGCAATGGGGTGCATGATGCACACCCGTGCATGGAGCTGCAGGGGTGCAATGGGATGCACGGAGCACGGCCGTGCATGGAGCTGCAGGGTTGCAGTGGGATGCACGGAGCACGGCCGTGCATGGAGCTGCAGGGGTGCAATGGGGTGCACGGAGCACAGCCACGCATGGAGCTGTGACAGGGGGCTGCGACAGCATCTTGTGCAAGGTGGGAAGAGATGTCCTAAAACCATACCAGCCCTAACGTCAAAATAACAGAGATCAGCCCCTTTTAATGAACTGTTCATTTCAGCTATTTAGCAAAAAAACAGAGAAAAAAAAAGTGCCATCCTCGGAAGATATTTGTCTGAAATAATTTTAAGGTCCCAACCGAACCTCTTAACATTCACCAGGTATTATTATTGTAAGGGACCATGCCTACGGCACGAGCGCACATGAACACAAGCAGTGCATAATACAACGATCCCGTTTCACGTGTCTCCTTAGCCAGAGCTGCCCCCATGAGCTCGCAGGTTGCCAAGCGAAGCAACCTGGACATTAYCAGGCTGATGTCCCCTCGCCTGCTTGGAGCCACCCTAAGTGCCCAGTCCCAAAGGAGACTGATGGGAGAGTGACCCCAGCCAGTGTGTGTGCAAGGTCCCATCCTATGCCCTTTTGTGCCCTCCTAACCGAGTGTAAGAGGGCTGTGTTGTATCCCYAGCACGTGCATTGTTATTTCCTATGGAGGAATCCTCCCAGGCTTTGGAATCAGCCCATAGGCCGTAGGAGTTGAGAAGGACGTGGACTTAAAACCTTGTAACGCTGCAGGGCTCGGGGGCATCCACCAGCACCCTGGGAGGCAGCACATCCATGGGGTATCCAAAGGCATCCACTTGGATCAGGCCTGAGGACCAGTGAGACAGAGCGGASAAGCATCCTGCAAGAAGTGCACAATATCCCGTGTTTTCCTGGTGTTAGGACAGGAATTACTGTTGCATATTTAGGTGGAGCATGAAAAYATCTATAAACAGATGCAGCTATTTTTAGAAAAGGTATTCAAGTCTTCTAGCATTTGGGTGTCCTAGATTTAAAGTGATGAAAGTAGGAGAAAAAAAGGTATTTCATAGGTTTTCATCAYGTATTTTGTACGCGGTCTAGCTCAACCATCCTTTGCAGAAGTATCTGTTGAAAGTTTGTTTAAGCAAACAAGTTATTCTATAAAAATGTAATAATCCTGGAAATGAGATGTTTGCAAGTATCACCTACTCTATGCCCTTACGGGTAGTTTTCAGCAGACTTTTGAGCCACGTAGAGATTAACCTGGACTGCAGAACTGTAAAGCTGTGGGCAAGCTTAGGACTTACCTTGCCAGAACTTAGGTTTAAAGTCTTGTTAAACTACTGTCTAACTATCTAAAACAGCATTGCCGTCGATGGTAGAAATCACAGCTGTTCTCGAGGGGCCTGGATTGTCACCTGTGTGTGAGTGTCACCCCAAAGGACCTTGCGGCTTGCAATAGAGAAGGTGTTTGGCTTGGGCTGCATCCTTCTTCATTATCTCAGCGGGCAGCAGATGCAAGAGCCAGATTTGCCGCGAATGTTTATTAGATTGAGTGTCTTCTGGGGGTAGCTAATTTTTTTTTTATCTTCACATTCCATGACTTAGCATCATAATTAGCTATTAGACCTCCACGCCTGCAAAGCAGAGCTGCCTTTGCTGGTTTTAAGCCTGCTTATTCTAAGAGTCTGTCTTTTCTCCTTTCTAGGGGAGTTTGGCACAGTTGCTCTGACAAGTGCAAGATAGCCAGTGGGAATGAGATCTATAATCCTCCGGATGCACATTGCAAGGAGAACGGCCCTGGGATGAAGCTGTTCAGTCACTACAAGGTACGACAAGGCTGCAAATGCTCTTGGTTAAGATGGTGATTTTTGCAGTGCTGAAGTGCTACGGAGGGCACCCAGTAAATTCATTGCATGCAAGATATGGAGGGCAGGGGAAGAAAGTTGTGTCCTCCCGTGAGAGATGCCCTGAATTGTGAGCTGAACAGCAGCTCACACGTGAGTCTGCGCTCCCTTGGGTGCTCCAGTGTTCKGGTGCCTTGCTGGATGACACTGAAGCATTAAAAACAACACAATGCACCCAGTGAGGATGGTTTTCTCTGAAAAGACTTTCTCCTTTTCTGTAATGCTTCTTGCTTTATTGCACAGGAAATATCTGTGTTTTTCTTAGATCTCTAGCTACTATGATGCCTGCTGTTTATTGTAATTTACTTTTGAGACCATTTTTCCAACTTCCCTCTCTGTTCTTRAACCAGATAAAACACCCTTTGATTCCTCTTGTCCTTTTGCCTTTGCTTACTTGGCTCTGAGCACGGGCCCTGGTTCTCCTTTTCTCCCCATCAAGCTGCAGCAAATGGGGAATAYGGCTTCAGAAGTGATCAGTCAACAAGCATAGACACACACAACTGCATCCAAACTGTTGATTTATCTTTTTCCAAGTCTTGTCCAGGTTTTCCATGCTTCACGCCAGCACCTACAAGTGTTTGGAAGTAGTTTGCATGCACCAGTTGCTTTCCTTGTTTTTTTTATGGTASCAATTGCCCCAGCATCAAAAAATCAGATAAAAGCAAAATAGGAAGTAGCTGAAATAGCAGCTACGGTGACTGTGGATCTTACCTGAGACTGCTCCTCCCTTCTGGATTACACTGGAGTTTGCACGTGAGCTGAAGCATTCCCCTGCTCGGATCAGGGCCTGTTGAGGCCTGTGCAGAACAGCAGCTACATGGGGTATTTCAGGTCGAGAAGGTGAATTAACTTGCAAAAACTTGCCCTGGGCACAGGAGAGGGACTGTGGACTTCAGTTTACACATCCACAAAGCTCCCGTGTTKGCTGCCCAAGATCCCATTCACCAATTACTTATCTGAAATTGTATCCAGCCTTAGCTGCCTGGCAATATTCAGTGTTTCTGCTCTTGGGTATTGCTGAGAGAGGGGAAAAAAGCGTTAGCCCCATTTCATAAATGGACCAGGCTGCACAGACAGGCTGTGGTGGGGCAGGGCCAGTAATCTGTGACGCTAAATTCTTTATTAAAACCCTAATCCCTGGACTGCCCTTCTGCTTCAGACAGAGTTCAGGATAGATGGGGTCTAATTTGTTTGAAGCGATGCATCTGCCACTATTTAATATGAATTATTTTCTTTCTCTCTCTATTTAAGACTTGTGGGGTATTTTATTTCTTTTCTTTTTCAATCCTACAATTCTTTTTTTCTGCATGGGTGATAATAATTTAAAACCAGAACTCACAATTTGTATATCTCTGTCAGAGCCTTGTGCTTCAAATACTTCAGCCAATTCCATCTAGACAAGCAGTACCTTGGGACTGATTAAGGTTGATGCCTGGGCTGGTTAAAAGGGCAGAATCTGAGCACAATGTTTCCAGCATTCACTGGGTGATAGGAATCAAAACAGCTCCTGTTTGATTCCTAAGGATCTTCCTTTTTATTTTTTTCCTAACACCTTTGTAATGGTTGCTTTTTAACAGGAAAAAGAGGAGGGAAAAATACAGCTATTTCACAGAGAATACAGACTGAGAAGAACAGCATGATGGGGGGGAATGTGGAAGTAGGTCAGATGCATTGCAGACTAAAAAAAAAAATCATTATTATGATTAAGAGAGATTAAGGAAGGCAAGAGCAAACAGCATCAAAGGAATCCAATTTATCAAGCCATTTAAACAAGAGCATTCCTAACAAAGCAGGTTCTCYACACCATAACTAATGTGGAACAAACTGAGAGAAGAATACCCCATATTGCATATTTATTTTTATATCTAGTCTTTTGCATATTAATCCACAAACCCCTGAAGAAACCTTCTTTTAATAGTCATGCAGAACGAATGCTACAGAAACAGTTCCCCAGTTCCCTTCCCTAGCTGAGCTCTTTCTTCCTTTATTTTCTAAAATAAAAGTTGGATCTCCCTAGGTAAAGAATGAACCCATCATCATAGTGGCACTGGAAGTGGTCAGTCTATTAGTGCTTCATTCTGCTCATTCAGTTCTATTAGTACATTAGGTGCTGGACACAAACTAAAAAAAGATTCTTATCCCCAAGATTTCACATAACAGTTTATAAGCATGAGGATCTTCTATCTGAGGATATTAAGAAACATAATGACAACTCCTGTTGTTTTCCTTTACTCTCAGATAGAAGTTTAAAAGATAAATACGAACCCAAGGTTCTCAGGAGTCTCAATTTAAGGTAAATCAAGCTATACTTGAGGTTGTATAATGAATCTGAGACCAAGGTGTTTTCAGCCTTGTCTCCTGAAATGTTCTACTATGGCTTATATCTTTAGCCCAAGTACATATTTCCATCTGGCTCCTTAGAGGAGCTGCTCAGGAATATTTTTCAGTCAGAAAGCTTTTGCTCCATAACTTAGAACAGCTCTAAACAAAAGTTATCAAGGAGGATGACCCAATCAGAGGTAGAAATCCTGCTTTTCTTCCCCATAGGTGAATGCATGGCTGATTTGACTGGCATGCTACTGATTGCTGTGACTGTCTCCTTTTCTGAACTCCTTTTTTGCTCTGGTTTTGACACAGCTCCTGTGTCCCCAGTGCCCTCATAGCAAGGCAGTTGGGTTTGGAGGTTGCTTTGCATCAGAAGTGAATTCTCCTCCAATATGGTCTTCTCTGCAGCAAGAAACCCACCTCCTGTCATTAGACATTCTCTGCCACACAAATTGTTATGACCTCAAAAGTCTGGGCCTGTTTCTGCCCATTACCACAGGCTTCTAGAACCTGCAGGTGGATTAGCTGCATTTCCCTTGACATCACACCAAGCTGCAGTGCCCCTCGGATGTTCTTCGCATCATTTCAGGACAGCAAAGACAATCTGAGGTGTTTGACAGAGTGCTGCCATGTCAAATGTTCCTTAGCAGGCATGAGCTGTCTGATACACTTAAGCATGACATGGATGTCTCCTAACAGGGGGATAGACACTGGCTGGACCTACTTCTCAATAGCTGAACGCTGCCACCACAGAGACTGTGGACTGGTTTGCAGCCTAAACCAGGCCCTGCATATCTGCTGAGCAATGCAAGACTCAGTTTGGTGTTTTAGAGATGTAATTAACAGCACATTTTATGCCACTCACTGGCTTCCCATTCCAGAGGAAGCTTGGGCTAACACTCCTCATGCCCATAGCAGTTGTCACTCTCTTGATGTTGCCTTTCAGGTTCTCCAAGCACATCCAGGACTGACTCTACTCCTTGCACAGCACAGAGCAATAACCTGTGTTGGAAGCAACCTGGCTCAGGTTTATCCAGGCAGCAGGAATGGGGGTATGGGGAAAATCTCACCCCCAGTTTTGCTTGGATCTCTTCCAAAGTTTGGCTTAAATGGTAAAGCAAGATACTTATCTGTTTTGATTAAATTCCAGATCATGGTGGGTTTGTGCATGTTAAATACTTCCTTTCTGTCTTGTGCCACAGCTTCAGCTGGTTGAAATAGGCAGAGTCTGTGACTTCAATAAAACCATGTCAAATTGTACACCTGGGGAGATAGTGATCCCTCCTGCTAGGTGCTTGTTGCCTAGCAATGCCCAGTCTCTCAAAATCAACACTCCTCTCTTGCTGTGCTTCAGATCTTGGGGTGGTTTTGCAAGTTCCAGCATTCCTAGCACTACTTCAGAGCATCCCTGTGGCGGTGGGTATAGAGCCAGCCTGACTATATCCAAATGTGGGCTTGGAAAGAGAGAATAGCAGCAACAGTAAACAAAAATACACCACCTTTTGTAAGCCAGCACCTACAAGTGCAGTKCAATTGCACAGTGGAAAGGACCAGGGCAAAATCAGGGCCTAACCTAACTCATTGGATGTCTGGTCTCTGTTCCCAAGTGCCTCCCTGACCCTCGTGACTTCTTGCACATCCTTTTACCCTCTGCATGCTTGAGATCCCCCATTTACAGAAACACTGGCAGTGGTTTAAGACTTAATTAACATTGATGAAGAACACAGCAATGCCTTGAGAACTGCTACGTACATGGCAATTCTTGCCATTAATATTACTCTTCCACCTTTAAGCTGTCAGATTATATAAATCTGGGCAGCTGCCCTAAAGCAGCAAGCGCAGCTGAAAGCTCTCTGAAAGAACAAATTCCCCTTGCCTTGGTCTTGGAATAAAATGCCATAAAAAAGATGGAGCAGTTCTTACTGAAAAGAAGGTACAAAAGCATAGACAAGAAGCTAATGCAGCACTAGGAAAAGCAGACAGAGGCAGCAGCATCCAAGCTGATGACACACAAAGTATCCCCCAAACCAGGCTGCAGAGAGYGTCTAATAAACACTTTGACATTAAGGGGCTTTTATGAGTGCCTGGTGATGGTGGTTGTCTGCTTAAAGGCCTKTGCACGCAAATGTAATACCCCAGAGCCTGAGTTTAATAGCACTTTCTATGCTTGTTGCTGCTGTTTCCTTTTTTAACCTGAGATTCTCCAAGCTATTTAAAGGCATCAGTGGGACACCCAAAATCCTTTGCCTCCTTTTTGATGGTCTGGAGCTGAAACTTTGTGCTCTGAAGCTGCAAATTAAGGATTTGCTGGGCTAKAAGGTTTTTATGCAGAGTTACAGAGCCATATTTCTATGTCAATCCTATAGGGTACTTTTAAGTAAACACATATGTAATGGACAAAATTATGCCAGTGATTGCTAAAGTCATAAGTGAGAGGTGATAAATGTTGTAGGAATTCTGGACAATGTGATTTATTACTTACACTTTCCTAAATTCTTCTTCATGGCCTAATAAAGGACTACCTTGGGCCTTTCTAAGGCTGCTGCTAATTCTTGCAAGCTGCAATGACATTTTTGCTGCATTTTTGTGAAATGACTGGATCCAGAATCACTTGCACTGCAATTATTCCTTATATAGATGCCTTAATTACAGCAGTGAGATCTTACAGGGTTAATTAATTGTTGCTTTGAGACTCATGAATGAAAGATGCTACATATGTGCAGAGGATGATTATTAGTTATTAACAGCAATGCTTCCAGCTACTGGCAGGGTAGAGACTATTTAGTTTCACTGCAAAATAAGGAATTTGCAGTCTAGTTGGATCTGTGATATATTTCAAATTGCAGGACAAAATCTTTTGCTAGTCTCAAGATCTGCATCTGCTTCCCTGAATAAAGCTTAATTGTGGGAATTGTGGCATCACAGGGATGCAGGGCACAACTAGGAGTCCAAGAGGTTTCTGCCAAACAGACACCACTCAAAAATACCCTACACTTCATTAAGGGGGACTCAAACAGGGATGCTGTTCAAAACATCTCTATGCTGATGATGCAGCCTGGGTCTGCGGTAATTATTGGCAAAGAGGCACGGAGTTCTGGCTTCCAGTACAGCCCTGGGGATGAAGTTAAAGCAAATCCCTGTAGAAAGCCTAGGTGCCCATCTTTGGGCATGAAAGATGGTTTCATTGAGTCTTTTTGGAGAGTGTTTCCATTTCTGTTGCTCCAGGGGATCTGGAATCTGAGCCTCATGCTCTCTGAGGTGCTGGGAGCACTTGGCCTGCCTGCTCCATGCAAATGACAATTATGGCCAAATTTCATGTTCCGGGCTGCATCCCTCATGATTCATCTTCCCACCACAGGGATGTTGAAAGACAATTAAGATCTCAGTCCCACTGGGGCTGATGCTTTGTGGGTCATGCAAGACACCAAAGGACCCCATATCTCCACATGCAGAAAAGCATATTATTATCCTACAGATGAGTTATCATGAAGCAACTTAGTAAAGATCATATATTAGCATCTCATCCATGATTTCCACCTCCTCAATATTCAGCTCCTGAGATTGAAGGGATGGTAAAGCCACCTGCAGCTCTGGCATCTCAGGATGATAAAGGACCAGCTTACAAGGTTTTGCAAGAGCCCATTGCTACCTTCATGCTCAAGGCTCCTCCTTCTCAGCTCTCCCTTTTCCTTGCTTACTCAGCAGCATCTCCAAGTGCAATTCAAAGCAAGGATGAAAGCAGACAGCCCTGAAAACGCTGACTTCTCCAAGCACTACACCCCATCATTTAAACACCCAGGGAGAGAACAGCTAGGATATTCCTTCTGGAAGGCTTTCATCTCCCTGCAAAGGTAGACACGCAGAAGGGAAATAAATCTACAAACATCACTGCTAAAAATAAAAAGCTTAGGTGAAAAAACACCTTATTCTCCCTAACATAGCCTGCATACAGAACAGAGGGAAAGAAAGGCAACCTTTGTGGCTGCTTTTCTTTCCCTTTCCTGCATAGGGTTTTCTTAAAAGCTTTGGGAGGTCAGCCTAGTATATTAACCTCTTGGAAAGCAWAAGGGAGGGAATATAAGATCCCCCTTGCCTGTTGTGTCTCTTAATCATATGCTAATATCTTGGCTTCCTTGCCCCAGGTAGAAATAGTTACAGCCAGCAGAGAATGTGCCCCAGGGGACAGCCTTGGGTACCATTTCCTGCAGGAATCCCCTCAGCATTCCCTGTAGTAACACCATGCATGCTCCCTGTTAATTCCCATTAGCTCCTCCTGTCCCTTTTGAGGGAGCTCAGTACAGACTGATAAAATCCATTCAGGTCAGCAGAGGTGCTCAGAAGCAGTCCACAAAAATAGCACAGACCCCATCAGAGTCTTGCATCCTTGCAAAAAAGGAACAAAAAAGGCTCCTAGACTTTTGTCCTTCTCCTCTGCTGCCTTTGCTACAGGGAATTCCCTCTGCAGAACCTGCTCCAAGGAGGGTGTCTGGTCAGGGGGTCAGAGCAGCTGACCCCATTAAAGGGGTCAGAGCAGCTTTGCCATCAATGCAGACTTACCTATGGTACATCCTAAGGAAATAGGATAAAAGCCTTCATATTCAGTACATAACATCTGCAGATCAAGCCAGGAAAAGAACCTGGGAGAGAAAAAAAATATCCATTTCAGTGATATCCCTCTTTCCCAGCAGCCTGGGGTACTGGAGCTTTTGCAGTCCTCCTTGGAAAAGACACTAATAGCATCCAATCCACCTACTTGTTTCTTCAAACTCATTTCATACTTTCAGCATGAAATTATAGGGTTGCAAGCATCCTTCCTGTTTCACTAGGGAGGGAGCTAAAACACTGGAAAGGTGGGCAAGTTCTAACAATCACATCACAAGAGCTGTGAGGACCAAGAACAGCAGCAAGATGTCCTGATGTGGAGCCAACTGAGGCCATCCTAAGATTAAGAAGAGCAGGAAAATCTCCTTTAAATGATTTCTCCTGAAGTGTTCTGCTCAATTCAAAAGGAATTGCAGCCTATAAGCTGCATAGGGCCTGCTAGGRCCTGCAGTTTAGCTGCTTCACATTCCTGGTCTCATCTGAGGACTCTGCTCTTTCCAACTTGGCAAGGGAAGATGGGAGAAGATGCCAAAAACACAGGAGCTTTTTCACAGGAAAGATGGATCTCTCTTTGGGAGATCCTGTGGATTTGGGGGGAATGCTGAGGCTTGGAAAGGGGGAGAGACTCAAGAACAGAGAAAAGGGAGACATGCAAGAAAGGAAGGAGTGGGCTGAAACACTTGGGAAGGATGAGAAAGGCAGACAAGAAAAATATGCAAGTGGGAGAGATTCAAAGAGATTCCTCTGCTGCCTTGGCCCCCTGTGCCTGCACTGGCTCAGCCTCGAGGACCTCTCCTAATCTGCATTTCCTTTTCCTCTTGCACTGGGAATGGAAGAGTCATSTGTAAGTGACCCTGCACTCCCCCTCTTTCCCTCTCCACTTCCTTTCCCAGCGGCATCTCTGGGATACACAGCCATCTGGCTGCTCAGTGCAGCATGAGCTGAACTCTTAGACATCTCCTCTGGAATCTGGTCCTCATTTTCAGATTCTTCTGTGCCTTCATTGCATGTTTCTTTATGTCCAATTTGCTCTTGGAGCAACCCTTGCATCAGGGCCCTCCATCTCTGGGGAACTCCTGCCCTTTCCCTCCCTGAACTTCTCAATGCTCCCATTTAGTCTGTTATTTTTGTGCCATTTTTCTCACGTTTCTGTGCTTGCTCTTAGCACCAGAGCTTTCCACCCCACTCRGAATCAGTTGGCCCAGCATCAGCAGCAACCTCCCTCCTCCTCCTCTAATCCCATCTCTCCCAGGTCAAGGCACTGACCTCCGAGGCATTGCTGGAGGCGGAAAGGGAAGATGCAAACCATTCCAGAGGAAGTTCAATGCTGGGATAACAAGCAAGACTCCTTACTCTCCCATTGCACCACAAAGAAAATGCTCAGTACTGTCTGCTTAACTCTTTCACCTCCAGGAAGGAGCAAGCAGAAGGAATATTTCCCATGAGAACCCCTTTTGTTCTATGTTTAAGGACATTGGGTACCAAGGATATAGGAGCAAAGTACAAATCAGTCCTGGTTACATTCACACTACTTTCCTCCTCCAGGAGATATCAGAAGTTAATGCTGAATTTAACCATACAGCTCCTGCAAATTGGTTTCTTGATGGACTCCCCTGCAGAGAACAAATTGATGCTGCTGAAATGAAATCCACATTTGTGCCTGGTGGGGAAATAAAGAGGGAATATTAGCACTGAGTAATCCAGACCTCTTCCTTTTTATTCTTGCTATAAAAGGGAATTTCCAGTCATTTGCTCAATCTGGACACATCAGGGCAGGGCTCAAGGTAAAGCTGATGCTTTATGGACCCTCCCAGGAGCTGGATGTGACCAATAGCCTGCAGGGAGAGCAGGCTGGGATCTGTGCCAAGGAGGCTGAACAGCCACTGACAGCTTCCCAGTGGCCAAGGATTGGACCCAGAATAATTAAACAACTGTGTCTCGCTGCTGCTCATGACAGCTTCCAGATGCTGCTGTAAATGCTTCCAGATGTGCCCCAACCCCTGGCTGCCACAAGCACCCAGACATTGGTGGGGTGAGAGTTACATCCTGTTCCAGGGACACATGTGACAAACTGCCTTTCTCTCTGCCATTTCCCATGCACTCAGGTCATGGGGATCATGTCAGCATCACTCAGAAGTGCAGCCCCAATGGCAAAAGCCTCTGGTAAGCACCACCTTCCAAGAGCTCACAGATGTGCACAGCTGTGCAGGCAATCAGGGCACAAAAAGCCCTGGAAAACAGTTCTCCTCCTTCAGGACCCACTCTCCCAGTGGGAAATGAGAGCAGGAGACAAACCCAAGGGACCACAGCCATTATCTCCTCCAAAAGCACCAAGCAGGGAATTTCTCTGGGCAGTTCTTGCTCACAGCCTGATACTTCCCCCCTGCTGTTCCCAGAGTGTCTGACACCCCATCTCAGTCCTGCCCTCGCAGCTCCCATTGGTGCCTGCTGGACATTTTAGGACTCTAGAGCTAGACTCACACTCCTGGGCAACAGATGCCAACAGGGTGCAGAAGGATGCTGGAAGGGGGAGAAAACCAAAGTAGCCATAACTAACAATACTAATATGGAAAATAAATGAGGAAGAAAGGTCATGCAGAGATGATTTTGCTTGTTCTCAGGTGCTCAGCGTTAACTCAGGCCAACTCAGATCTTGCTTTCCCATTTCCTCAGGTTTCCCTGCCTGGAGATGCTCTTGACTCAGCTCTGCAGGATTGCCATCTGGTGGCCTTCCGCAACAAGACCACAGCTACAGCAAGGGATGAGGGGGCACTTGACACCACTCCCTCCACCTGTATCCAATGGCTGATCCACATCCCTCTGGAGCAAGTACTGATGGTGAAGCCTGCCAGCACAGAAGCACCTCCACTAACACCAGGCCAGCCAGGCTGGGGAGCAAAGCTGAACCTCTTAAAGAGAATMTGCAATAATGAAATACAGGTAAGAACCTGCTAAATAGCATTTAAAAGCATCCTAATAAATGCACAACTAACTCACAAACCCAAAGTAGTTACTATAAGTTATAACAGAAATCAGAAACCAAGCAGTCACATTAAATCAATACTTAACAATTCAGGCTGAATACATTCAAATTAGTATAACAGCATTTCTAGGGGCACATCTCAGGAGATGCTTTCAGGGGAAGCATCACATCAAARCCTTGTAGATGCTTTTCTGAAGATGCTGTTTCAGCCCCAAATTACCAAGTCAAGTAATACTCAAGTAATACTAATACAAGCCAAGGGTACTTGTAACACACAGACTGGGCAGAKATGTGCTCAAGCAAGAGCCAACCAATACAGCTATGGAAATACAAACACAGGCCAATATAAAGCATTTTTTTGGAGTTTAAACAGCACAGTTTTAATGACTCATGGTCCTGTGCAGTGTAAAATACCATGGTTTCTGACAATACAATAGCTATGCATTGCATCATGCATCTAGGACTCAAAAAAGCATGAGTTTTATATTTCTTACTATGTGCTTTTCAGCCTTCTTCCCTCTGCTCCATAAAATTTAGGATTTCAGCTTCTCCATTCCATCTTTGCAGCAAAGCCAGTGTTTCTTCCTGAAGATTAGTAATTAGATCCCATGGCAGCTCTTGGATATTTGATGATAGGCCCTTTAAAAGCATCTTAGATTAGACAGTCAGAGAGGAATGCATGATAATAAATTGAGCAGACAAGGCCCTGTGCYGAGTTACTTGTTATCACTTCAGTCAATTTTCAGTTGTGTGAACACGACAACACTAAAATAAGGAAAATAGTGGGCTTCAGAAAGCTGCTGCTTTTTGCTCTTCATAATTGATTCTATACATGTGTCACCAACAAGAGAATCAAAGGACAAGAAATAAATCATTCTGTCCTGGCTTGGCTTCTGCTGGCTCCCTAAAATACACAACTTTGAATGGATATAACAGCATTCTGAAAGCCTAAATGAGATTTTAATAGAAACTTAAGCATTAATGGGACCAGCATGAGATGGCAGCTCTGGGGGACTCGTTCAACATTACAACTGATTTCAGACACACTCCGCTGTCTCCAAAGCCCAGATCAGGCATCAGCCAAGGGGAACCCGATCCCAGGCAGGCCCTGTGGGATGCCATTCACAGTTATGATTAGAAATGTCCCAGGAATGCAGGGAGAAGGAGGAACATCCCGGCTGCCTCTGATAGTGCCAGCATGCTCCTGACRTGGCCAGATGGCATCGGCCTTTTTTCCCAGTGCTTTAGATTTGATAAGGTCACCACATCCATGCGCTCAACACTAAYATCTCATTCCCTCCCATTTGCCCACAAGGAGGATCCAACTTGCCTCTGCTGGGGGATTTCAGCAGGATTTACTGCAGACCCCTGTTTAACCACCTAAAAAAATCCTAAGTCATCTGAAGAAATTCTAAATAAGCTTCACTTGCTTCTCCTGGGGTAGTGAAGGAAGTTCTGTAAGAGAATTGTACAAATATACAACACACTGTGCCAATATTGCAAGGGTTGGGCTGGCCAGCAAGTTACCTAATTCCTTTGGCTATTTGAAAGTTAYTTGCAGACAGGTTTCGTGGTTTCCCTCTAGCAGGCAGATTTTGCCATTCTTCTGACATTTTGCTTTAAGCATGATTCACAAGGGTCTCTAACCAAGCCTTTGACTAATTGAATATCCCAACCAGYTTTCAAAGAGCACTTGCAGCTGAGTGTTTTGCCAGAAGAGGGAACTGGAGCTCTATCTCCCAACAGCTGCTTGAGCACAACTGGCAAGACACATACTCAGTAAGAGCTGCAGATTAAGGCACTTCTTGACCTCTTTCTCCCAAGGAAGCTGTTGGAAAACCCCCACYAGATGATTCTGAGTCAATTATTCTGTTAGATCAGTTTTGCCAAAAACAATGATCTAGAAATCATGCCAGGTCTTTAAACAGTCATTTAAAAATTGGTTATTTTAATATTAGAGATGCTGCTTTCAAGCAGCATCTTGTGCACTTAAATAAGACTTCCAGCATTTCAGTTTCTAAGGAGCCAGGTGAGAATTTATCTGACAAATACACACTGCCAGCAATGTGATTTGATGCCAGCCTTGTTATCCTCACAAGGACTTTCAACACTCCAGGCCTCACATCTTTGGCCACTTGGAGAAAGTATTAGGTGAGATTCTAAAAAACCTGCCCAGTTAAAAATCCTATTGCTCCTATGTCCTCCCTCAGGGCTTCAAGCTTCATTTGGTAAGTGCTGCTTCAAAGGGCTATGTGCAGTACACTAGCATTGAAARAAAGGGATAGACACAACAGCCCAGAGGATCTTTGACCTTGGGATAGAAATCCAGGCAAGAAGGGGATATTGGCAAACAATTAAGAACAAGGAGGATACCAGCCAGCTACAGCAACACCCCTTCTGTACCTTTCCTCTATTCCAGCCCCAGCAGGCAATTGCATCTTTGCCATATTTCAGTTGCATACACCAAGATGCAGACCTCACATGCAGTATTATTTATTAATTCTTCAGTTTAGCAACAGCTCCATTATTTTTCTTTCCTCCCCTATCTCCACACATCATCTCCAGCCCCAACAGACTCTGCAGCTTTTTATTTGGGGGTAAGAAAACTTCAGAGAAACTCACAGCCTTAAAAGTAATGGAAACATTTGTTGATGAATGAGCCCTCGTTATACACATTACAAGGAAACACTTAATTGACAGTGGCCACCGGATACCAGCATTTAATTAATAAATCTAGGTGGCGTCATATACACCCCAGGAAGGGATTACAGGGGTTAATGTGTCTGTCTGTTGGACTTTTATGGAAGAGCTTTGTGGCCCAGCTTTTAACATGAATAACCCACCAGTCTGTGACCCCACACTTGAAACAGGGAGAGTCAGGGGGGGTTACAAAWACACACCAGCCCTGTCTGAGTGCTTGAGCAAGGGCTGAGGAGCCACCAAGGCTGCTGTGGACCAAGGAGGGATTTGTTTCCTTGCCTCTTTTCCCTGGTCTCTATGGTGCTATCTGTTCTAACCACATACCCTGCCCTGTGCTGTTTCTCTGACCTGGGAGCTGCTTTTGGAGGTTGTGGTGGAGCATGGAAAGGTTAGAGAGTCCAGGACTTCAAACAACAATCCCCTACCTGTATTAACACAGTCGTTTTCCTACATTTGCATGTTAAAAACTGTTTTAAGTGCAGATTTCAGAACTCAAGCCATTTATTTCTGTCTCCAAAGCACAATGAGGTCATGCTCACAAATACCACAAGCCCAGAAATGCTTCATCTCTACCCTCTCTGCAGATGGCCTGGCTGCCTCCTCCCAAGTCCTCAAGAGTTCTCTGTAGAAAAGGCAAAACAGCAGCTGACAGCAACATGCATCTTTGCTCAAGAGACTTGTTTCCTCTAGCCCAAGCTGGGTAACCTCTACAGAAACAAGCAGAGCCAACTTAGCTTATACCAGCCCATGCTCCAAGTTGCATTTCTGCTATTTCTGGGCAGTCTGTGGCAGCTAAACACTAGATAAAAACCCCTCTCACTCTTTGGGGTAATACCTCCTATCAAGACAGCTCTTGGGAACATGGGAGATGTTTGTTCTCAAACACAGGAGCATCATGTAGCAATGCAGCCATTCCAGTTCTGGTCTCAACAACAGGGCAGAAAGAAACCCTTTAAYCTATTCTTTACCTTTCAGTCACAGGAATCTTACCCCTAAATCTTCAATGAGCCCATATCCTTCCTCTTGCCTTATATATGTGCTTTGTGGTTATACATTTCAACACCAACATATCTGTTTCCTTAAACCTCAATAGCATAACTGCAATTAGATATATAGCATCTTTAAAATAARAGCAAAAAKCAAGATCTAGAGAAAAACAAGTTTCCTTCCACATATAAAAAGTCATTGACCCTAATCACAGCTAAAAAGAAACACTCTTACCTCTAATAGAAAGCCATAGCTGAGAGCCATAGGTCTTCACATATATTAGCATTATTTCAAGAACAGAGACTTCAAGCATTATAATGCTCAATATTGCTATTATAAACTCAAGCTAAAAAACATTGCACATTCCCAAAACAATACAATTAAAAAACTCTATCACCCTCACTATTAAAAAAACTAYAACAATATAATCTCTTACTTCAGATGTTCTTAGGGCTGCCTCATCCCCTTTTTATAGTGCAGAAAGCACTTARCAAATTGACCCCTGATTAGTGTCTGCAGGTGGGGATGTAGGGGTGGGCACCCTTCTTTTCTTATAAATGGCTTGATGCCTGTTCTGAGACCCTTTTTTGGGGGGGGGGCAGAAAAGGGAGAGTTTGGGGGAATGCTCTGCGTTCTTTTTGGGTTTTTTTTCTTCTAGTTGAAGGTAAGATTTTTGGCTTGTATTGATAAGCTCTATAATAAAACAAGAAATAATTGATAATAAATGCTGAAGGTCAAGACCTTACTAAGAGAAAATGATAAGCTGATAAGAAGAAAGTGCAAAAAAAAAAATAAAGAATAAGTTGAAGATAACCTATAGAGTGTTTTCTATTCAAAGCATGGATGTGATGACTAATATGGCCTCTAGAAAGAATAAGAGCTCCTGTCAGGTTGATAAGAGAGCATGAGCTAAGAGGATGTAGGTAATGTAAGTGAGTTCCTGGGAAGGGTGCAGAGTGTTCTCTTTTAGGCTAAAAAATTGTTCTCCTGTCTGTAGCAAGCTGGAGAGATAAATTTACCCAGGGAAAAAACTGGGAAATCTGAGTTAAAGAACTTGGAGAGGGCCCTTAAATGCAGGGGGTTTGGAGCTATGCACCAGTTGTTTGATGTGCTACTCCCCACTTACATCAATAACCCTGTGAAAGCTCCTGGGCTTACCCAATGGCACCAGGGTCTTAACAGCGACATGTGGGTAATGTTCTTGTTAGGCTACATGGCAGCAGGGTTGTGTCTGTTTCTTTGCTGTTCCTCTTGGATCTGTGCTGTTGTGTCTCAGCCCTAAGCTAGGGGACAGGCCTTGTCCCCAGCCAGACCAGGGTAGGATTAAAAACTCCTTCTGGAGGTAACAGAAGGGGCAGGAGGCAGAGCCAGGTACCATAGGGATGAGCAGTGGTAGAACCTGATTGATTGAAGACTGTGGTTAAGGTCTGTGAGCATCTCAGTTGTGATTAAGCAATCCTGTGTGTGACAGCTTTGCTTCTTCCAGACCATGTTGATGCAGACAGGCCATTCTTGAGGGCTAAGTCACTTATTCCAAGGCTGCCCTGAAAGATTCAGGGCACCTGGGCTTTTTGTGAGGATGATATCCTTGATTTCCTTGTGGCTGTGCTGAGATCCATCAGGAGGTTGGGATTTGGGAGTCCTGCAGAGCCTGGAATGAAGAAGCCTGTCTAGAAGCCAGTTACAAAGATCAGCTCTTGATGGCATCAATAACTCCCTCTGGGCTTCTTGCAGGCTGAGATAGTGGCAGACTGTCAAAATTACTTAACGTCCTGGAACGCCACCCATTCCACTATGAATAGGCTCCTTGTGTACAGCCCACATGATCATAGTGTTTTTCTGGTGTCTCTATGGAGACTGGAGACGTACTTCTGCTGTAATGGTTTGGGGTTTTCATCTCTGCTTTCAGGTAAATTGTCTTGTAGGAGAATAAAAAAGGAAACAAACAGATAGAATCCTTGTGGATAAAGGATTAAGCATCTACTGTGGGACCTCAAAAGATCCTGGTCCTTCTTGGAGAGGGAGTTGAAGTAACTTTTTTTTTCTTTAATGTGCTATTGTCCAGCTTGGTGGAGACCTAGCGAGCCTTGAGCAAAATATAATTGGCCTTAGGCAGAGCTAGATGGGAGTTCAGATGTGGCTCCCCATCCAAATGAGACTGGAATATGGCTTAGAATGAAGCAGGGTTAGATCTGGGACACCTCCTATAACCAAAAAATCAGGGGAGCTTTAAGATGTTCCACTCCCCAACACCGATGCTTTTGTGAGAACAGATGCTTCCCCATACTGTTGGCCTGGAATCTTCTGGAAAAAGTGTTTTTTATGGTGTTCTTATTGCCTTGCTCTGTTAATATAGGTGTCTTGCTTTTCACTGGAGTCTTGGAGAGGATGATGATTTGGGTAGAAGAGCAAGGAAAAGCAGAATATGCAGGCTGGATTCCTGGTAGGAATAAATCAATGGAGAACCTACTCTTGTCTCCTTAATATCTGACACCTTTTTGGTATCTCCTCTGTTTTTGCTTCCTCAGCAGTGGGCTTGTCCCCAGACTGCCCCCAGAGGCTTCCATTGGTGCATTTTCCTGCTCCGGATGATGGGATGCTCCTCTGCATTCCTGGTTGCCGCTCCCCAGCTCCTTAGCTCCAGTTTACAAGTTGGATTCTGGGCTCTTAGTTATAGCAAGAAAAAACAAATCCCCACTTGCTGAAAGATGGCCTGTGTTTCTTGGCATTAACTTGGGTGTACGTGGTATCTATCCAACACCCAGAAAAGCAAAGCCACCCCATAAACATCTCTCTAAATGCCTTGGGTTCTGCCAGCGCGTCTGCCTTGGGAATTGTAATGATTTATTCTATCCGCTTGGGTACGTTCCGGGGTGCCCTGAATGGTGGCAACGCCCCCAGTGAGCTCATGGAAAATACTCCAGCCCCCACAGAGAGCAAAACCTGCCTTGGTGCCTTTGCACTTGGCAATTCCCACTGCCCAGCACCCTTGGGTGCCCAGCAGTGTCCCCTTGCCATCTGCAAAGGGACYGGGGCAGAGTTTGCAGTCGACTAATTCTGTAATTTCCCTTCCACCCTATTGCAGGATCCTGCTTTTACAGATGCCTTCCAGGAGGTGGAGGCTCTAGCTCCGTTGCTGTCTGCATTTGGTTCAGGGCAGTGCAAAAGCCAAAGGGACTCCTTGAGTTTATGGGATTGTGTGTGTGCATGGAGAGATTTGACTCTCCTGATGTTAAAAAGCGCTTTCTGAGCACTGGCCATTTGCTCTGGTAATGGGCAGATAGCAGAAACACCCTTTTATATCTCCAAGATRAATGTTACCATCTTTTGCTCCAAGATTTTCCTGCACTGAGACCCTTAAATCCGTAGCCTCTGGATGCACTTGCTCCCTTGAGCAAAACCAGCCTCCCTCTAGCTAGGCACTGATTCCTGCCCCCCRTTTTGGATCAAGTATCAAGCCCAATATCATGCCGAAAGAGGCATTTGCCTAAGATCAGACTGCTGGTGTTTAACGGGATTGGTTATGTCTGGTATATCCCTATTTTCAAAGGGGCTTGGGTTTCAGCAGCAAAAAGAGTTTTCCAAGGATGAAATGTGGCAATGGCAGGGCCTTGAGAAAGATTCTTCTGCCCTGTGGGTCAGGAAAAAGGGATTTGGGACAAAACCCAATGTACTCTGAGGCTTAGGCATTTTTTTTGACTGAACAGGCAGATGTTTTCTTTAAAAAGAAAAGGGGGCTGCATTTTAAATTCTTCTTTGAACATGAATCCTGTAGTGTTCTGTAAATGCTCCGGATGAGATTCCTCCCATTATGCTGCTGATCCCAGTGTGCTTGGAGCRGTACAAATACCAGGAGAAATCATGGCCACGTATTTGGGATCCTACGTAGGTAAAACAGTGATACTGCAGTGCATTAATGCCTTTAACCACCACCTTGGGACAAAGCACGTGCGGTGGTGGYGGCTGGTCCTGGTGCATGGCATGGGTGGAGGGTCAGGGCCACATGCAAAGGGCTGGGRATACAATTTGTCCCCCAAAACTCCCATGGGGAAGTCCCCATCCTTTGTGACCATCCTCCAAACTCCTGCTGTCTCTCTGGCTTTCCCTAGGCCCTGGGGGGAGCACGGGGGGCTCTGACAGCTGCGTGGGGCTTGAGGCTCCTTGGCAGATGTTGGCTATTCCAGCCACTTCATTAATGTTGGAAACAAAACCCCTGATTATTCCTGACCAAAGCAGCCCTGGCTTGATTGACAGCCAGCGGGTGTTGCATAGAGCAGAAACCACCACGTAGCTCCGGCCACTTCAATATATATGTATTTAATAAAGCCCAATCTTTGGGATGGGTTAGTGCCCTCATTTCCCTGCTGACTTGTCTCCCCARGCTCCTGCAATGGGACTCTGGAGCCTGGTGGCACCAGCCCCACATTTCCAGCCTTTCCAAGGGGACAAAAGTGACTGCATGGCCGGGCAGAGACCCTGCTCCTGGGCTGGCTGTGCATGAGCCACGAGGCAAGCTGAGGGTCTCCTCCGCTCTTGATGTCTGGCCCGGGATCGGGATATGGAGCCAAAGGCCCCTTCTTGCCTGCTCTTCCCGGCTTGCAGGCAGGAGCTGGCTCAGAAACACGTTTGCAGTGGCTGTGTTTTGTTTCAGTTGAAATTTGCCTTATGGTTAATTAAAATAAGTTAAATATGCCCAAATGTCTGGAGAAAAGTGCATTGCTGACATGGCTTTTATGCTTGATTTAAGTAAGTATTCCAAGAATAATGAAGTCGGGAAATCTCCTTGAATATTTGTAGTTTGGTTAGGAATTAAAGCAATAGCGTAAACACCTTAAAAACAGCGACACGATTGGGGCAAGAACTCCTTGAACTCCTTAGTTATTGAATTCCTGTTTGTAAAATCACCTTAGAGTAAAAATAAAAAAGGCGCTAAGGAAATGCAATTTATTTTAGGTGAGAAGACCCTTTTGCTGGCTTWTAGTGAGAAATATCTTTTGGTTTTGTCTTTAATATAATTTGCAGCTACAGGTTTCTAGAAACCACATACTGAGATTTTAAAGTGCCATTGACGGGCTATATCAGAAGGGTTGTGTCCCCTCGTGTCCCATATTCCACCTTAGGGTGTTGTCGGACAGCGGGGGACTTCTTGTTGCTTTTGGGCTCCCCAAATGGGTCGAAATAGTGACGTTTGCAATTGAGAAAAAGAAACCGTGCTTAAACTGAGGAGTTCTTAGGTCTGGTTTGTAACACAGGGAAAGAAAATAGTAATTAAGGGGGGAAAAATAAGTTAAATAATCGGTACTGCAGAGTGAGAGATGGTTGTTACCTTCCACAAAAACAGCCTCAATTTTTTTTTCCCTGTTTTTTCCCCCTCTTTTTGCAGCCGGCAGCGAAAGCAGAAGCGGTGCCGGGCGGGGAAGCAGCTCCGGGCTGTGCATGGGGCGGCCGCGGAGCCGCTGCTGCTCCAGGAGCCCAGAAAAAGCAAGTTTAAAAATATATATGGATGTGTGGATATGGGGGTGGTTTTGTTCTGCTTTTCTCAGGTGCTTGGCGGGTGGGGAGGGAATTTGCTTTGGTTGCGCTCTTAATGTCCCCAGTTAAATTGTAGGGAGAGGGATGGAAAAGGGGAGGATAAGAGGAGGTAAAGAAAGGGAAAGGCAAGAGCGGTTTTGGGGGGGAAAAAGGGGGAGAAGGGAGGGAGGGAAAGGCAAAAAAGCAAAGCCGAAAAAAATAGAGAGGGGGAAAAAAAAGCGGCGCATCCTAAAATAGCGCGGCGGGGAGGGCAGAGCGGCGCGGGCGGGCGGAGCGGCCCGCGGGCGGGCGCGCAGGGGATGCTCCCGCGCTATATAGCGGCGCGGCGCAGCGGAGCGCGCACGGAGCGCGCAGGCGGCGGCGCGGGACCCCCCCGCCCCTGCGCTGCCGCCGGTGCCGGTGGCGGTCCCGGGGCCGGCCCGGCCATGCACTGCCCGCCGCGGCTCGGCGCGCCCGGCCGCGCCCGCGCAGGCAGGAGGCGCTACAAGACCTTCATGATCGACGAGATCCTCGCCAAGGAGACGTGCGACTACTTCGAGAAACTTTCCCTCTGCTCCGGCTGCCCCGCGCTGCTCGTGCGGCCCAAACCGCTGCTCTCCTGCGCCGGTAAGAGACCCCCGGGCACCCCCCGCAATGCCCGTGGCAGCCCCCGCTTCCTGCTTGGAAAAGCCACCCGCGCTTCTGCTCGCCTCTTCCTTGGGATGCGCCCGTGTTGGCTTCCCCATCGCTGTCCTTGGGACAAAGTTAATGGCATCATAATCCGTGGAAAACCCGCATGTGAGACAGTCCTATCCCAATCCGTGCGTCTTTGGGAGTGCATTAGGCTGATGGAGAAGGTGGGAGATGCTCCCGTAGGTTTTAGTATCCATGCGCAGGGTCCTGCCCCRTGCAAACCCCTGCGGGGTGAAGCCACCGCAGTGATCGAGGCGGCCTCGGCTGGGGCTGCTCTTTAAATAGCTCAAGCAGATCAGTCTCCTAGGAGCTCCTAGCAATGCACAGTAATAGGAAATACCTGATTTTTGTGATTTGTTCTGCATCCTGAAATTTGGGCTTTGTTGTTTATTTTTTGGTAGGAAATCTAATTTTCAGGTGCAATCCGTAGCTCTCCACATTTATGCCCGTCCTATAATGCCGCGATTCCAGTGGCGACGCTTAAAACCCCCTTCTCGTTTCTAACTTTCGATTTCCTCAGTGGATACCTCGACTTGCAGTGAATCTGAACTGTGGAAGTAAAACTTCCAAAGGAGGAATTTTTGGCCAAATAATACAAATTTTGATGTTACAAAATGCCATTTTCCCTCTTGCAGAGAGCTGTTTGTTTAACATTTTTATTGAGTTGTGTTTAAAAATCTCAGACCTCTCACTCTGAATAGGACAGGATTACAAGCCAGGCTGACACGCTTGAGAGAAGGAATCGCATGCGGAGCATGATCCGGAGTGGGAATTTAATGTCTTTTTAACCTTGTGGCTCTGTGATGTGCAAGGAAAGCCTTAGAAATGGAATATATTAATTAAATAGCCATTAATAAGGCCATGATGATGTGGCAGGTGGTTCCAAGTGAAGCTGGTGGGACTTTGTCCAGCGGTGCCATGTTAAGGCATTGTTTCCTCTCTGCCTTTGGGAACTTGGAGGGATTTTCCTTTGGAATGGTGTTTCCAAGACCATGTCCCTGTGTCAGGATGGACTCCTGCTGCTGGATGTGCTGTGCAGGATTGGGCTGGTCAAGAGGGAAAGGCAAAGAGAGGCTAAAAGACATAGAAACAGCGACAGAAAGTCCCTGTTCCCAACTGGCCATCTGGGACGTTTGTGCTTGCGATAACACCCCGTGTGCTCGGGGTGTTGGGATGTTTTCTTATTACCTTTATTTGCTTTTTCCCCCCTTATTTTCTTATTAGAAAGTCGTTGTCTAAGAAACGAAACAAGGCAGAGAACCAAAATTGAAGAATTCTAAAAATACCTAATGCAAATCTAGAAGAAAGGATTAAAAAGATCTCAGAAATACAGAGCTCTGACCCGCTGCCCAGGCGACCCCAATCCCTTTGCAGTGGATCGAGACGTGGCCCCTTGGTGGGTCAGCACCCCAACAATGTGGCTTTTTTTGGGGCTGTTTTTGTGGACTAAAGAGTTAAAAGAGTCCCTGAGTCTTGAGTGAATTCAGGAGACCTGGCTAATTTATTTGAAAATCCCATCTGAAATATGGGGGGTGTTTGAGTTGTGCAACCGGCGCGTGTGGCAATGTCCTTTTTGTTCACCGAAGGGATCTGGAAAATGCTGGTAACCAAAAAGGAAAATATTCCCTCCTTTTGGCTGCGAGCGGGCGCTAAATATTTAAACATGTGCGACCAGGCTGGCGAAGCCGCCCCGTAAAGCGGACCGGGGGGGACAGAAAGATCCTTGGAAAGGGTTTTTCAGCGCGTGGCAAAGGCCAAAATCCCAATTTATTGAGGCAAAATACTTGGACAGAGCAGGATACAAAACTCTTGCCCAGGTTCTGAGTTATTAGGATGAAAAAGTAGATAGCAATCTATTTAAACACAAATATTTTCAGWGGATTGCTAAGACCGCGTTGATTAGGGCTCTTTGGATTGCGGTGACTTAGTGTGAACATATTGTTTATTTATTTAGTTTCATTATATTTAATTATTTAATGGGCTTTTCATATTATGTGGGATCTAATTAAGTCATATAAGTAACAATTACTAATGTATGTGGCTCTYGCTTTGCTATGGAGATGTTTGAAGGTTTGAGAAACCCTAGGCTTGATTTCAAGCTGAGCAGAGACCAGAAGTACAAAAACAGTTGGAAAACTGTTCCATTTTATAAATTTTACATCAAAAAAAAAAAATACATGTAGATGGGCCTTTAATTATTCTAATTAAATCTCTAGGATTTTGGGTTGTTTCAACCTTGTTTTGAGCAGTATGTTCAAAATCCAGCTGCTGCATTCGTAGGCGCGAGCAGGATAAATAATCGAAGGATTTGGATATTGCCAGTAAATTTGAGGTCAAACTGAAAATATTTTGCATTTATCCAAATAGACTAAGATGTCTTGAAAAATAAAAGCCCCCATGGTCATGTCTGGAGAGGAAAAAACGCCGTCATCGTGATATCCCCAGCGTTAAGTATTGCAAATGAACAATACGGCTCTTGAATATCCTTCCCAAAGTATCCGATTTAATTAAGAGGCCTCTGTTAACAGGAGGCACTTGGCCTGTTTTAGGAAGGAACTAAAAGCTCCTCAGTTTATTTTAATCAAGTTGGTAGGGAAAATTAGCTGGGGTCTGTGCTGTGCGTTTGCTTCTGCTGGCGCCTGCTCCAGAGCACAGCCCAAAACACAAATCCCAAAAGTTTCTCCGTGATTTATAACTTAAATCCCCGCAAGCGTCGCTGTCCTTTGGATCTGCTCTATGGCATGGCCTTTCCCTGCTCCCTGTCTCAGTTAGGAGGGAACTTTTTCCCTCTCCAAAAGACTTGTGTCCAAAAGGCACCTTGCCCCAGTGGAATTTTTCAAGTAGAAAGATGCCYCATATTAGTATTTTTTGGCCCTTGTTCTCTCTGAGATTTAGCTGCTCCGAGAAAAGCATTTTCTCCACTTGTGTGCAAGTGCATTAGTGCTAATGAGACTTGTCCTGCTCTACATATATTGAATAATTAAAGTGAAGCGGCTTCTGGAAGTGGATACAGCCTTAATTTCCCAGCTCATTTCCATCTTTTTGAAGCGTTATTATTCCGGTTGCTTTGCTAGAGAGTTTGGGGAGTTGTGTGTAGTTTGTGTATTTAAAGAAAACGGCAGAAGTTTTCACATTTTCCTTAAATCACCATTTCAGCCTTTTTTATTATTATTTGCTTTGTTTCACTTTGTGAGAATAAGACCTTGTTCAATATTTCTRCTACATACATTTGTACATTGATATCTACATATGCGTGTGTGCATCTAAAAATTTAATATTTATAATTTAATGATCTAATATATAATTGCATATATTAAAAGATCTAATATGCAACTTGATCAAAACTTGAACCTCTGCAGCCTTTCTCCTGCTTTATTTTAGGAGGAAGTTGGGACCCGATTGCCSCAAAGCGTTTTGTTTGGTTGATTTTTTGGGTTTTATTTTGTTTCTTTTCTCTTTTTCGTTGATATGAGGCAGTTTTCCTGCTCTAGTTGATTTTTTCATGGGTCCAAGCAATATCTGCAAACACTGGGGGCCCTCAGGAAACTATTTCTTGCGCTGTAAAGTGGGAACTTTGATATATAGGGACTCCAACTGGACTCGTCAGCCCTTTTAGGGAAACACRGTGAGAAAGGAGATTTATTAAGTCTCAAAACAGCTCCGGTTTTATTTAAGTGACCTCACGAAAACTCGAGAATCCCCCTGATTTTGCCCGGAAAGGGTTGAAATGGGCAAGCTTTGAATTTGCTCTGGGGCATAACTTAAAATGAGTGGTGGGGAGGACGTTTCTTTGGCTCAACTCTCTTGCCCAGCCTTTTCCCCCCGCAATGGAGCGGATCCTGTTACGGGGATCCTAGGGGAGAGCGGGAAGCTGTGGGAAAGGAGCCGGGAAGGGATAGAGGCTGCAGAGCCGAGCGCCTGTTGTCTGCAGCGAAGCAGCCGGGTTAATCCGCCTAAACAAACCCAATGCGACGGGATTGGGAATTTCTTCTGTCGGATGGTTCGTACCTGAGGGTGCCAAGTCTCCCACCGGCGGCAAATCCTGCGGGAAGTTGTAGATCCGCAATGAGAAACGGATGCTTGGGAGCTGCGGATGCAGGAGGCCCTATAGGTAGAAAGCAGGTCAGAAGGAATATGCTCATATATACGATGAGCTCCAATTTAAACTTAAGATCTGTGAGGATCTTGGGTAGAAAACCCAAGTATTCCTTCTCTGGATGTGTCTGACCCCATATTAAGGAAGATACCGAGTATTCCTAACCCACACTAAGGTATTTCAGAGGCCACTTTGCTGCATTCAGACCCTGCAAGAGAACCATGTCTGGGCTGATGCTTCCGGACGCTCCTGAAAACCCAGAAAAATCAGAATTTGACAGTCTCGTAAAATCCATCTCCTGTAGGACTTAAGCACATGCAACCTATGGAAAGTTTGAATTTGGTCCCATTTCCTTGAAAATTCACCTCCCCTCTGCTTCAGCCCTGCACGAAGGTCCTGGCGTGGCCGTCGTGCTGGGAATCGGCCTTTGCAAAGGTAAAGGGGCCCGAASGCTGCAGGCTTTGAACATGGACTCATCCCTAACAGCTGAAGCTTGGGCATGAAATTTAATTTAAGAGCTGGGCTTTTTTCAGCGCGTCAGCCTTGGTTTTCTCTCTTCGGAGGTCGTTAGCAGAAAGCGGAGTTTAGAAATGCCAAAAAAGTGACATATGAAGAATAATAACGAGCTGACTAATAATAACTGTGTATTTAGAGACGCGGCTGCCAATCTTTTGCATCAGATTATACCCAGTATTAGAGATGGTGTTTCAGAAGTGAAGCCAGAGCAGAGTCTGAATTTGCAAATGAGTTTTTTATTGGGAGTGGGGAGCTCGAAATAGGTCCAAATCCTGAGAAAATTCAAATATCTGGATTCCAGACTGAATTTGGCTGCATGTATCTCTGTTCTGTTAATGGTGAATGGAACAAATTAATGAGGCTGAACTACATGGAAGGTAGCAAAGAATCCCAGCACGGTGATTCCGGTAAAACTGTGCGGAACGTCGTCGGCGCTGCCGAGGAATGCCTGRATACAGGATATTGGTGAATGTGGAATTTCAGGGGGAAAATCAACTCCTATACCTTATTTTCCCAAGGGTCCTGGCTCGTGTGGGCACACCCGGGGGAGTTGGACTTGAGATAGGAGTGTCGTGCTCCGGATGCTTTGCTAGACTGGGGTAATTACTTGGAGTTTTGGGATTGTAGTCTCTGCTGTGTCCTTGTAGGTTAGAACTAGGTTTACCATGTAGATGTTGAGCTCATGGATGTGTTGCCATGTGGGGAATTGCTGGAGATGGATTTTCCACCTTGGGACATGGGCTATTTCTGCAAGAGTCCAGCTGAGAAGCTTCTCCTTGTTGAGCGATGCAAAATTCCTCAAGCTGCCTTTCAGTGACATCTTTTTAAAATATATGTATAAATTTGGTGTTAGGATCTGGCTCACACGGCAAGGGCTTAATATTTTCCATTTTGCTCTCATTTAGCTTTACAATTTGACTGCTTCTTGGCACCTTTTCCCTCCTGTCTCTTGGCTGGAGCGCGGCTCCGCGTTGCCGACTGCGGATGTTCCCGGCATGTGTTGTGCCCCCTGGACAYGGGATCCACTGATGGACCCCAAGGACGGGTTGACTCTCGTGGTCATCGTGTCCCCTTGGGAGGGCAAGTGCCGTCCCCSTTGGGAGGATGTTCAAGCTTTGAGTTTGGCTACGAGATAAGGCTTAGTAAAAGCGGGAGCGTGATTTAGGTCTTGACATGAATCCCTCCGTGTCTAGAGAAATGTGCTCCCTGCCTCCTTTCGGACAGTGTTTAGTCAACGCTTGGTTTTTGTTGCTGCTATCTTTTATGCAGTGTTAATGTATAGAGCTCTGTCGGAGGAAGGGCCTTGCAGGAAGAACAGGACTTTTTCCAGAGGAGCATCCTGCGGTGGGAAGACGCTGGCTCCCCTTCAATGAGACTTCGACTAAAACTGTTTTCATCCATAGTTACTTCTGGAAATAATTGGAAGCATCTCTTAAAAATATAATTACCCTCAGTCAACACATCCCAAATGCTCCTGTTTGTTTTTTGGTTTTCCCATGCAAGCTGGCATGATCTTTTCCCCTTATGGCGAGGAGGAACAGTTTTAAACAACATCCCATGTAACAAAACTCAAATCCCCTTAAAAATAATGCAATGACAGAAAATATGCATAGATCTATAGGCTTGGATCTTGTCCTATGAATCCATTTGTATTTCCCCGCACCTCGCATCGTCTTGTTTCCTGTTTTATGCTGTTTCTTCCAAATATGAGAGTTTTCAATGTGAAACATCTTGAATTATTTGGCTCACTGTTTACCTTAGGCTAATTATTTCATTTTAGGAACTGACCTATTAATAAGACATTCAGTAAATAACCTTATTACAAGTTACAGGATAATTAATGAGCAGTTTTCCTGCTGAAATAAATCCACTGAGAGGTTTTATATATGTGTATATATATAAATATTCTTAGAGTGAACATAAAAGCAAGAACAGGACCCTGCTGCYGCACGTGTGCAAGGCCCTATCATTGCCTCACATACATACATTGCTGCCTACATACATACACAAAAACAAAACAGTTGTGTAAGTCCACATGATGCCTTGGTAAAAGGCACCCTGTCTTTTACAAGACAAGGGAATGGGCAATGTGTTTGCGGTTGCTTAAATAGGGTCTTCTGTGACATTAAGCTGTCAACCTGGGGACAAAATTAACAGCGGTGGTATTTTCTCATGACAAATACCTAGTTAARTACAGAATATGTAATATAATAATGCAYTGAAAAGTCAAATATGGAAGTTGGRAGGCCTAGAGCTCAYGCTTGCTTTTATTTACGTGGCTAATAGAGGAAAAATCTCAACGAAGCAGTGACAGAGTGCTAAAAACTCATCATTTTTTTCTTTCCTTTGGTGCGGGAAAAGGCAGAATGAGCCTAAGTGATGAGAAGGAGCTGTAGGTGGGGGAGGACCAGTGGAGGGATGGATTATTTTAGTTAAAATGACTCGGAGCCCAATCTGCCTCCCACTGAAGTCAATTAAACCGTGCTTGGATCGGGGCCGGAATGAGTCAATTCCATTATGCCTGAACTGTAAACACTTAAAAGCACATTATTATAAGGTAGTTTAGCACTTAAGGTATGTTAAAACAAAAATGAAACCCCAGATTGATAGACCATTTTATTGTTACTGTTATTATTATTATTATTTGTACAGCTTTAATAACACCCTTTTTCCTGCTGCTGATAGAGAGAGAGACCTTGGAGGTTGGTGCCGAAGCCCTGTAGCACCTGTCTATTGCTAAGAGATGTTGTGGCAATTGATATTATGGGTATATTTATGTCCATCGAAGGCCGGCTGGTTGGCAGGAGGATGAGAAGAGGCAGCGAAGGTAACTGAGATTGTAGAGGTCCTAACGGGCTCAACGGGGGTCTTGTTTTCTGTCCCCTGGGCAGCTGTGTGGAGAATGAAAGACGGGGCCCCAGCCATTGCTGACTTTCAGCAGAGTTGCTTGTAATGTCCTCCAAGCTGGGCAAATTGGCTTGGGATTGGGCGTTGAGATCTTCGTGTGCCTCATCTCGTAGTTATTGCACCTTTTTTTTTGCTTCTCCTCTTTTTCCATGAAGAGCCAGATCATTTAACTGGGTTGACTGTGCCGAAAACTCGATGGCTTTGGCTGTGACTTCAGCCTCCATGAGAACAGGCGGCTTCTGCCTGTGGCCCTCCCTGGTTTCCCTGCGTTCCCGCTCCCTTCCTAGTATCGGCATTGTTAGGCATGTCCCAACTGGTGGAAAACGCGTGAAAATCGGTTGTCAGACGCTTAAAAATGGAGTGTTGCTGTTGGGCGTTTGCCGGCATTGATCACTTCGGCGTTCACGGGCGTGATTTGTTTGTGACTCAAATTAGCGCTCTGGTCATTGATATAAAAACAGGAGATATTTACCCAAATGAGGGACAGATTTATTTAAAGGTTTGAAAAGTTCTTGCTCTGAGGTTGCTTTGCATGGGAGAAAAAAATTATATATCCATAACCTGGTTTCCGACCACAGGGATTCTCTTCATTTGGGTGCCTCACTTTTTACAGCAATGCATGAACAGTGAGAAGTTTTGGGTGGGTTTAAGGAGGAATAATAATAAAACAGAAGGAATTGCATCACACTGTAAATCTGTGACTGGAGCTGGAGGTTTTGGGAAGTCCATGGGACAGTGGAGAGCGTTGCAGGGAAGACCCAATGGTCGCTGCTCTTCACTCATCTATGGCCCTCATGTGCCAGCTGCAGGAAGGAAGAGCTTCCCACCCAAATCATGTTAAGGATGTGTAGAGAATAACAAAGGCAACCCCTTTCTAATGCTTTTTAGGGGTAAAATCAGCAAATTTTACTCATCCTTTGACCSTTCACAAGGATTTCTTGTCCTTGTTCTGTCTGCATCCTGCACTATTTTGTGATATGCTTTTTTTTTGCCATCTCCCTTCCTTCTCCCCCTCTATTCCTTGCCGTCCGCCTCGCTGCATCTGCCCGTGTTTGAGTTCAGGCCGAACTTTCGAACCCGTGACGTCAAGTTGGTTTGGAATTAGGCAAAACCAGTTTGCCCAACCCTCGTTGTAAAAGGGTTAATCCTCTGAGCTATTGAGAGACAAGGGCAGGGAATTATGAAAGGAGCCCCTGTTTTATAAGCGTTTGTATTGCCAGCGCTTGAATCCCCATAATAAGTAGGTTGCTGCCATGATTAATGACAGCGTTTTACATGCTGACGATGGATGATATGCCTTATTATTGTAGAAGGCATTTATTTTTATTTGGTCGGCTCACCGGAGCTGTGCTGGAAATGAGATGTTAACGTCTTGGGGGGGAATGTATTTTCTTCACAGCGATTTAAGTGACCTGCAGAGGAAAAAAAAGGAACAAAAGCACTGTCCTTTCTRTGCTTCACGCAAGGGCAGCTTGTCTGAGTTTCTGTTTTAATACAGGAATTTGTTTTTCCTTGAAGATTCCTGTTTCCTTCCCTTCTCGTGGGAAGGTAGAGGAACGTGTTACCTGTCAGAAATGTCATCAATCGAGATGGGTCAATTCAGAGCTCTTGAAATCTCTTTTCTTTATTAACCCTATTTTAATGATGGGCTAGAACTAAAATAWTTTGTGGTCTTGTAGCTGCTTGACTTAAAGGATTTTGCTTGCACAGGATGGTTTTAAAGAAAYGATGCAGATTTAGAAAAGGACTCTTGATTGGAGAGGATGTTTGGAGCTCCATGGAATTCTCTGTCTGGATTAGCTAATAAMATTATTGCCCTTGTATCTAAGACCTGAGATGAGCTTCATTCCAGCAGTGCCAGGTAGAGAGGTCTGGCAATGCTGCTGCTTGAGCAACATGCAGAATATTCCCTGTACATTTAATTCTTTAGATGATCATCATGGAAAAATTAGCAACTGTGGCTGAATGTCTTTCCTGGTTTGAAAAAAAAAAAGAAAAGGAAAAAGAAAAGCTCAAAAATGTTATTTTTGTTTGCTCCTGTGGAAGCAGGCAGTTGTGCAATAGCAGGATGTGCGCGTTGCTTCACTCTCAACACGTACGTTAATGGCACGTTAAGGAATTTAATAAACATACGAAACAAAAGAGGGTTCCCAGTGCAGTGCTCATACAGTCTATTAATGGAAAATGGGTTTAGCGAGACACAAGATAATGTGTTGTGCCCTTGTGGCTTCTGCCCGAGCTCTTTCCGGAGTGGGCAGCAGCCCAGAGTCACCTCTAGCGTTGATGGGGATCGTGCACCCCTGGTTATGGAGTGAAGAGGAGATCACACAGCTCGTTGCACATGGGTTTTTATCAGTGATGTTTGAATGTGCTTGGGGAGTTCAGGTGCACCTGAGCAGCACAGCAGCCCTGCATTCCTCAGTGACGGGTGCCCTAGGAGAGGCAGAGATATATGGCCCTGCTGATGGAAAGCCAAGATGGGCAATAACTCAAGCTGTATGTCGAAGCCCTCCTAACCTCAAGGTGAAGGTGGGTTGTCCATCTGGAGCCCTGAGTGGGCACAGTGTTACAGGCACTTGTTTGTAGTTGAGGGTTGGATGTGCTRGAAGCAAGTTCTTTGCAGGGTTGCTGTCCATGATGGCAATAATTCATGACTGAAGCTAGCAGGCTTTGAGCTCTAGAAAAACCTATTTTACACCCTCATGATTAAATAGAGCCAGTCTCCACCCTAATGCTAATCTACATGTGCTTGAGGTTGTCTTTGGGACCACCTTCAGCAGGTCGTGTAGGCTGCATGCTGCTGGGCATGGCGTGTCTCACTTGCATCTAGGATACTTCGTGTCCTTCCTGGCATGGGATTCTCCACCAAATAACTGGATGTTTTGCTTGGTGTTTGACCCCTACCTCCTAGTGTGTGGGGGACAGTCATGGCTGCAGGTAGGAGCAGTGAAGCAATCCTATGATGAAATCCTTATTCCAAGGTGTTCTTCATTGTGACAGTTGCGTTTCAGGCTTCTTCCGATGGGTGTTACACTTAGCTCCCTTCCTTCTCCATGTTTTTCCTTCATAACCCAGCCCCAAAGGTTTGTCTCCACCCTGACTGGCAAACASAAAGGATGGGCAGGTTGGACAAAACTCCCTCCTGTGCCATTTGCATCCCTCTGAATTGCATTGTTTGTGCAGCTGCTCGGCCAAATTGTCCACTGAGTCTATTTTTGTCCGTAGAGGAAACAGAGCTGAGTTCTCTCTCAGCTGGGGCAGATGCAAGATCAAAGAATCATATATGCAGCTCAGAGAGAGCTCTGCTAAACGTGTCCTGAGGGGGAGCWGAGTTATTAATAGAGCAACCCTGGAGATGCTAAACCATGATTTTAAGAGGCAAAGGCTTTGCCAAGATGTGACAGGTTTCATCTGGGTTGGTGCTGGTGATTCTTGAAGCCYTCATTTGAGGACAAGATAGGGGATCTGCAATTTTAAGTGCAGGACTGCTCTTCTCCCAAGGAGAGTGTTTTCCACATGGTGCTTAGAAGCAAGTGACCTCCCTTCCTTCCCGTGTTTCACTCACCGAGGTGTTTCATAAACTTGGAGCAGGAAGAGGTAGTGGTATTTAAGGCAAGTTTTTTGCTGAGACTCACCCAAGGCCCAGCAAGAAGAGCCCTTTTGTGTGTGCTRCTACTCAACTGTCCAAAGTGATGTTTGCCTATGGATACTGTGATAATAATTAACAGGGCAGGAAGTAAAGGACTGATTGATTTATGTATGTGTGGTATTATTTATTTGAACTTGGACAAAACCTGTGAAATCCTTGGAGAAGGCAGTTTGATTTGTCAAACATTTAAGGGTATAAGAATGGCCATAATATGTCAGACCGAAGTCTATATAGACTCGCGTCTTGGGTGGCAGCCAGGAAGAGATACTTAGGGAGCAGTATAAACAACAGATCATGACTTATCCTTCCACTGATCTGCACCCTCTCAGCTCTGATGTGTTCCTAAATCTGATTCCAAACGTTGCTCGTTGACCAGGGACACCATCTGGAAATACTGCAGTRGGACGGGGGATTAAATTTGGCCACCTACATGTCTCCCCAGTGTCCTCAGATGTCCAGTCATCTGATTGTCATCTGTAAAGACAGAAAGTTGTTGCAGTCTGAACTGAGAYACCCTGAGAGTTGCTGTCTTGATGCTGTTTCTCCTCTGCTCCCCGCAGATGAATCCATCTCTTCTTATTCAATTCCGTAATCTTTTGGCCACTTTACTACTGCATTTGGATCCAACAAGCGATGAGTTCTAGAGTTGAGTCGTACTCTTGGTAGTGGAAGAAACGCTTGGCTGGAGTACTTAACATGACTTAGTCCAAAAGGAAGGTCTTCAAATTGAACTTGGTTTAACGGAGCCAAAATGTCCCTTGGTACAAATATGTTAGATGAAATGGTGGTTTGTATCCCAGCAACTTCCCTGCGTCACCGGAGCACGGGGGTTTTTAGAGACACATTCATGTTTATTTCTCTGGGAATAATGTGGCCTGGTCTTAAAACTCCCTCRGAGTCCCAGGAAGGGAAGTTCACATCCAAAACCTGCCCTCCATTTGGAGCTCATTGCACTTGTGATTGCTTCAGGCCTATAGATTTCTAAAGGATCTGATCCTACTTGGATTCAGAGCATCTCCTTTCCCCTGGATAGTATTTAAAGGAATCATCTGCTAAAGATGAGGAATCCCAGAAAGTGCTGCTTTTAACTTGATCAAGGAGTAGTTCCTGTCTGGRCCATGCTAGCTTTGCTTAAAGAGTATGAATTTGAGTAAAGGGAGGCTTCCTTACAAAAGCTGGGCCAGGTAATTTAAAGAAGTGGCACGTGTTTTTTCTTCATTCTCCACAAATTAAGCCCATCACTGTTACATTCTCTACAAGGGGCCATGTGAGCATTGGACAGATGGATTCTCTAAGTGCTCCTTTAGGAAAACACGATTCTCTTTATATGTATTTTCTTTGCTGAGGATCTGACAAGGCCCTGGCATGTTCCTCGGCTTGCCAGACAACCTGGAAGAAAAGATATGTACAAGGAGAACACCCTGGAGCAGCCAGGTGGTGCTTCCTTCCACCTTCCTTATGCTTAGGAATAACTTAGCCAAGGTGCAAGACCGCTGCCCTTGGTGGGAGAAGCGAGACATATTCTGGTTCTGGGAGCTTCTCGAGCTCCTCGTTTATTCTGGGCCAAGTACTGAGTGCACAGTGCCTTGAAGATGAAAAAAGCACCATATAAATATCAAATGTCATTATTAAGTAAGTATTAATTATCTTTATTYTTAGGGTTTTTTTGGTGAAAGCCTCTGGCATGCATGCCTCAGCTGCATTAAACTTATTAATTACTGTTATTATGTAGAAGTTATCCTGGAACATTATGCTGATAAAATGCTAATGGGGATGGAACAAGAAAGCCTGGATCTCACAGCCCTGAGTGCTGAGGAAATTTCACTTGTGGCTTTTGGATTGGGCCAAAGCAGAGGTCTAAGGGCCCCAGCACATGGGGAACACGGTATGTTTTGGAAAGAGGATATGGTGCAAGTTGTAGCTGTGATCTTGGATGAGGAGCAGTTGGACTTYGCTGCGAGGGGATTCTCTGAATGCTCTCCTGGAGCACCATGAGTATCTCTAGTGCTGCAGCCCTGCACTTTGCTCCTGTGTTTTCTTGTGGTCTCAGACAATTCCCATGGACACTTTGGCTCTATATGCTTGGCCTGAATCTTAGGGGTGTTTTGAAAAGCTTTTAAAGCATCCCAGAAAGTGTCCTTCACCTCTGCTCATTGCAAAGACCTTGGCTCTTCTTTAGCTACAGCTATAACCGAAGACAAAGAGGCCTTGTAGGAAAAAAGCTCYACTACCTAAAGCATTTGGAGAGGCTCTAGTATCTCTCTTATTTAAGCACTGTCTCGTTTAAGCCTCCCCTGTAAGATCTCCTCATTTTTTCTAGGTGAGAAGCTGTCCTGTGTCTTTAGGTGCAGTCATTTCCCATTAGAGACTGATTGATGATGGTGACCTTCCYGAAAAACTGGAGCATCAAGTTTTGCTGCTGGTTTGCTAGAAAYGTTACCTGTTGCCATTATGTAAAAGCTTCAGTTCTGCCTTGTGTTGGCCCAAATACCTCCTCTCTCCCTTTGAGCGTGTCGTAAATACAAGGAAAGAAAATGCAATGGAAAAGGAATCTTTCAAATAGTTATTTGGTGAGTGAATTTCCCCTTAGGGTAGAAATGTGTCCAGAAATGATAGCTTGGTATCATACCCCACAAGTATGATATGCAGTCAATAAGTCACCCCAACAGCAACCACAGCAAAATAAGGCAAAAGCCCCATCCTGTGACAGAGATCTTGGTTCATCTCCTGTATACTGGAGCAGTTGTCTAAGGGAAGAGTGGAAAAAGTGAGGAGAGGATTGGTGGTTGCTGTGGATGCATGGAGGCAACGAACCTGTGAAGACCATTGCTCATCTTGTGTCTTCCCTTCTGTCTCGATGTCCTTCCCATACTTGGATGGAGGTTGATGGAGCTCACGTTGATCTCAGGAGGCACCTGATACATTCGGCTACGTGATCATGGTAAAGCATAGCCCAAATCATCTGCGATCCAGCTTAGGCACAGGAACGCTTTTGTTTTGGGACTTGTTGCTTCCCTTCTGCCTGCTCCTCAGGCAGAAAATGTCTCATTCCTAAACAAACTCGGCTCCTTCTTGGTTGCCTTTTGTTTTGACACTGGGGAGACGGCAGATTTATCGATCTTCCCGAGTCGTAAGTTCATTTTCTTTTATTTACCTTTCGCTGCAGCCTCTTTGGAGTGAGGATCCATTCTGCCTCCGAGCAGGGCAGGCCTGCCAAGAGCAGCTCATCCATAAATCTTTCCTTCCTTTTTCTTTCGTTCCAAAACAGAATTAGTTGAATTTGCCCAGGAGGGAAAACTCTTCTGCTGTTGCCGGCGGTCAAACAGTGCAATTAATTAGTGCTTTCCCTTTTCTCTTCCCTCTAGTCTGCGTCTGCCAGGCTTGAGAAGAAGCCAAGAAGGACAGGGAGGGGGAAGAAGGACAAAAGATGTGTTTGAAGTATTTACTTTTAATTAAAACTTTTGCAATGCGATSCGGTACAGTGGTGCTGGGCCTCTTGCGTCACACCAAGTGGTCATAAGGAGTTTAATCCAGATGCTTTCTTTCCTTATACTTTTATATCAGCKCCGGCTGATGCTTTCAATTTATGATTGTTTCTAAGAGCCCTGTTGCTACTGTTGGTGCCCAACCATAAGTGAAGGCTCTTAATTATCACCAATGATAAACGAATACGAGGCACTCGGTGTCAAGAGGCTCACAGATCTATTTACCACCCGGAGCTCAAAGCGGCTCAGCAGTTTCAAATGGTTCCTCACACATAAGTGCTGTAAGCCAGTAAATGTCTTGACGTTCTGAGCTGCTCTGAGCACTTGCCTGGGTCCCAGCTCTTGGAAAAAGGATCCCTCTTTCAGGTGCCCAATCCTGGAAAACCTGGACCTGAGCAAACCTACCTGACTCCAAAGAGATTTTCCTCTCCCATAGACATGGATTTCAAGCTCTGGGATCATTGCAGATCCCCTTCCCTCTCGAGCAGTCCCATGTGCTGCTACATGCCATGCAGGAAAGCAAATATCCTTGATTGCTCTCATATCAAATAGCCTTTGCTGACCTCCCTGGGAGAAAGCCTCTTGTAAAATGCTTTTTCTKCAGAGGTTTTGGTCACTGGGAACCTTGCAGTGGTTTCTGAGCTCCAGTGATTTATTAGCACTTGGCAAGCTTGTGGTTTCTGGAGGGCCCCATTGGAAATGTGGGGGTACAAGGGTAAAAGTATCAGCTAACTAGCAAATTGGTGCCAAAAAACCACCTGTGTCTGAGGAGAGGAGTGGGCTTTCAGGTTCAGCAGATGAGGAGGGTTTGACCCGGCCCCTCTAACAGCAAGGTAAGGGTAGTAGTAAAACTAGACCCACTTCTTAATGACATGTGGGCAGCAGCAGCAGTTTTTGGTCTGCTAACTGAGAGCTGGTTGGGACTGGGATCCTTGGAGCCCGTCCCCTTACAGGCTACCTATAGTAGCCTCCGTAAAGCAGAGCAGTGATGTAGATGGGCTCGATCTCCAGACACAGACTATCAAGACCAGATCGTTTTGCACCTTCTGTGCAACTGGCTGAGGGCAGAATTAGAGGCAGCGTACAGCAAAGGGCAGCTCTGTGCCCTGATTTATGCTGTCACTGAGGTGGTAAATCAAAGCAGAATTTGGCCCAGGTTATTTGCTGACGCTGTAGATCAGCATAGTCATCAGTTTGAAAAAAAAAAGTAATGAAAATACAGATGCATTTTACACAAGTCAGAGGTTGGCTAAGCAATTGTGATCTCATCTCTCATGTAATTCCTGGATGATTTAAGTGGAATAATTTAGTGGAAATGTTTTGATTTTTGGTGTTGCAAACTTGGAGGAGAAAACAGGACTTGAGCAGTACCCAGCGTGCTGGGATGAAGAGTGTCCTGGCAAGAGTCTTCYGAGCAGGCTCCACGAGCAGCTGGATTTTGCACATAGTTCCAGTGGTTGTGAGGCAAAGAGATGGCCAACGAGCTGCGTGATTCTCTGAGGTACCCTGTGTGCTCCCTTGGACCTGATGTATGAGGCCATGTCCCTTTTCTCTGGGGTACAAGGTAGGGAATATAGGTCATCAGCAGGCCAGAGCGGCAACACCTTTCTGATGACGAATTACTCGCCAAAATAGACACATTGAGGTTTGCAGATCATTATTTTCGTTAGCGGTGATCTCACGTTAAGCGTTTCCCAATCTGGCCTGCTGGTGTAATATGTTCCTTTCCCCGGCACCATTTATCTGAAGATCTCAAAATACTTTGTCTAAATGTATGTGCAGTAAGCTGCAATCCATGTTTTACCACCAGTGAAGTAGGCAAGGGTTGTTTCCCTCTTGCAAATGAGGTAAACTGAGATACAGAGCTAGAAGGTGACTTGCCCAAGACTGTGCAAGTTCTCTGCCAAATGGTATATAGCGCAATCTTGCAAGAAGCGCACATTTCCCATATGTGATCCTACTCCATTTCAGAGGTTTAAAGGGATATTTGGTTTCCTGAGGCTAAGATGGATCAGAAATCAGTCTGTAGCTGTGAATTTAGAAGGTCTGATGTGAATCAGACCTTCCTGTAGCATTTGGGAATGTTCAGATTTGTCATCCTGGACCAGCCTTGAACTGAAAGGATTGGAGCAGGACTCCTGGTATGTTTTTAGGGYTGATGCCTAGTGGTTGTTATAAGATGTAGAGTTAAGAGTTGATGGGAAAAATATCTACTTCTGATCTCCTTGTCTTCATCTGCTGATGTGGTTGACACGTTTAGTACTACTGAATTGACCCTTATCTCGCTCTGCTTCCTCCCCTGGCAGGGTCCCCTCCTCTGAGGGCCTATCCGCTCATCTCCGTCATCACCAGGCAGCCCTCTGTGGTCCCTCAGCTTGTCCCCGCACCCACCAGCTCGCGGGCACTGCCTGCCCAGGCCTCTTCAGAGACACCGGCCACCGAGACCCACGGCAGCAGCGAGTCTGAGGCAGAGCAGCCCACACCGCGACTGAAGAAGCCCCGCCGGAGCAGGACCATCTTCACGGAGCTCCAGCTGATGGGCTTAGAGAAGAAGTTCCAGAAGCAGAAGTATCTCTCGACCCCAGACAGGTAGGGGTTTGCTGGGCTGCGGAGGGASGTGCAAGTTGTCCATCACAGAGCAATTTCTCTCCAATCTACCCCTCCTGGAGACATCTTTGCCCTGCAGGATGTGTGAGACTTCCTCCAGGAAATGTTCTGGTTTCATGCTTTGAYCTTAGCAGTCCCTTCTAATAGTGACTGTTGGCTTGGGGCAGTAGTTACATTCCTGCAGTTTGGAAATGCCACCAACAGTGACTGAAGGATGTGAGGGATAGTCAGACCACTGATGTGATATTGAAGTTTGGAGGATCAGCAGGATCTTCATCCCAAAATCTTGGAGCTCTTAATGCTCCTGTGCTGCTGCTCAGTGCTTCAAAAATCTACACAGCTGACACAGCTGATGAGGCAGTTGGGGCTGTTAAATTAATTTAAGGTATGACTGTTCCTTGGCTTTTCTGGGTTTCAGGACCGATGAGCAATTCCTGTCTGGGCACACTTCCCCTCTAGTTGTGTTTGTTTCCCCCAGTTCCTAGGCAATGCTGCTTAGGCTAACGTGGGTAGCAAGGAATTGTAGCTGGTAGCACRTAGAGTATGATAAGACCTGGGTGCTCAGGGAAGAGCTAGCCAAGCAGCGGGTGAACTCATGGCTGGAACCAGGATGGGGAAGCAATGGGTTGTTGTGTGCATCCACTCCTGCTGCTTTTGGCCCAGACACAGGGTCATGCTGCTTGGAGGGCGAGCAAAGCATCTGGCTTGGTCACGGTGAAGGAGGATGATGATGGGATGAGGTGTGGGATGGGTTGTGCTTCTCACATAGTGTCTTTAGCTCCGTGACACCGTCTCATAAGTGCTGTGCAGTGGCCTGCAGGTCCGGAGTGACTCTGAAGCAGGAATCCATGAGGAGCGAGGGATGGTGTGGAGTGCGCAGGTGTTGGTAAATATTAGAGTCTGTCTGACTACCCTAGAAGCCCAGCTGAAACAAGAGTTTTATTGTGAAAAACCTGGCCCGGACAAATGCGTTTCCCCGTCCAAGGGCTGAGAAATATTTGCCAGAAAGTTCATGTAATCCAGAACACCTCGGAATGTGACTCYTGCGTCTGAGCTGTCCCACCTGCRGATCCTGTGGCAGGGCACAGCACTTGCTCAGCTCTTCAAAGACCTTCCAGCTCCATCCATTGGGCAACTCTGTCACCACCAAGCCACTGGTGCTGCTCTGTCCTTTGTGGGGTAGGGTAAAGGGTTGAACTTGGGCTGAATTTGCTTCATATCTGGGGTTTTAATGTAGAAATAGTGAGTGGTTACAGATGAGCTTCAACAGCTTGAAGTTTTGTGGAGGGTGAATCAGGTTTATGGGCTGTTTGCCACATATACCCTTAAGCTAAACATGCAAGTAATAATTTATAAGCTTTTCTGAGTTGTGTATAATAGCAGAATGCATTCAAAAGTAACGGATTTAGATGTACCATAATTTCCTGAGAAGTGAAAATGTCTCATAATCCTCATTATGTAGAGAAGATGAAGTATGAGGCAAAGATGAGCAGTTTCCAAGGCAGACTGATGCTGGGTGTCTTGGTTCTCACGTGTTTGCTTCAGACGCTGCAGACCTGTCGTGCAGGGGTGTCACGTGCTGGTGGTTTTGTCTTTCCAAAACATGTGGAGCATCAGTCCATGGCTGTTGTGTTTCTAACAGGACAGACACATTTCTGAAGCTTTTGGCTTGCTCATTTTCCCAATGGTTGCATCAGAATACTCTTCTATAAGAGCATCCATCATGGCATCCTAAATGCACAGGGATTTCTCCGTTTTCTTGGAAACAAAAGATTGGAGAAACACCCAACCATCCTTTCTACAATCCCACTGCTGGATCTCTTTATGTTCTCAGGTTGTCTGCTCCTAATTCATTTGAATGTCTGTCTTGTCTCTTAGGCTGGACTTAGCGCAGTCRTTGGGGCTCACCCAGCTCCAGGTGAAGACGTGGTACCAGAACCGTAGGATGAAGTGGAAGAAGATGGTGAGTGGTTCCTTATCACTTGGACGTGCTCCTGAAAAGCTGTTTTGAAAGRGATGGGTTCTGTTCCTGAGCATAGAGTCAATGACCTGTGTCTATTTATACCAGGATTTTGCTTTATTCTTGCTGCCCTGTTGTTCTGTTCTTGATGGCCTTCCTGGTAGAGTTTGTTTTGCATTATTTGTATGAAATAAYAGGTGAAGTCAATCTCTAAACGTGGGGTATTTCTATAAAATTGCAATGGTGCCCAAATTATAGATGGAGTCTGAGGACCAGACCTCATCCCACAACCTAAAGGGTGTCTCACCATTGGAGTTCAGATTGATCTTGACTGCAACTGTCTTTGCTGCAGGTGCTGAAAGGTGGGCAGGAAGCTCCCACAAAGCCCAAAGGCCGTCCAAAGAAAAACTCCATTCCCACCTCGGAGGAAATTGAGGCAGAAGAGAAAATGAACAGCCAGGCTCAAAGTCAGGAGCTGGAGGGATCTCAAGCACCCGAGGAGCCCACATCAACGGAGGAGAAACCAGGAGCCTCTTTGGAGACAGAGAAGCCTCCAGATCATATACCAGAGACCCCCTCAGAGGAGACGACACCATTAAGTTAAAAGGGGAAGAAAAAGGAGAAAAAGTAGAAAAGAAAAAATGCAAACCAAATATATATATATGTGTGTGTATATATATATTTAAATATGTATGTAATTTTGTGTGTGTACATATATATATAAATATATATATATATGTAGGCCTGTGTATGAGTCGAAAGCTTGGTCACTTTGTGCCTTTGGGAATCAGCCATGCTCCGGTGGAAMCAAGACATCCCGTGGGGGCGGCGGGAGCCTCTGGCAATGCCCAGGAGCCTTCCCCATGGAGAGCAATGGAGATTCGGACAYGTTTCCGGAGCGTCTGGAATCCAGAGACAGCCCCTGGACGCGGGAGGCGACGTGTAGGGCTGTGACTGTTGGAGGTGTTTGCTTGACTTAATCCCTGCCTTTTAACGTGGCGTAAATGGATGGAAAATGTAGTCTCGGATCCGGGATTGCTCAGGAGTTGGGGGCTCTGAAAGCACCGTTTCCTCATGTAACCAGCACTTATTTCTATTAAGGATGGGCCCAACTTAAACGTTTTTAGGAAAGTGCCCAGACCCATGGGTTTGCTTTGGCCTTGTATAAAGATCCGAGTATCCAAAGCACTGTCCCCAGGTCAGCATTTAGATCCTGTATCTCTTGGTTGTTGGGTGAATTTGCAGTGACCCGGGGTGACATTTTGGATGAGATGAGGGTTTGGATTTSAGTCTGCGCCAAAAGCTTTGGGATGCTTGGATCTGGGATCTTTGCTTTGGGCCCATGTCTAATTTTTGTAGTTTTTTTAAAGCATTTATATGTTTTCAGGGGTTGGGGAGAATGATRGATTTAAGCAGTTGCTGAAGAAAGTTCGCGTTTGTTTTTAAGACGTGTGCCAAGAATAGATGTGCATCATGTTTCATAAAGTCTTGTTAAGGGTGTAGTTTTGCCCAAAGGCTGCAAAAGATGTATTAAGATAACCTTTATTTTTTAATTAAAAATTAAATATATAAATACAACTGTGGTTGCTGCTCTTTCAGAGTGCTAGACAGACAATTTTGTGGGCTAGGGTTTTCCTTCTATGTAACCCTGAAGAAAATGGGAGTCATTAGGCTTTCCATAATGCTTCTGAACTGGAAGTGTTGTGCTTGGAGCAGCACTTGCATCTGTGTCACATGAGATGGAAGTGACAAAACTGCTGCCCTTGGTGACAGTAGATCACTCTGCTCCCAAAGTGATCTCCCAAAAAAGCATCCCAAAGTCCTTAAAACACTAACCAACCATCAAGGGCATCTGCAGCTTCGATGCACCCAAATCTAAGCAAATGGCACCAGCTTTGGGCAACTGCAGAGCCCTGACATGCTCAAGACAGGCACAGTGAAGGGAGGGCTTTGGCACTCRGTTGCTTGGCCAGCGTTAAGGGACGATGTGTTATTGCAGATGCGTTATCTGTGAATGTCTCTTTACTCGAGTTGTGCTTTAATTCAACCGTATCTGTTGGACTTGAAATGGGGTTTAATTTAAAAAAGGGCCCTTGGCCTGTTTATACAGGAATTAGATTAGACAGTCTATGAAATCTATAATTGTCCTGTATTGTTCTTGGATAGTGGCAAYGACGCCGTTATCTCAAAATAAAATGTTTCCACAAGTCTTGAACGGAGTAGGACTCGGGGAAGGATGAGGGGAGCAATTTAGTGGGAATAATTTGGCTGATGAGTTCAAAAGTGTTGGTGAGAGGTTGATTTGGGATTCAGGATACTTTGTTCAGTTGTATTTTAGGTGCAGATCATTCCAAAACCATAAAAAAGACRTAAAAAAGGCTTCAAAGATGCATTTTCAGGAAGATATTTTAAGCCTGGCATCTGGAAGCTTTTGTAATTCCACTATATGGCCTTTCTGTCAGCCAGAATGTCTTTTAGGGAATGCAAAATGCCCCTTTTGGGRGGTGGGTTCTGTATTTTTTCCTTTGCACTGAGTGGATTTGTCTAATTTGAGCCGCTCTGACAGATCCATATTTAAAAAAATTGAGAAAAAAAAATGACCTTCCGGTCCAGGATGGAAAATAATACGTGATGTAAACCAAATGGAAAGGAGAAATAGGAAAAGGCCAAATTTGCAAAACTAAAGCAAGATTTTACCCCAAGAGCAGTTAGTTGCTTTTCAGCAAAGAGCAAAAGTGAGTGGGACAAAATTTACATTTCCTGGGTCCTAGATGAAAATAATTGTTTCTGACTCAACCTTACTTTAGGGTGGGAAAAGTTCCAGTGATTTTTTAATTTCTTAATCCCATTCTAATCTCTTATGAGTCAAASTGGCTAAAACTGCAATTCCTTAACTGTCTGGGCTAGTTTTTGATGAATCCAGAAGCCGTTCGGGATGGGTTTGTTCCTCATGTGGACGAGGAGCAATCTTTGCATCTCATTCCCTCGGTGCAATTATTTAAGTGCAAAATTAACGCGCTCTTAAACGCTCCCTGCTACTCGCTTACGCCGAGTGACTTTCACTGCTTTTCCCGAGAACCTCTGGAGTGTTCATAGAAAGCACATTCCCAATGCTGGTATTTGGGTGGAAAGGGAGCAGCAGAGCATAAAGGATAAAAAAATGGTTCTTTTTCTAGTTAAATCTTCCCTYTACTTGGCTCGGGTTGGATTCTTGCTGCTGCAACGCAGTGGGTTTCAACCTTGCTGCTCTTGGAGGGGTTCAATTTCCAGTCGCAACAGCGAGGAACAAGCCCCGGTGTCGAAATCCCGACTCCCCTACAGGGATGGAAGTGCTCATATCCGGAGTTCTGGCTGGGACCCACCTTTCCTTGTACCCGCTGTTTAGATAATTTTGCAAAGCACTGAGCTCATCCTTGCGAGACAGTAAGTTCCTCCAGGTCCCTGTGAGGATGAATGGGCTTTCATCCTGTGTTTTTCCCCCCAAAAAAAGAATGAATGTCTTCATATAACTGCAGGCAAAAGAAAGTGGATCTGGTGTTCAGGTGGGTTTGCACTTCCCCTTTCCCTTTGTCATTGGTGTCTTCTGAAGCGCAGTGGAAAAGGGCAGGAAAAAAGGAGGGAATGGGGGAAAAAAGAGGAGGAAGAAGAGGTGAAAAATCTGAAACTGAGGCCTGACTGCAGTGAACTACGTGAAAGATGAAAACAAGGAGAAAAAGGTGGTTGAGGAGCCAGCAGCTCCTAGATGCAAGAGCTCCTGCACCCCTGAGAAGCCACAGGGAGGCTATTGCAGCGAGCGAGTTAAGTTCAAGCAGGTTTGAGAGCTGCTCAAACACGYGCTTAGAGCTGCTCCGTCCCCGGATTTGTGCAAGAACCCATCCAGTAAGAGCGGATTTCCAGCAGCCCCGTTTCCCGGCACAGCCAGAAGGCCTGGGTGGCTCTTCCCGAGGTGTCGCCTTGTAATTATGGTATTAGAGCAATACTCTTTGAAAGAGATTAAAAAAGAGAGGGCTTAAACTGCCGGGAAAACAACAGGGCTTCTTCCTTGAGACCCCGTGGATTTTTCCTGGCTCTTGAATAGTTTGTAGCTGGCTGATATTCAGAGGGGATCCTTTTTAAAGCCAAATGCACAGCTGTTTGCTGTGGAGTTTTAGCCGCTAAGGTTCTTTAGCTGCTATAGGTTCTTCTAGATGTCCGATGGCTAAATGAGGAGCAAAGGAGATGCAAGTGGTGCAATAAATGGCCAGGCAGGTCCCTTAGGAGGGATTGCTACTCACAGCTGCCCTTCTGGGAGTGTATGGCCCAAGTGGAGCAAAAATGGGTGAATTTTCCCCAAATCCAGCTGTGTTTCTTGGTCCATGTGGAGCTCCGTGCACACAGGATGAGCCTTGGTGCTCTGGACATCTGAGGTCTTTCTACTGGATAGACATGGGATGAGCATGGGATGGATCCATTCCTTGCAGACAAAGACCTCAGGGAGAGCAAGTTGGCTTTTTGCACCAGAATTTACCCATAGGAACTGTTTTGGGGGTGAAATCAAGCCCAGTTGATCCATGACATCACATACCTCTCCGCATGGAGATGTTTCTATCGCTTGGGTGGGGATCATGACTCAGAGAACCGATTCCCTGCCCGTCCGTGCTTCTCCTCACTGGAAGTACAATGGTATATTTATTTTCCCCTGGTTCATTTTATGCTATTTAGGATAATGGTGCTGAGGACGTGTCTGATAATGGGATTAGCAGCCCAGACGGGGAGTTACCTGCCTTTTCCTTTGTGAACCCGGGTGAATATTTACCCCCGAGGAAATAATTAGCTCCATCCGTGCAGCGAGAAGCAACCCGCAATGAGCAGCGATACGGAGCTGTCACTCATTCCTCCTTGGTGCCTCATGGGTGTAATGTCCCTCTAGCTTTGGAAAATAAATGGGCATCAGGTAAATAGGAGAGCGTTGCCAAGTCTGCTGTGTGAGGGCAGCAGATCGGCCCGTCCTTGACTGCCGCAGTCGAGGTTTGTTCTTCCCACGTGCTCCCGTCTGCAGATTCCCGGTTTTCCTGTGGGATCGACGATCCTCTTGCTGTCACGTCACGTCACTCTGACTCAGCTTTTTGTCAGCAGCCGACTTTGATGGCTCAATCCTGCCCGGGATTTTAATTAAAATCTTACGTAAAATTGCTCTAAGGGGCTGTGCTAATAAACTCCCTTGAGCCCATAGGTTTCCCTTTAAGCACAAACGCTTCCATATAATCGTTGATTTGGTCATTTCTGTCCCTGCTCATGCAACCCCCCGTTCCTGTCAGCCACATATTTAATTCCTTTTATATAATTATACCAAATGCAGTCCTGCATTTCTGTTGTCTGGAAAACCCGTTATCCAAAGGGGAGGCAAGGCAGGCCAAGCTTTTGCTAGACATCTCTCCATGTTGCCCCATTGCCCTGTATCTCCTGTATTGTTTTTCTTTAATTTATTCTTTTTTCGGGAGCCAAAGGTTTTAGCAGCACCAACAGGATCAGACCTGGAGCGATGGAAACCTGCACAGAGACGCAGAGAGCTGCACCTGCATCAACCACAGCAAATATCTGCACCTAACGCGGAGCTCTAGTGCTATTTCCATGCGATTTAATGACAATATCCCTTCATAGCCACCCCTGATTTTTTTCTTCTTTAGCTTTCGGGCATTTTTCTCTTCCTCTCTGTTTGTTTTCGTTGCAGATTTATTAGGGGCACAGTTAAGTGCCRTTTACCTTTGCAGAACTGTCATCGCCGCTGCCTTATGAATGGGATCATTCACCGACAAACTCTTTAAACACTTAAAAAGGGGAAGGGGGAACTGACTGCTACAGGTCAGTGAAGAAGCCAAGATCAACTGAAACCCAGCTGCATTTCTCCTTGAGTGCAGGCACGTGATGGAGGTGCTCGGCTCGCTTTCATCCGCCTTCATCCTTCATTCACCCTCRCGCGTCAAATCCAATGTCACTGTTTCACACTTGGTATTTTACCCCAAACAGCACCGGGTTTTTTGACAGCTGGAGAGAGCCTGGAGGTCTAAAAATGTGGTTCAACAGGCAGTCACACACCTGSAATTCAGGCTATGGGTCAGACTTCTCCCACGGTCGCTCGCTGAGGTCTTCCTCCCATGGTAGAACCTTTGTTGGCCAGCGCATGGACCAGCAAGGTTAGAGCAGAGGGTCCTCCATCCAGAAACATCTTGGGGGACAGTGTCCAGAGCAGGTCCTTTTTCATCTTGAATATTCTTCCTTCTCTTTCTTGTGTCATAACGTAGGTGGCCTTCAAAAGATGGCCAAGGTCATCCTTTCACTCGCATCATTCTGCGTGTTCGATCGTGTGCTTCACGTCCTTCTCAAAAGCATCACTGTGAAGGTTTCCGAGTCATCTTTAACGCCTCGGGGCCATATAAATACATATAAATATCTCTATATAAATATAGATAGCGTGTGCGAATATGTATTTGAAGGAGGACTGGACAAGGCACAGCCGGCTGGGGCTGCCTGGTGCTGAGTGAGTGAGTTAGGTGGCCTCAGGTTTCCCACCTCTCATGTCCCTGATGCTCTGGCCCTCGGAATTCCACGGCTTTTTTCCCAAGTGAAAGTTTTTTCTTCACCTGATCCTGGGATATGGCCGGGCTTACAGCTCATTATGCACGGGGGATCAAGTTGTATTGTAAAGTGGGCAAAAAATGACAATTTTCTCTGTATTTTTTTTCCAGCGAATCCACATCACCGTGCAAAGCTTCTTGTCTAATCCGCTCTGATTTAGAGGTAATCCTCATGGGCTTGGTATATTTGCGTGTAGGTATTTGAGAGATTTAAATGGACACCACTAACCCCCATGGGGTCTCATTTCTTAACATACCTTTAGAAACCTAACACGGCAGAGGAAGATGAGACACAAAGGCTCCTTTGCTGTAGCAATCAGCTTCAATTTTCCTCTCCTTACAGTGTGAAATCAAGAAAACAAGAGCTCCACGGCCACTTTTTTAAATGCTTTTTTGACATTACTTGATTAAGATGCAACTTCTATTAGGTGAAGAGCCCGTTTTACCAATATGAGCCCGAAAAGAGCCTGGAAGAGCTGGAAATAGTGCAAAAGGCAGGAACCCTGTCYGACAGCAGTCGGAGCATGTGTTTGGCTGCCTATATGAAATTTGTTTTAAATCCAATGAAATCCTATATGAAATTTATTTTAAATGGACTAGAGTGGAAATCTTCCCAGASTTTCTCGTGAATTCCTATGCTTTTGGTGGAAATATCCCAGGGAGGTTTCTGCAAGTGTTTTGATCACCTGCGATTCCAGCCAAGCTCAGCAGGTGCTGAGGGATGGGGAGGTGGGAAATGGAAGCAAACTGGGATGGAAGGTCGTGGTGGAGCTGGTTGTCCCGTGTCCCCATGTAGAGCGGTTGGAGAGGAAGAGGCGCCCTCAGATCCATCCYGCTTCCCAAAATGAGCGGAATGGCTCTGGAGACGGCTCAGGCTGCAGGGAGAGAAGCGTGAGGAAGAGCAGGAGGCCGATGCACAAGCACCTTCCTCCAGGGCCCTATCCCTAACCTCTAACAGCTGCCTCGGCCCCGGTACCCGACACCGCGTACACTCTCCAAATGCTTCTTACCGCCAGCCCTAACGACCCTGGATATTATTATCCTCATAAATGACGCTCCGGCGGCGCTCTTGGGTTTCACCGTGGCCTCGTTAAGCTCTCAGATGTGCCCGTCCTCGCCGCGTCTGCACCCACCTCCGTCCATCCATGCGTCCGTCCGTCCTCCCCRTGCAAGCAGAACCGGGCTCGGAGTCACCGCGATCGCTGGTGGCTGTAATTAATGCACTCCTATTTTTATCCCCTTGTGTTTTAATGTGGTTTTGTTTTCTATGCTCTGGGTAGTTTGGCATTACAACCCTCGGCCTATTAAATATAGACCGTGTTGCTAAACACACCGAGCGGTCACGTTACGTTCCGTTCACGTTGCATCTTCGAACTTGGGGGAAGAGGAGAGAAATCTCTGCGTTCGCTTAATGGAGTAATAACCACCTGCTCTTATGGTTATTCCGTTTGGCAAATGTGGAAATGTTCCTCCCTGCACGACCAAATGTTTCTGAATGGGGATAGAATTAACGTGTCTGAGTCAGAACAAAACCTGCTATTTATAGGGCCTAACTTCTTGCTCTGCCAAAATCCCTCTGCTTGCATTTTAGGTAGGTTATCAATGAGCTTGTTGGCTCTAGGGCCTGAATTGTAATTGCAGCTGCTGGAAAAATAACATCTAGATGTCTTTTGGGGTGCTTTTTTTCCCCTTCTTTTAATTAAGATTATAATTGTGCATGAAAAAAACGATTTAGGATATAGGGCTTGAAATGACACGCGTCTCAGTGCTTAAATTGGAGGGATTTTCCCTAATGGACAGAGGGGACGACGGAGATTGAAGGGAGGATAATTAACCATGGAGCGGCACTGCCCGAGTGCCGGGGGGGCTTCCATTACTGGGAATGGTGATAGCCAGGCTAAATTTCTCTTCCGAAGAAACTTCCTCTAATTAAAATCAACCCGGACAAGCCCCCGGCCCTGGGATAGAGGGGAAGTGGGAACAGGGAATGGCTATTGGATCATGTGTGGATGCGCGGCCGGGATTTCTTCTCTGTTGATAGCCGTTGCTCTCCATCCAGGGAAAGGCTCCCACGCTTGACTCCGAGCCGGATCGTTACGGAGTGCTCGGAGGCGCCATCAAGAAGATGACATGAGAATTGGTTGAGAAACCAGTGGTTCTGTTCAGAGCCTGGGGCGTGAAAGGAAGCGGCACAGGGAGTGGGGAGAGGGCACAGAGGGGGCTTCATCCACCCTGGGGCCACGGTGAGGGGCTGCCTCCAGCCTCGGCTTATCCTGACGGAGGAATCTGTGCCCTTGGCTGCTTGTAGGAGCTTGCAGCCTCAACGGGCAAGAGCTCACGGGAGAAGTSATGGGGAGGGGAGGAAAACTGACTKCTCCAAAGCTTTTATTTCCAGRGTAAAGGTGTAAGGAAGGGGAAATTARCTCCGTTCAGCTCTCCTCGCTAGGAAGGCAATAGCCAACAGGACAAGGAAGCCACCGGCCTGCATGATGAGGAGCGTCATGAGAAGGAGCTCCGGCATCCAGCGACCGGGGTGTCCCTTGCCTCCTTGCGTTCCCCTCGGCTTCCATGGGAATGCGTWTTCCCTAGCAGCCCGCTGGGTGAATCATCCTGGTGCGCCAGGAAGAGCCCTGCTCTCCCCGAGGCATGGAAAGGCTGAGCGGGGCTGGCCCTGCCCGCTCTCGMACGCTCGGTGCTAATGGCGTTTTAATAAAAGATCTGTCACTCAAGTATTTCCGAATGGTTAAAGGGAAGAGGCACGGGAAGGAGTAATTAGAGCCCCTGTGCCCAGAGGGRTAATGGGGAAAGAAAGGAATGGGGTGGGCTGAGCGACCTCAGGAGCCACGGGATGGCCGGGAGCCCCTGTTCCCAGGAGAACTCTTGACTCCTTTGATGGCTCCTCTGCCTTCCCTTGAAATCACAGAAAGGAAAAGCTCTTGTGGAGCCATCGTGCTGGCAGGAGCATCTGCGTGCCCAAGCGGGGACCCCTCTCTGCAATGAGCCTTAGTGTGTCCTAGAAGGTGATTTCTACACCAGATAGAGTTAAGCGACGTCTTACCAAATTGGCTTCATGCGTTCATGCACAATAACTCTTCCTTCTCCCACCACCTCCYATGGTCTTAGGCAGTTCACGGCTTCTTCCATGAGCTCAGTTCTCCTCCTTTGCGCAGGAATGGGTCAAACGAGGCAGAAACTGCCCACAATGGCTTGAGGTCCAGGGCAAACATCCCAAATTGCAGTGCCGAGCTCCCTCCTCTTGCGTAGACCAGTTGGGTCCTGCAGACCTGGCCGGTGCTGGGAGGAGAAAAGGGATTTCTCTGCGTGCCCGGCTCCCCGCCGGCTCCATTGGCAGCACTGGGGTCTGTTGTGGTGCCCGTTGCTATAAACACGCGGGCGATTCACACAAGGATGTGACATTGTAAAAGTTCCCGAGTGATTTTATCTCGTTGATTTTGGCTTGAAGCCCTTTATTCACAGAGCAGTGCCAGGGAGAAAGACAATACGTGTGTATCCATGTGTGTGTTTTGGACTTCCCAAAGGCCATCGGATTGGAAAGGGAGTGGGTTTACTTTACCCAGATGTCTCAGGGGTTCAAGACCAGGTAACCCAGGAAAAAGCTTTTCTTAAAAAATAAATAAATACATTTTGCTTCGTGGCGCTGCCCCCTGCACAGGTTTTTCTGGGAAATCTTCAGCAATCTCCTCGATCTCTGAGTTATTCTGATGTAAAAGTATTAATTCATAACAAATCTCCAGTTGTCAAAACCGAGGGATTGTGCAAAATACCTTCAAGGTTACATAAACAGAGTCACCGCGAAGCACTTTAATCCAGTCATGCACAGTCATCTCAAGTGTAAATGATCCTACTTTTTGCAGAAACCTGCAWACAGAGAGTTTTCCACCTGAAATCTGGCCCTTTTTTGACAGGGCAACACTCATCTGACAGCACTGATAGGCCTTGGGTAAAGGTTGGCAGTGGGCCCAAGTGTGTGGATTGAGTTTGGTGACGAGGAGCACCTGGGAATGGGTAGAAGGGCAGGTAGTATAAATTAGGACATTTGAGAAGTAGTTAATTAAGGAAGTGAAGAGGAAGAAGGAGGGGGGAAAGCTTGGAGTAGCAGCTAAGGGATGGAGGTAAAGAGTCTGGTAGGGAAGCTGCTGGGAGCTTCTTCAGAGTTAAATTGGATGGATTTGGGTCTGAAGAGAAGAAAATCAGCAGAAGGAAAAAGTGTGGGGTGCTCCAGAGTCTTTGTGTTGGAGGAAGGAGACAGGGAGGAGGCCAGGGCATGGGAGTGGTGGAAGGAGGTAATTTAGGGGCATAAGCAGATGGTGAGAAGTGATCTTGGCTTGGGCTTGCCTTAAGAGTAAATGTGTAGAGCCACCAGATGTTTTTTCTCCTTTTAAGGTGTTAATTTTCACTCTTTATTCTGGTTTTCTCCCCGTTACTAGCCTCTCTGAGGCTCCTTAGCTCCGTATCAATGCAGCTTCTGAGATGCTTGCGAGGGATGAGTATTTACGTTGACCCTAATTCAGCCAAGCACTTAAGCACGTCTCGCTTCCAAGTGAGTGGACCAGCAGGGCTGCTATGTAATTAAAGCTAAACACAACCTAGTGCCTAGCTCATTGAGGGCCTACCCAACTAATTAGTTAAATCTTCCACGAAAAATCACCAGGATCCTYCATAAAGCAAGGCTCTACCAGCAGCTGTTGTGGGACTCTACCCAGGTCACATTATCTTGTTTGCAATTTAGATGCTTGAAATATTTGCCTTTATTTTATTTACTTTTTTCCTTGTCTGGAGTGTAATTGCTCATGAGCAACTCTCTTTCCTTTCCAGGTAATACATACCAAGGCCACCAAGTGTTAATTGACTTAGATACGCACGGTACCTACCAGGTAGATGTGGTAAATCAAGATTGTCAGGCTATTAAACACCACCCGTAAATCACATTAGAGCAAGAGAAGCAAGCACGCGGTGTCAATGTTCTCAATTAATGCTGTAAAATAATATTTTGGGCTTAGATCAAGTGTCGGAGGCAGTTAMCGTATCTAATTGTGGCTGATAAAATATTCACAGTGGATGCAGCTTTAATAGCTGGGAGCTGCCATGATGCGAAGACCTTGGTTGTGCCTTGGCAGGTGGCTGGTTTGTGGTGTTATTGTGGTGTTATTGCAGGGGGATTAGGCCCCTCATTAGGCTCATATCGCTCTTGTAACAGCGGTTTAATTAACCAAGCAAGGTTGTCCCCAMCGCCCCTATTCATCACCTCCTAAAATGCACCAGCGCGGGTGCAAAGAGCTGACAAGGGTCAAATTTTAAAATATTAAGGAGTCTAATGCAATTTCCAGTTCTCTGGAATGCTTCAGAATGGTCCCTTTTCATATACTCACAAAAAAAGGGTGGAAAAAAAAAAAAGCCCTTTTTTACCAAATTTTGGCTGTTTCCTCCTGTCCATCTTCTTCCTATGCCTTTTCTTCCCACTACAGCTCCAGCAGGCCAACGCTTCCTAAAACAAAAAGCTTGAGCCTTTCCAAGGGCTGTTGAGCTGGTCTTGTACCTAAATTTATAACTAACTGGTCCTCTGGCTTACGAGCTCTCATATCCAGGCGTTTATTATAAGCCGCTTAAAYGCGAATTATCTGTAATTTATTAAGGATTAAGGCTTACCTAAAACCCACCTCTTTGCTCGYGTATCTATTACACCACTGAACTTGTCTGTGAAAGGCTTTTTTGGCTAGCGGTGTGCCTGGGAGGAGTCGTCACTTTTTCAAATGGAATTTATGGTGCCCTAAATGTTGTGGCTTTGAGGAGCCCCCATCCTCTATTGTGTCTCCTTGGGGGGAGCTTAACAGAGCTTGAAATATTTAAAYAAATAAATATATATATATAATAGAAAGCAATACTTGGATGTCTCTGTGCTGGAGGTAAGTGGCTGCAGAGGTRGGATTGCAGAATAAATCATTTTTAAATTTATTATTTTTTCTTTTTCAGCGTGTTCTTTTGCCAGCAGATCTATTGCGGTCTGGCCTCAGCCAGGGTTATTTARTCATCCGTGGAGAGTTGCAGGATGAGCATCGCTCTGCTTGTTGCTCTGTCCTCCTTAATGAGGATGCTGATTTCTTCTTCTCCCCTTCTGCCCTCGCACCCCGGAGGCGAGCAGGAACAAACGCTCTTTGTGCAGCTTCTAGGTGACTCAAAGCCCTGTGGGATAAATATTGTTGGGCTGGAAGGGCAAACRGCTCTAGGTGGGAATGAAAAAGAAGAGATATCTTCTCCTCGCATCTATTAGGCTCTTGCTTGTTGTCTTAATACTGCCCACYTTGATTTATGGTGCTGGGACTGAGATGAGATGGGTGGATTGGAATTGGGGTGATGCTTTGTACCCTGCCAGGGACATGGGTGTTATCGGAGCAAGAGCCTCCTGAATCCTGAATAATAGTGAAGTGACTCTGAGCTTTAGGAATTGGAGTTTCTGGTTGCTGTTCAKGTCCCTGCTGGCCCCTGTGTCACTGCAGATGTGTTTTTCTAACCTGTGTTCATAGGCACAAAAAAGTAGAGGGTAATTGGGTGCAATAACTACTTTTCTCCTACCTGTCTGCTTTCACTTGCAAAAAATCACCATTTTTCTATTTTTTCTCTCTTTTCCTGTTTGCTGCAAGCCCAGGAGCCACCACAGCAAGCAAATGAGATGGAGAGCCCAAGCAACAGCCCATCCTCGGCGCAAGAAGTGGCAGCGATGGCAGAGCAAGGACAACCCCATCGCTCGTCCTGCTGGGCACGCATGTTGAGACAGTTCTCAACRAACCGGGTGAGAAGCCACTTAAATTGCAATTACCTTCGTTCCCGTCTGCTTGCACGGGGTTCTTATCTGCCTCTGTGTAGCTTGGAGGACTTAATTACCTGCGGCGATAATCCTCTGTTAAGCAACCCTAGAGATAAGCAGCTTGCTGGCTCTCTAGATATGAGTAGGTATTGGCAATGGGGCTCTCCCGCATGCTCCTTCCTGGGGAATTCTGCCAAAAATAGGCTTTCTGGGATAGGCGAGACATGAGAGTGGTGGGAGAAGCTGCTGCTGCGGAGAAGGGAGGCTCTGTGGTTGAAAGATGGATGTGGCCCTTGGGTTCTTGGTGAATTTGGTCCAGATGCGGGTGTAGAGGATCTCTGGATGGTCCTGGTGGATAGGAGGTGGGATGCTGCAGGTCTTTATATTTGTCTCCCAATCAAGTGCCAATTACACTGCCCCATTTCTGGGAGCATCTTGCTTTTTGGTACCCAAACTTATTGCACCAAGGAGATGGGATTCGGCCCAGCAGTGTACCAGGGATCTGGAGGATCCTTCCTAATTCTGCCCAGGGAAATGCTGTTTGCGGGTGTAATTGAGAGGGTGTCTTCAGCATGGCCATCATAAGCTCATGTTGTGTATGGATTGTGTTTCACCCCCTTCAAACCATTGAAGGGCTTACCAGAAACACAAATGTGGTTGCTCAACCCAATGAGTGTCTCCGTGCAACTCATTGTCCCAACTCTTCCCCCTGAGATCAAGTGGGAATGGATTTATGTCCCTTTTCAAGCTCCAAAGGCTGTAGTGACCCAGGCCTAGGTGGTGATGTACATGTGTAAAGTGATGACATCTCCCTTGGCTCTGTAGTTGCAGGGGCTTCTTGCAGCCCATGTCCAAGCTTTCCTGGTGAAAGAACTGCTTAGTCATAGATTTTCATAGGAAGTCATTGACTTTAACCTTGCAATATACGTGCATGTGGGGATGGATGCTCTGGCAACTCAAACCTSGCAGGACCAGGCTTATTTACTTGGACCCTCCACCTGGAGAGCGTTTTTTCCCCAGTTTCTCATTCATTGAGCACTCCTGCACCACCAATACCTTCCCAGCTCCCTACTTTCTCAGAGCTCTGTCATTACCTCCCTTAATGAAGGAGCCGTGAGCTGCAGGAACGCTTGCTGGCATGCAAATCATCCGGTTAAGCACTCTGCTTCCCGCTGGGAGGGAGAACAGTTGGGAAAGAGCTTGGTGGGTAAGCAGAGAGCAAGTGAGGAGCTTCGCTACCGTTCCCCGGTGTGCCAAAAATAATACATTTTCTTTAGTAATACCTTGCGTTTTGCTAGCACGTCTCGCGGTGCCTCTCACGGTGTTCTGCAAACAGTAATTAATTGCAGCCTCATTATATTGCTGTTGGATCCGTTTATTTACTTATGGAGAGCTTTCCATCCCAAAGTGTGCTGGAATCTGTTAGTGGCCCCAAGGTACAGAGCGATGCCTGGYGAGACGAGAGAGGTGCTCAAAGTGGAGCCACTTCAGGGTGGGAGCCAGGTACRGAGAGGGTCTTGTGGGTACAACCTGGGACTGGGACGTGTTCCTGATGCGATTCCTGCCTCAGCTSAACGTTTGCTTAGACTATAAGACCCTGGGAAGGGACCTTTTCTCAGCCCTCCTTCTTGCTGTGAGACTTTTAATACTATTGAGGGCCCAGAGTGGAGTTTGGCTGTGACCTGCACAGTTGGTGGCACCTCCAGCTGTGAGATGACTCTCTTTGCATGAGATGTCACATACTTACTACCCACTCACAGTAGCTTGGTTAGCCTGGGAGGTATCTGCCCTTGCCTGGTTTTGCTGTTAAACCTTTGCTSTCTGATCGGAGAGTGAGCTTGGACATGGTGTGTTGAGCTTCTGGCTGGACAGGTCTAGTCTAGGTAGGATAAAACCAGCCTCATACTGGGAAACGAGGCAACTTTTGCAGCCTGGGCTGGGTGATCTTGAGGATTGCACAGAGGAATGTGTGGTGCGGAGGGTTGGTGACCAAGCCCGAGCTGGGGACAGATGTGTTGGGCACCCACTCTGATATCTTGAGATGCTGCTTCTCCCRCTCTAGCTGAGCCCCAGTCCCTCCAGATAGAAATGCACTGCAAGCATCTGCACRGAAGCAATTAGCTCCCGTGAAAGGTTCCAGCCTCAGAACAATGGCTGGCTCCGTCCTCGCCTGATCGAATTAATGATATTCTAACAAGTGACGGGTTTTTCCTTTTAAATTCTCTCATTTGGAAGGAATTGCTCGTCGTAAATTACACATATAAAAATTAGGCCGCTGTTTCGTATTGTTTACAACAAGCACTTCAGGGTTATGGATGTTACTCCCTGATTTATAACGTTTAATTCTTTCCCCCTCTCGGAGCTCTCCATAAATCAAGCTGAGCCGTCAACTCCGTGTCAACATCGCGCTCAGCCCGCGAGCTGCGGACAAGTCGGGACAGCGGATCCCACGGCGAAGGTTGACTCTTCYCCTGCGCTGTCTTTCCCGTTCTTGATGAGACAATAAGAAGGTGAGGCTGGCACTTGTCAGCTCTTTCTCTGAGTCACTTTTCACGAGGCCCTTTTCCAAACGCTCGGGAGAACAATGTTGGAGGCGAGCGATCCAAGCGGCTCATGTTGCCGCTTGCGCGCCGCCGGGGTTGGGGCAGCAGCTGCCGTGGAGCTGCCCCGTGAGGCCGAGCAGGTGTCTGAGGCTCCTGGAGCGGAGCCMACTGACGTCAGGCAACACGTGTTCCTCTTGCCCGACCCTCTGGTAGCTCCTCGGGATGTCTCGAGAGCCTTGGAGCTTCCAAGACCTCCAACGAGGGTAAGAGGTGGGTGATGAGACGGCTCATGAGTGGCCAGAGCCAGTTGGGTCCATGGTCGTTGCGTATATCCTGATGTGACGGTGACGGTTGGTGATGGTTAGGATTATGGTGAGAATTTTGGTCGTGTTGTGCATGAGGTTGCTCACATGGAGTGATTTGCAACTCCCTCCGTAAGGAGACATTGGTGGAATGAAGGGGATGGAGGGACCTGAGGATCACTGGGAAGCTCTGCTAGCAGCCTCTCYCATGATAGGGTAAGTCCCTCTGGAAAACTAGGAAGAAAACTCCCTCTTACCCCAAATCTTCCTCATTACTCATCCTGAGAGAGGATATATGGAGAGGGTGTAGACTTTTCCACTCTAGTCCAAAACCCTGTGCCTTGTTCCAGCTCTTCCAGAGATATGGGAGCCCTCTGCCTTGTCCCGCCTTCATGTAGGACTAAAAAGCTTCACAATAAAACCGAGAGGCTTCAGGATAACTCAGCTGCCTGCTAATGTAGGTATGCGTGTGGGGCCGTCTCATATCACTGCTGCCCACACCGTGCCCACGCGAGGCTGCCTTATCAGCCCGCCACTTTCCTAAGGGCTGGGGCTCGCCCTGTCATAATCGCAAAAGTAAATAAATACACTTTAGTGATCAGATGCTAGTAATTAACGATGCTGAAAAACAGATGTCTCCCTTAAGAGCTCATAAGGCAGGCTCTTGCCTAACCCTGCCCATTACGGGGCGATGCGTTGATTATTAAAAGAAAACATTTAGCAAATGCAGAACAGGATACTCATCTGCTCTTACATAATGGTAATAAGCAATTGCCATTCGAGCAGCRAGAGCGCCTTCCAGCCCCTGCTGAACGCGGAGTGAAGTGTATTTATGGCCTCCAATGTGAAATATTCCTCCTTGTTTTTCCAAGGCGAGGGGAGATCTTTCAAGAGATAATAAATAAAAGAGGCTCTAGTTGCTTTAGCATGAAGCAAGACGAGTCCTCCGGATTAGTTTGGATTAGTCTGTTGCTAGTGGCACGGAGGTTTGGCGCGCRGCCATTTATTCACCTAGAATACGTCGAGCTAATTGGAAAAGCACCTGCGAGGAGATGTAGCTCACCACCTGCACTTTGCTGAAATAAAATAAGCCTACATAATTGACTACATTACCTATTAATGTTATGAAATCACCCCCGAGCATTTTTATTATCATCTCTTCCCACCCCCCTGAAGCTTTTATGAATTAAACTTTTGTCTCTAATTTTTTTTTTTTGAACTGGGCCTATGCGTCAGGACTAGGGCTGCTGTGATGGACTCGGACCTCCGTGCAGAGACAACCTGTGAAAGGGGTTCCTTCCTGGTAGAAAAAGCACRTGGTTGGAGGTTGATCTGCTCGTTCTTGTGGGATGGAATCCTTCGATTTATCTCCTTTCTTCTTTCATCCAAGGTCAGTGGGAGTCTTGACTGCCCAATGTGGTCTTTTGGGTAACCCAACTGCATGGGGGGCTCTGGCTGGCTTAGCTCCARGCAGGACCTCCTTACCAGAAGATGTGGCTCAACCTGGAGCTGCAGGGAGCTCCTTGCCTCTTAGTGACCACATCTGGRGAAGTCTGGGTCGTGCCAAACCCCTGCCTGATGACTTGATGCTATGGGATGCAACGCCGCAAGGAGGGCAGGCGCTGCGAAGGGAAGGTGAGTCAGTCACGTGCGTGTGGGCCTGTTCCTGGCAGTGGCCGAGACCTGCGGGGATTAAAAACCTCAGATGAAAACCCCTGTTGCTGTGCAATTGTTAGGGAAATGAAAGCAGAGATAGGGAGGCATGTGGAGAAGAGCCATAGGAAATTCCTTCTGTTTTATCTTTCGCTCTCCCTTCCGTTCCTCCTGGCAGCTTTGCCACAGACTTGAACCAAGCTCAAATCAGACCATCTTTCCAGCACTCCAAGGAACCAGCTTATTTGTTTCAGGTTATTTCCTTGACTCTTGTATATGCCAGGAAAGAACCTCCAAACTCCTCTGACCAGAGAGCCCATGCTGAAATATAGGGCTGATTTCCAACTCAAGTAGCAGAACCAGGAATAAAGTCTGTTCCTGAGTTTTCTTGTTTAATTTTGCTCAGATTGCCCAACTTTCCTTAACATGAACAGCTGGAAATGTTGGGTGCTTCAGCTCTACAAATCCAAGCTGCTCGTGCTCTACCACCACCAATCACAAGGGGAAAGTGTGTAATTATTCTGCCGAGATTATAATTATTATTACTGTGTATTGATAACTGCCATGGTGGCCGTGAGAAACTGCCTTCCATCTTCAACAAGCCTGCTGGAGCTACTAGTATGCCAAAAATAAGCAGGCTTGAGGGGAGGGTACGTTAAAGCTCTTTTGGGTAATAAAACAGCAGCATATAGGGAAGATTCCTGCCCATACCATGGACCTGTATGATCAGGTTGGAGAGACTGAGCTTGATAAGCAAGGATAGATGTAGAAGACCTTGCCCTTTCAGCAACAGGGCTTGCTGGACTTATGGCCCAATGAGGGAAAGCTCACTCTGAAGTTCTTCCTTCATTGAATTACTTAAACCCAATGTGTGTTTATTTTGGGTTTTATTTATTTTTTATGACTTTGTATATTAACAGGCCTGCCCTGAATGTTGAACCCAGGTCAGAAGATTGTCTCTCAACCGGATGCCATCGTGCAAAGTCCCACGTGTTGACTTGCTTCTTGGGCCAAAGAGGGATGATGAGTGTGGCTCTTGGAGGATGTGTATGTCAGGCACTAGAGCTCAGCAAACATTTGAGATCAGGCTGTGCTCCAAGAAGCTTCTAATCCAAGGAGGAACTTGCAGCAAGAAATAATGAACTCTTGCCTCAGGGCTGGGGGGTAAAAGCCAGAGCTGTAAGGGAGAAGCTGAAGGGTGTTGGGGCTTAGGAATCTCGTTCAACTGAGGCTGGAGCCAGCTGCAAAATTCCATTGCCAATCAGTCTGCCTRGCTGCAAGTGTTGCAAGACATCCCCTCTTGCTTCCCAGAAGTTGGGCTGCGGCTTAAATCCGAGGGTTAGGCTTGGACATAGCTGGTTCTCATCAGGGCAGAACTTCCTCTCCTTTCTTCCTTATCAGCACCTCGGGAAAGTCTCCAGTGGCAAAGAGCCTCTGAATTTAGCAAGGCACATGGAAAAGAAGGAGCTCTTGCCACATATGCTGAGAGGCTGTATTGGGTGAGGGCCCCTCTGCAATAGAAATCTGCTTGGGTGAGCTCACAGCAGGCCTGTATGGGCATGCTCTTCATATCTATCTYCTTCCCAATCACCGCTATTAAAGCCATCACCTGGCAGTGCCAGCTGGTCCCTTGGTGCTGTCCATAGGGCGTGGTGGGAGATGCTGCACACAGTGCTGAGCAGAGCAGGATGTCTTCCTCCTCCAGGAGCAAGAGCCTTGATGTCCTTCCCAAGCGCAGTGAGAAGGTGGCACTGTAATTCTGGCCCCCAACTAGCAACCCACAGTGGCTCTAAGGGCCTTGCAGAGTCCTCATCAATCATTTGATTCCCTTTTATGAGGTTTCGACCAGAGTTTTGCCTGACTTAAGGAGAGCCTGGATTCCAGACAGCAATGAGGAAGCAAAAGCACCATCTCAGGACCAATGTGGGAACCTGCTCACGAGGAGGARGAAGGTGCCTCTGGTGAGCTGTGCCCCATCAGTGCTTGCTCAAGGCCGGAAAGTCCAGTTCTTTGTTCACAGTCTTTAGAAGCATTGATTGTAGTCATTGTCCTTAAGCTGTGAGAGTTGAGGCTCCTCAAAAGGACTGGGACAGCCACATATGCAAAAACTCAGAGAAGAGGGCCAAAGTCCACATCCCAAACCAAGCGTAGCTGGTCTGTCCTGCTTTCTCAAGGGTTGCTGGTTCAGGTAATTCCTGGTAATACTCTCTCTCCTAGTTGGGTGTCCAGTGTGAATCCAGACCCTGAAATCACAGCTAAAGACTCATTCAATTAAAGCATGCTTTCCTTCCCCTATCTAGGTGTTCTAAATGGTTGGTTTATTCTGATTTCCAGGCAAAACAAGGAGGAGAGGTTTGGGCTCAGTCTTCTCCAAGTTCCTTGGTGTGAATGCTGGACCTGGCCATGGAACACACGTGTTAGGGTATGTGAATCTCGCACTAAATCACTTCACTTGATTCACTTGGATGGGGATAAGCACAGGAATTTATACCAGGAAAAAACAGAACCAAGCATCACGGGCTGAACCTCCAGTACCCACAGCCCTGATGCTACGGTGGTGGATTTGCTCTTCCTGAGGCTCCTCAGCGTTTTTGCCCTGTTCTCAGACTATTTTAATTCCCTCCTGAGAAAGGAGCAGTATCAAAACAGGAGCTCGGGTTACCCAAGTTGTTATCCCATTGTGCACGGTGAGTGATTATTTTATATATCTGTGTCTAAACTCTTTTTGCAGAGGCAGCAGTTCAATAAATAATTAATGTTTCTTAATCCCGTAGCTATTTCTCCTGTTGTAAAAAATTAATTGGTTTTCCATCATCTGCTTCACTCTGACCTGGAGGTATTTGGCGCAGCGCTCTTGCCCCTGCTTAAACATGCTCCTCGTCATCCTTGTCATGCCCATGGTGCTGAATTTGGGGGAATAAACAAACTAATCGGAGACATTAGAGGCACCTCCAGGAAGATTTAGTCATCGTAACACTTAGTACTTCTGCAGCATCTATCTGTCTGGGGATAATTAAGCCACGGTTGGGGATGAGATAAAGGCTGTGCTCCTTGATGTGCAGCACCGGGGCACAGAGTCACAGGGAGGATAAGTAGTCAGTGACACTGCTGCAAAGGGACCGTCCTCGGTCACCTGCTGTGGCAGAGCTGGTGGAGGATGAACTGCTGGTGTAGGGAGCTACTGCCCCCATGGCCTGGGGAAAGAGGTGGAACTGCAGAGGGAAGTTAGACTGTTCTTGAGCTAAAAAAAAAATGCAGTTTTTGGACTTCATTGGTTGGCATCCTGGTCAGTTTCTGTGTACAGCAGTGATTTATGCTTTTGGCTCTGGTGTCTCCTACATGTTACCATCAGAGTCACCTCAAATGGCCACAGCTTCTCTTGCTTGCCTGGAGTCACTAAGCTCAACAGGCTGCAGAGTCTGGAAGCTGAGATTTCAGGGTGCCCAAAAGAGTTAATTGATGGGGAAGCAAGAGCCAGTTCAGCCTAGGGGAGCTAGCAAGTACAAGCATTTTCCTATGATGAAGCTTTCTTTAATTACAGCTGACGAAGGCTTCAGTGGGAGCCATTGTTGCCATTGCGTTTTTCTGGAGCAAATTCCTCGCCTTTGATTGGCAATCTAACATCCCCACCGGCCGATCTTGTACAAACAGCCCTACAGGCTCTAAAAGCGAATGGAAAATGTGGGCTCACATGGCAGAGCTCGAGTCTGAGCTGCAGGGGTGTGACAGGGGAGGCAGCGAGGTTACAAGGTAAAGATTCATGCTCCAAATTTGCTCTGCACTTGTCTGGGCCGAGCTCTTGCAGATGTCTATGAGAAGGAGATCAGGTCTACCCCAGCCCAACACACCAAGGTTAGTTGCAATTTTCTTAATTGTTATATGTGAGTTTCTTAACACTTGTGTTTTTGCTGCTAATTCTGCTTCTTTTATTTTCCCCAAGAGACTGAGGTCATGATCCTGTGCTCTTTTAATGGCCAGCTATGGCAGCATTTCCCAGGAGGAGTTGAGAGATCCTCGCGTCATTCCCCCTGGGACAACAGGTCGAGGAAATTTCACTGAGATGCAGACTCTATAGAGCTGTCATATATATATTTATATATTAAGGTGTAGCAGAAGTGGCGTATGCCAGTAGAAATGACTGCATTTACTCATTACTCATGCTTTGCTTTTGGAAATTTCTCTTATGAGTGCTTTACAATAGCAGCTATAGTAGTAGGAGTAATGCTAGAGCACCCGTCTAATTACATTGTGATTTAATTATYGCCATTCTCCGTGGCTCCATTCTAATGAGGTCTTCAGGCTGTCAGAGGGGGATGATGAATTGGCTTTAGGGGTGTTATCTCCTCCTTGCCTGAATAAGAGCCATTCAAGGAGGAGAGCAGAGAGAGCCCTTGAAAGGGAGGTGTGCACCCTCTCTCTTTCTGCCTCGCACACCAAACAATCCAGATTGTGAAACACGTTTTGGAAAGGCAGATAAAAAAATTAAACAGCCACGGGGCACCCAGGTTAGTGGCTGGGCTCCAGAAACATTAGGTCATAGATTAATTTTTTTTCCTCTCTCCTAAAATACACCCTGGATCTTTTCCAGCAATTATGAAAAGTCACTTTTTATAGAGAGGGTGTCTTCTCCAGCACAGTTCTCTGGGTACTCTGCCATTGGCTTGCTTCTCTCGTTTCAAAGCTTTTCTTTCTCTCTTTATTTTGCATTAAGGTGGAACTGTTCTAGAGGTAGGGACTAAGATATGCCTCTGGATCACCCCAAGGCAAAACAAGCTCCTCTAAAATCAGTATCTTCTACCAAACCAGGCTGTTGTCCTCCAAGCAGGCCCTRTGTGTGTTTGCTTGGCTTGTAATGTGGCCTTGGCTGCATGTGACTTGTTTTCTGTTGACATCCTGCAGGCTAAGGAGCGGGTGGGGAGGCGTCTCCTCCTTCTCATTTAAATAGTTTTTCCCTGGGAAAAGCAAGGGCCTGGTTAACCACTGTAGCATCCAACCGTTGGAGCGTAAGGTACACGGCTGTGGGAYTTGTGGTGCCTTCTCACACTGAGCWAAAATCTGTTTCMCATCCATAGCTCAGACTTGGGGTCACCTTGGGGTGCCATCACCTGTGCAGTAATCTTGCCTTGCTGCATGGGAGCAATTTTGAGCAGCAATCTCACTTTCTTATTGAATAAAACGTTCAGCCTGGAAGGAGTGCTATGAAGATGTCAGGTTGATCTCACTCAGTTCTAACAAGGGACTCAGCTTGCAGACAGCACATCRTGCTCTGTGTTGATTCTTTAGGCCATTTCCTTGCTTGTAAAGTCAAGTAACAATTTGGGAGCAGAGGCAAGGTCAGTAGACCCAGGATTGCTTAGTGCTCAGTCCTGGCTTTCACTCTTACCAAGTTATCCTGCTCTGGAGACTGAGAGGAAGAAGATAGCTAGTAGCATCTGCCCTTGCTTTTAGTGGTACGAGATCTGCAGACAGGGGGTGAGCATGTATAACTATAAATAYCTACTCCAGTCTCAGGACTGACTGCAAATTCTCTGTTTTCTTAAGGCATCGTTTCTGTTTCTCCAGTACCTTGACATCTCTTAAAGGTCAGCCTGGACCTCCTTGCTCCCCTTCCAGGTGGTTTGTTACTCATCGTATGGAGATCAAACAGGCAAAGAGGCTTTTTCACTGACTCTCATATCTCACGTGGCTGTGATCACGTCTCCCCCTCCTACTCCCCTTTTCTCCACTGAGCAACCCTGTCTTATTCGGTCTCTGCTCAGATGTCATSTTTTCTTGATAGCCAATCAATCCTGCTGCGTATTGTGTTGCACAAAACAGAGAGATGATTGTCCTCAATCCTCGGGCTGAAATTCTTCTAAATCTAAGTAGATAATTAAAACTTGTTGGATCAATATCAGGCGATGATCTAATGCATTGGCTATAGATAGCTATCTGACTAGTGGTGGATTAGTCATCGATACGTGCATAAGTATCAAGGTAATCACTTGTGGCCAGATTCAGCCTGGGCTTACAACATCCACATCCAGGTCAGCTACACATGTAATTTGGGCTCATTATCAGCCTGCAAGCACCACCTTGCCCAGCCATGGGGGCTGAAACAAAACCAAACGAATTCTCCTGACTCCACAGCTGGAGCAGAGCCCACTGAGTGCTTGTGTCATCTACTATCGGAGACCTCCGCAGCCCCTTGCAGAAACCCCACATCTTCCCATGTCCTGGGGAAGGTACCTTCAGTAAGTGCAGTACCTTTGCTAAGAGCCCTGGATGGTCCCTGAGAAGAGGTGGCTGGAATGGGTTGAGTAGCTGGTGGTTACCTGGGGTGGGATGTATCTGGATGCCGATGACTGCAGTGGSATCTGTGCGTGGTTTGGCCACAAGTCACTTCCCCTGTCCCTTCCATGACCCCTGTCACATCCATCCTGTGCTAAATCCATTAAGTGCCTTTCCAAAAGAGCAATTTTGCATGCTTAAAACATCAAACCCAGGAGCTCGCAAGCCACAGGGCATCTTCCACCACCTTAAGTAGGCGGTAAGACATGGGAATCTGAACACAACCCAAATAGCCTGAGCTATACTGTGAYGTGGATGTAAAAAGAGAAGGGGGGTTGGTATTAGCACACAAAATATTAAGTCATTCATATTTTCTGCAATTAATTTATCTGTCATCAATAGACTCATAAACTATTTGACTCTGTGACAGCTTGGAAAGAGAGGATGCCAACTTTTCCTGCAGGTGTGCATCTGGTTGGGAAGACATCAGCAATTGTACGTGCAGGGAGGGAGGATGATAGGAGGGAGGCAGTGGGGTTGTGAAATAAGATGGGAGTGAAAGGGTTGGCAAAAATGCTGGCTAGCTGCATTCACGCTCCTTAAAAGTTGGGAAGAAATGTCTCAAAACCATGGGCGTGCATCTAGGAGCATTCCTGCAGGAGATAGGAGCCCCTTGACTGCACRGACTTAATGGTCTGGCTTTGGGCAAGGGACACATAAAAAGAGTTCAAAACACTGTGGAAAAGCTCCAGCTGTCTGCTATGTTTGGGAATACTAAAAATGTGTGCTTAGCACCAGACACCAGCTATGGACATGCCAGTGGGATCCTAAGTCCTACTGAGTCCTCTGGCATGTGTGTTCCTGGATGCGACTGTGGTGAGGGCACCACCGTGCCAAGCCCGTTTCATGGCCACGGAGGACAAGTCTTTGGGGCTAAGGAGATTTGGAAAAATGAGCTGAGTGCAGATGGATGTGGTGAGGCTTGGGCCGAGCGGGAACGACTGAGGTGGGAGTTATGAAAACCAGAGAGAACTGAAAGTGCCCTCCCTGACTCCCATCAGGCTGGACACACATGAGGATAATCCCAGAATAATAGTGATTTTAGCAGGTCTCAGCYCTTCTCCCAAAGGGTATCGGGTCAGAAGGGGAAAATTGCTGGGGATGAAGAACGGATCAGCTCTCTAGACATCCTCTCCAGCACCAACGGGATCGTGTCCACTTGGTGGACTGTGACCTGGTTGTCCATGGCTTGGTGGGCTAAATCCAGGTGGGATGAGCAAAGGTTTCCCATTGACTACAGCACAACCACCGTGCACCCAACACTCAGGGCACCCAACTCACCCAGCCTTTGGGAAGGAACAAGGTARAAACAAGGGGGAAAGGGGTAGAGCAAAGAACCAGCACAAGGAATTTCGCTCCGCAAATACGGAAACGTCTCCAACGTGCCAGTGGCGTGTTGCAGCAGACAGCTTAAGCCGAGAGAGAATTCTTTGGCAGTGACATCAATTCAGCAGTAAGTAATGTGTTTTCTAGGGCTGAGATTCAACTTAAGGTCTCTCCAGTGAGTGGAATGATTGAACGGTATTTTAAAAAAAAAAAAGAGAGAGAGAGGGATAAAAAAAAAATCAGAAACCCGCAAATAAAACTCCTTTTGTTAAGCTCTTGTCAGACCATAATTTAAAAGTGGGGTTTTCTTTCCATTTTTTTTTTTCCACTTGAGCTGTAGCTCATGTATTGAAGTCTGCCTTATCTCGGTCTTCCCGAGTAATTGCTCCCCTCCACCAATCTAGAGGTTGACACTGATCTTGGATGCCACGGAACGGAGCATCCTTCACTCCTGAGCCCTGCAGCAATCGGCCCTGTCCAGTGTCACCCTTCCTAAACATGAGCAGAAACCACAGGTGCACCAAACTCTGGGGCAGGAGACCAAGAAAAGGGSTATTTTTTGCTGAGGGTCTTTTTTTCCCTAGGAAATCTTTCCAGGGTTTTATGGAGTCCCTCAGCCAAAGGCTGCCRTGCTCTTAATAACCTCCAGAAACTGTGTCCTCCAGTAAATGTCACATTTAGTTTTTATTCAACAATAATAAAAGTTAGAAAAATCACACGGTTTCACAAGGACYGGCCGCCCCGATGAATTTAAGACTAACCTGGCTAATGCTCTGATGAAAAGGCAGTAAAGGATAATTTCGTACCAGTGAGGGAAGGGCTTAAAAGTTTTTTTTCCCTGATGAGTGACTGGAATTAGGCAAAACCCATCCCCAAAGGTCTCGCGCTGCCGGTGATGCAGCTGCAGGGATTGCCAAATACGTGCTCAGCRGAGGACTGGCTTTCTAAAAATAGGGATTAGATGGTTAACTCTGTCCCTTTCTAGGTCCAAATCCGAGCACGAGGTGGTGCCGAGGGTGGGAGGTGACTTAGTTTCCACCAGCTCTGCCCTCCCGTCCCTGTTGGAGCAAGGGGTGCCCAAGGACGTTGGCCAAGCTCTTGGTTGAGGTCTCCAAGGTCTTAGGAGAGATTCGTGCTAGGGGAAAGAGGCCTTTGAGCTCAAGCTRTCACTAAGTAACTCATCACTGTCCCAGACAACCCGCTTGTGCTTTGGCTACTCAAAATTTTCTGGTTTATGGGGTCATTTGGGATGAAAGAGGAGTCGCTCCAGGAGCGAGCCCAAGGCTCTGGCATGTGTTCCCGAATCCAAGSGGAGGCTTTCGGGCCGCCGTGGGAGCTCCCTGTCACAGCTCGCCCCTAATCCCCTGGAAATCGCCCGTCTCCCACAGCTGTCGGGGAGGAATTTGCTCACTTATTCTTGGCCGCGCTGGCCGGTCTCAAAAGCCACCGGCTCCAGCGGCCCCGGAGCCGCGTTTGAAGCAGCCCGACCTCCCCGCGGGCCCTTCTGCATCCCTGGGCAGGGAGCGGAGGTCATTAGACCTCCATGCATCCATACACCATTCCATGCATCCATGCATCCCTGCACCCTTCCTTGCAGCCATGCGTGGTCCCAGCTCCCTCCCAGCTGCTTCCGCTGTCCCRGCAAACGCTCCGGAGAGGAGCCCTGGGCCTGGCGCTTTGAAGCAGCCGCTCGCCCTCGCCGGGGACAGCTGGGCCCCYGTCGGCGTTTTAAAATAACCCCCCCGGGGCTGCGTGGCGGCGACAACTGCACAAGGCTTCGAGCTTCGGGACTGACCAGGAGGGAAGRGGCCGGCGGATGGGATGGGGGGCGATTTTGCAGCCTCATTAGCAGCCCCCGACGTCCCTTGTGTTTTGGGAACTGGTCCCCAAAATTGCTTTGGAAGCGGGTGCTGATGGGCCAGGGTGGGATACACGTGGGAGCATCCCGGCTACAGCTGCTGTCCTCACGCTAAGCTCTTTAAATAAGARATTTAATAGAGAGAATTAATAAACTAATTAACAAACTGGTTAATGAATGGAATAACGAGCGTCTCTATTGGACAACGCAGGCTGTCTGTGCCCGTAGGTGCCAGCCCGTGTCCCAGCCCCGTTCCCGCGAGTCCTCAGCACCACCTAGCGTCACAAGCCACCATCCCGCGGGACCTCCGGAGGTGCCGGGTCTCCCCTGAGCCCTCCCGTCCTGCTCCAGATCCTTGCTTGGAGGCACATATGTGATGAGTTGCGGGGCTCTCTGTCCTCAGCTCACACGTTTTTACTGCAACCGCTTGTGGCGTTTAGGTCTAAACAYCCAGGTTTCTGTGTTGTCTTTCCTGCCGCTGCTCTCTGCTGAAATGCAGCCTCCTTTTTCATTGTTTTTTCCCCCGTTTTTCTCTATTTTCCCTTTGCAGACGCTGATGATGCCRCTTTTCCGCACAGCGCCCGGACGAGCGGCGAGGGCGGCGCTTGGTGTCCTGACATTCCCTGCTCCGCCACGGAGTTGTGCCCTTGCTCCACTCACCGCGCAGCCACAGCCCAAAGGAGAGGGGGAAAACTCCAGGAAAACCTTTTATTCCACCTCTCGCTTCTCTTTGCACCTGCTCCCATGGGACCAGCAAAGGGGGACCGGGAAAAAAGCCGCGATTTGGGAAAAAGGGGCAATTTAGCTGGGAAGCACTGCAGTTTTCCCAATAATCGGCAAAACTGAATGAATTGATGTGGGGGCCCGCACTATTATGGGATGCCACGGTTCTCTGCTCAAGGATGACGGCACTAATGTGGAGACCCAGGGCACCTGCGTGCCCGCTCCCAGATGCACCAGGGCTGGAGCTACTCCGCTCTCCGGAGGCGGCTCCGGTGCAGGAATGCGCACGGCTCAGGGCAGTGTTTCCTGCTCCATCTCAGCTGTGAGTGCTTTTCTCACCTTGGTTTTTGCCATTAGGATTTATGATGGAGCTGGAGCCACTTTGCAAGCAGCCTGATGCTCCCCTGCCAGCTGCTTTAGCCATTAGCTCCCAYCCTATCCCTGTTTATGCTCCTTGCGCTACCTGTGGCTCTTTCCATGCTCGCCAGCATTCCTCATTCSGCTGTTTCTTTAGCGGGATTTTCTCCTCAGCGCCCGCCTGCCCTCCCCAAGGCTGCAGCCGCGGGATGTGGCCTGGGCCTCACGTCCCTCACCTCCTTCCGCGATTCCCAGCCCGTCCCTTTCCGTCCCGCGGAGGGAGCAGCACGGATTGGGAGGCAGCACCGCCTCCCGCCCGCAGGACAAACARGAATCCGTCGTTTTCCATGCCCGGGATTAAAGCCCCGAATTCCAACACTTTTTTTTTTTTTAATTCTTTCCCCGGGGGGGCAGCGGGAGGCCGGGCGCAGGCGGGTGCCCGCGGGGAGGAGGCAGGGGAGGAGCCCGGCACACCTGGGCGCAGGTGCCCTGTCGCCGTCCAGCGCCCGGCAGGTAACAGCGCCCGGGGGCTTCGGGCCGCGGGAGGGCCGGGAAAGGGCTGGGAAAAGCGCCTGGAGCCACCAGGGAATATTGAGCAGGGAGCCGGGCTGCCTCCCCCACCGTGCATCCCGATCCCACCCTGGCGCGTGGGGTCACCCGTGGTGGGGGGCTCAATCCTAACCCTTCCCTGCRGTGTCATGGGGTCCCTCCGTGCTGCTCGGATCACTTTGTGGTGTGGGGACACTGAGGGGATGTGTCCGGCAGCCTGGCAGTGGGTTGGGAGTTGCTGCCCRAGGAGGAAGTGGGAAATAAATCTGATTATCCAGGGCCAAGTGGAGGAGGGGAGCGGAGTGGCCAGGGGGGTCCCAAAATCCCTTCCTGCAGCCTGTGTCTTTTTCAGCTAGACCCAGATCCCAGTTGGAGACTCTTCCTGCAGGATTGTGCAGGAAGGGCTCAAGTGTGGCTGAGCCTGCCGAGTCCTAATCCAGATGGGGTTTGGGGGCTAAAACCCCCAAATTTTGAGGCGCTTTGARAAGTTGCTTTGCTGGCTTCGCAGAGGGACTTGGTGGTGGCCGCACGGTTGTGCAATATCACCCTTGCACCTGGGGACACGGATGGAGGCAGAGATATAACGGGATAAGACCCCAGGGCGCTAGGCTGATATTAATGCTCCTGGGAACCCTCGGAAGCGCTGTCGGGATTGCCAAGGGACAAATAGGATGCCGATCGCTTTCATGGAGAATATGCGGGTAGGAAAGGAGGCCTGGAGATGCCCATTCCCAAGGGAAGCTGTGCCAGGACCTGGGTGATCTGCACGGGTCGAAGGGCGAAGCAAACGGCGTGGGCGAGGGCTGCGAGCTCTTYCTCATGGGGACTTTAGACAGGAGTTTCCAGCAGGGACAGTCACCTCAACGGGGCCGTTATCAACGGTCTGATAAAACCTTCACGGAGGAACCAGCGATGCAAAGGAAGATGTCGGGGGCCGGGACTTGGCCACCAAGAGAAGAGCTTTGGACACCACAGCAAAGCAATGGGAGCAGAAGAGCATGAGGGAGCCCAAGCCTGGCATAGGAGAAGGATGGATCTTCAGCCTTGGAGCTTGGCGACACGTCTGTCCTTGGGCACCTTGGTTTTTAGGTGAAAAACACCCATTTTTYTCCAAACCTCCTGCTCTTCACAATCCTCCCTTTTTTCTCCAGCCCCCATGCTGAGCTTCACTCTGGACTGAAGAGGAAGAGGAGCTCCCCGAGGCGATAAGAGCAGATGAAGCAGTCAATCATTAAGCTRGCATAGCTCATGGCATCGTAATAAACCCGATGGTGCGGGGCAAAGGGCATTAATTAAAAACGAGGGGAGACTCAGGCCTGTTACAACGCTACTGTGGGACGAGGTGGCTACGTTGCTGTCTTGCCCTGATACTCTGCTCTTTGTTCAGTTGTAATATTAGGCTATTATATACATGTATATGTGAGAGGTGGTTTGCTGTTTACTCAAAAACCAGATTTTCAGCCGTCTCCACAGCCCGCACGAGGTAGACCTGGTGTCTCGAGCAGCGCCCTTGTTTGATCTGGTGTTTTATGGTCCTATTACCAAGAGACAGGGCACAGCGGCGTGCGAGAGATGACACAGGCATGGGGCCCACACCCGAGCAAAGCAAGACATCCTCAGGGCGAGGTGACCCATGTTTTTTGGCCTCCATCCCTGACTATCCTCTACACAAGAAGCAGGAAACGCTGGAGGAAGCAGCACCATTCRTCTCATGCTGCTAACGGCCAAGGAGACCTGCAGCGCAGACCCTGCTAGCAATTAAAAGCACCTAATTGCCCAATCCAACGGAGCCGTGTCYGCACCAAGGAGGCCCCTGAACAAATTGCTCAGGACCACATCAAAGAGCTAATCGTTTCTCCACCTAATTAAACAGCACTGGCAAACAAGCGAGCAGGAGCTGGCTGGACTTTAATCGCACTGATTCTCCTTGGGAATGGGTGCCCTGTCATGGCTCATGACTCCGCATGCGTGGGGCTCGGCCAGGAGAGCGCTGGACCTTGCGCTGGGCGATGGAGAGGACGGAAGGGCTGGGAGGAAGAGGTGACCTGGGGAGCAAGTTGTTTGCAGAGTGGTTGGCCCTGGGCCATTTTTCCAAGCAAGGTGCAGGTAGGCTTTAAATGAAATGCATCAACTCTCCCCCCGAGGAGCTGAAACCACTCCAGGAATTTGAAAATGCTTCGGACACGGCAATASGCTCGGGTCCTTCTGCAGGAGCTGAGCAAATTCTTTTTCCTAACCCTTAAACCTTGTTTTTCTTGGACGTTATCTTCTCCCCRCTGCTCCTACAGCCCACCCTTCCTCCACTCAGATGCTGCTCATACCTGCTGAAGGGCATAGAAAGCAGGATCCCATTCCTGGGAGGGATCATCCCCCTCCCTGGGTGTGTATCAAGCACAGGCTATTTAATGTCATGTTTTTTTCCTTTGCCTTTTAGACCCACGAAGTTGTCGGTGATGGCTAACTTCAARGGTCACGCGCTTCCGGGCAGTTTCTTCCTCCTCTTTGGGCTCTGGTGGTCCGTGAAATATCCCCTGAGGCACCTCAGCCAGAGAACAAGTAAGAAGTCCCATGGAAATCACTGTTTCCAGCGTGCGGATGCCATTGAAGGGGGAGTCAAAATCGCCTTTGCTTTAATAGGTAAGGATTGTAGCAGCATATCCCAGCCTATCCCTGGTGTCCTCCCGTCCTGTAGTGCGAACCACAATATAGTCCCATATCCCTACTCCAGAAAGGATGATCCAGGCATGTAGGAAAGTGTCCCTRATGGTCCTTTTGTGTGGTCTCTAGTAGAGTTTGATGGGAGAACACCAAGTCTCTCGGCCTTGCAGAATAGATCCTAGTAGAGTTTGATGTAAGAAGACCAAGTCTTGGGACCTTGTAGAGTAGACCCTAGWAGAGTTTGACGTGAGAAGACCCAAATCTCAGCACCTTTGAGCTGAGCTACCATTAATGCAGGCAGTCCTTCCTCGCTAACCCCAAACGTTAGCTCTCAGCCTCAGAAACCCCCAGGAGCAACGAGCAGCAACCCCCATGCTCGTGTGTAACCCAGGCCACCTCCTGTGCCCATGCAGGGATGCTGGCGGAGCAGTTCGTCCCCGACGGTCCCCACCTCTATCTCTACAGTGGGGAGAAGCGTGACTGGGTGAAGCTGATGAACTGGCAGCACACCACCATGTACCTCTTCTACGGCCTCTCGGGGATGGTGGACGTCTTCACCTATTTCTCCCAGGCGGTGCCGCTGGGTCTGGATCGCCTCATGCTCTCCTTGGCTGTATTTGTTGAAGGTCTGTACAAGGCGACACGTTCATTCGTCAGGGGATGTGGTGTGGGGAGGCAGAGAAGAACCAAAATTTGCCACGTTGAGCTACTCCTCTGAATGTCCCTGAAGTTGGGTGTGAGTTTGGGTCCAAGACATTATTGAGGACGATGTCTAGCAAGGTGGGCATCAATACCTGGCAGATCCTTTCCCTAGGGCCTGATAGGCATCCTGCTTTTGGCTTTGGATCCGTGCTCACTTGCTCAACTACTGCCATGCACAAAACTACCCAGGGTGTGGGGACCCCCTGAAACATTCCCTCTGGCTTGTGTGTCCTAAGCGTGCTACGTATTTTGGCAGGATTTCTTTTCTACTACCACGTCCTTCACCGGCCCATGCTGGATCAGCATATCCACTCCCTGCTGCTCATCGCCATATTTGCGGGGGCCTTCAGCACCTTGCTGGAGGTGTTCCTCCGTGACAATATCGTCCTGGAGCTCTTCAGAGCTGGTGTCACCATCATCCAGGGAACGTGGTTTTGGCAGGTCAGTGAAACCTCCTTTCTCCTGCATGGTGGAGAACTGGGGCAGGGGCAAAATGGCAGAGATGTGCATCACGTTTCTGTCTGTTTTCTCTAAAAAACACTCTTACCAAGACTCGCTTCACAAATAGATCATAACCCAGCATGAGAATTTACTCATCCCGGGTCATCTCTGATGACTGCTGCTGCTGAAGTAGCTGTTTGTCTTGGCTTGTCACTTCTCGGGGAAGAGGAGAGGGCAGAAGAGCACTCAGTGAGCAAGAAACATCTTAGAGTATCCAACAACCAAGGATTAATGCTCGATATGTCTAACGCAGGCCTCTGGCTTGGTGGGAGGACGTAACCTACACCACGCCATGAGATGCCTGGGTAAAGATGTGGCCACCCGAGCCTGTTGTCGATAGCTGAAGTGGTGAAACTGTTTAGAAATAACCGACCTCAACCTGTGGGCAAAGAAAACACAAGTGACTTCTTCCCTGCAGATCGGGGTGGTGCTATTCCAGCCGTGGGGAGGCCCAATGTGGGACGAGAAGGACCACGACAACGTCATGTTCCTCACCATGTGCTTCTTCTGGCACTGGGCAGGCGCTGTGTTCCTCCTCACCATAAACTACACCCTCRTTTACTGGTACGGCTGGGATTGCCGCGCTGCCGGGAACGCGTGATGCTTTCGGGCCTCTCTTCCAAGGATTTGCAAGTCATGAACGTATGGGAGGTGCAGCTCTGGTTTATAAAGCACATCCAGCCTCTGGCATGGCTTTTCTGAGGGGTTGGGAAGAGGATGGAGGTGTCACCCCATCAACCACCCAAAGAGCGTTCTAAAGCTCTTGTACTAGTCCCCTTCCCTCTGTGCCCTCCTGCTGTCTCAGCCCTGGTGCATTTTGCCCCCCGGAGCAAAGTGGAGGTGGATCCGGGKCTTCTTTAGCTGAGATTTGTTCTTGCTGTGTTGCAGCTGCGTCCAGCGGTGCAGCAGGATCGGCGGGGACCTGTACATCGGGCTGGGAGTCCGGCAGCCCAAGCGCGACAGGAGTTCCCGCGCGGCCTTCTTGAACGCATCCGACGAYGAGTGAAGGCTCCCCTTCCAAATAGCTACAGAATCAGCTTGCTAAAACAATCAAAAAAAAAAAAGAGAGAAATCAAAGCAAATATTGATATCCTAGAACAAGCAGGAATGGTGCCACTGCTGAGGCACGTGCACGGTAGCTGCCTTGCTCCAGTGCCAGCATGTGCCTGGCCCATGCCCCGTTTGTGGTGATTTTTAGGGGCAAAATTCAGTGCTGAAATCSAAGAGGACTATGTGGGATCCCACATGTGTTTCCATGGTAATGGATGACACCCTTTGGCCAGCTGGATATTCAAAGTGCCCCTGGTTTGATGCAGCAGGAATGAAGCTGGAGCAGGCTCCAGGCTGAGGTCGGTATTCCGGTACCCAGGGAGTCTCCTAAGGATGAGAAGCAGAAGTGCATCCAATACTCGATTACATCAAACTTATGACGTCCAAGTCTGATCGTGCACAACATAAATTTGATACCAAAGCTTGGAACTAAAGGGCTTTTTTTTTTAATATAATTTATGTTCACTTAAATGCTAAAAGAGACGAGAAACGGGAAATAAAAAAATCTCTGATATCCTTAAATGTAAGTGCAAAGCTGGAGAGCCTAAAGGTCTGTAAGAGGAACATCACCATTCCCATGGACCAGCCGCAYGAGGGCAGCAGCCTGAGGGAAAGGGTTTAAGCACAAAGCGAGGAGGAGATGGTTGCAAGTTGCTTAGAGGGTGAGTTATATCAAGCAGGATGATGAGACGAGCCAGCTGGGAAGGCCCTTGTTGTGTTGGTTGATGCCCCMGGGCCGCTGTGGCTTCGTCTTGTGCAACACGGGCCCCATGTTGCTGTCGTTCCTGCAATAAGAACTCCAAGGCAGGAAGGAGACGGTGTTTGTCCTGAAGGTGATAACCACCCCCGGGGTGGTTGACTCACCTCTCCGTGCAGAAGAACCCCACTGAGAGCCCCACAAGTCCTAAACACCCCAGCAGCTGCCTCTTCCTCTGCTYCAAAGCCAAGGATGATGCGGGAGCTTTGGGGAGATGGAGCTTCCCGGGGGCCCAAGGAGGGCACTGATGGTCTCCCACAATAATATCCCACACAAGGGCAGTTTGCAGCTGAGGGATAGCATCCCCATGTGGTGCTGGGGGCTTTAGTGTGGGGTCAGTGGCATTGACCTATGTGGTGACTGGGGCAGGGTTGCCACTCGTACCCTTTTAGGTACAAGACCATGAGGCTACAGTTGCCGAGCCCTGGTCACAATTGCCCCCCAAATTTTTATTGCAGGAACAGTTTAAAAGAGCCAACACGCCTCTTTCTGTCACCATTTTTTACACCTACAACTTTTCTCACTTTCCAGCCGTGGAAAGGCAGCTGCTTTACCAACAACCACCTTCTCTTGCTTTACTCACTGCTGCCCCTTTAACTCTGCAGCAGAGAGAAGCCCCTCCAGCTGGGAGCGGGTCCTTCCCAGCTGCTCCTCATTGCCTCTCCTCTTCCCCACCTTCCCCTTGTGCTGCTTCCCGAAGCCCAGACCGTCTTGGTTTGGGCAGAGCTTGCTTGGGGACGAGCATGGAGCATTTGGCAGCACTGCACGCTTGGATCCACGCACGAGTTGCGAGGGGGTCGTGGGGCTCTGCTCCGGGAGGCAACGTGGGCTGCACTTTCCAGGTAATGTTTTGCTTGCTGGGCTGCTTTGGGCACTATCTATGAGGTCCTTGCATGCCTGGGTCGGGTAGATACCATGCAAATCCTGAAGCTCTGGTGTGGGTGACCCTAGAAGCCACCTCTGGGAGCCCCTAACCCCGAAGGTCCCACCCACAGGCGCCTCTTCCAAGGCGAGGAAGGGCGTTTGAGTTGGTGGTGGTCGGACTCGGAGGCTCCAAAGCCTCCAGCAGGTCCTGGCCAGGCGATGCCGCAGCCTTGTGTTTCCCTGGCTCTTCTCCAAGACAACAWCCAAAACACAACCCAACCCCTGAAGAGCTGTGGTTGCCATAGGAACCGGATTGGTGGCTATTCCCGAGTTATTTTTTCGGTGGCAAGCCCTAGGAGCCTCTATTTTTCTCTAATAGCAGGCGTGAGGTGCCCCGGTTGTGAAAGGCCGTTGACTCAGAGGGCTTGGAGGTTGCTCGCCTCTAAACATCCTGTCCGCGAGACACCTCCCCGCGCCGCTGCTCCCTTTATCCGGCGCTCCCGAGCCGGAGCTGCTCCTTGCTGCTCGCGTCGGGAGCCGGAGAGGCCGCAGGTAAATCCCCCTTCTGCTCCTCTTTCCCCATAGAGAGACGCGCATGGGTGAGGGTCCACATGGGCCACATGCAGCTTCTTGAGTGCAGCCAGAGGCAGGGCTGGCGGGGAGGAGCGTCCTCCAAGAACCTGAAGTTTCTGTTAATGGTGATTTGGGATGAAACGGGCTGAAACGGCCCTGCTGAAGATGAGTTTTGGAGCTTGCTGAGTTTTGGAGCTTGCTGGTGTCCAAGGGTCTCCTGGCGGGCTCAGTCGTCTGCTGTCGGGTGAGGATCGCGTGCGTGAGGGATAGTTGCGTGCTTGGGATGCATTGGAGCATCCATGGATGTTGGTAGGAGATACCCGTGTGTCCACAGGCTCCTTTATACCCCGCGTCGTGGTGAGCAAACTCCTCTACCGGCGGCCCTGCTGGGTGGGTGACAGAGCCAGGGTGGCTCAGGGTGGCACTGGGACCGGAGCAGAAACGTCTCCCTTCTCCAAGCAATGGAGCCGGGAGTGCAGGGAGCCGGGAGCTGTCACGGCTGGGGCTGTAAGGGGACACGGYGGTGGTTTTATCACCGCCTGGAAGCAGGCGAGAAGGGCAGCTCGGGTGCTAGCTTGTGACCGGGGCCATGTTCCAAGGCCCCCGACAGCCCCGGTTGCTCGCAGCGGGTGCAACGTGCTGGTTCTCATTCCCAACGGCCTGGGAAGTCGCTTTCTGCTCTCCTCCTCCTCCTTCTCTATGAGGCAGGTGACACAAGCATTCCAGTTATGTGTCCCGAGCAGGTTGAACTCCCGGCTCCGGCTTCGGGCTGTCGTTCCTGCGGTTGGGTCCCCGAAGGACAGGGGTTGAAGCTGGTTACATACCACAAAACTATGCTCCAGTAATGCTTGTTTCGAGTTGCTTTGACACCCTGATGCTGCTCTTCTTGTCCGGGCAGGCTGAGCTGGGAAAACCCAAGGATCCGATCCGATCCGTGCTGTCCATCCCTGACCAGGGAGCCTTGCAAAGCTCTCTTACCTGGGGCGCTTGCCACGCCACATCCTCCCCTGATTTTGCAGCGTCTAATTACTTTCTAGTGTGGGAGGACTCGGAGAACGTGCTGGAGTTGTTAGTCCGGGCTTGGCAATTTCCTCTGGTATTTAAAAACACGGTGAGGATGTGATTTGCCACGCGAGGAGCTCCTGTTGCAGGTCGGGTCGGGGTGGTGGCTTTTCCGGCGCTGAGTAATGCGTAAATCACAGCTCTGGAAAAGGAGGAGGGCTGTGGGGAGAGCAGGAGCCCTCCTTTGGAGGCAGAGGGATGCAAAGGATGAAGAGAAAGGTCTTGCCCTTGCATTGCAAGGTAACCCCAGAAGCCCYCTCTGCTGCTAGGGTTGTCCATTTCTGTCCTTGCTGCCCTTGAGTGWTTTTATTCCAATGCCCCGAGTGTGTGTCCAAGCTTCTCCTGGGAAGTCTCATGCCTCTAGCATCACTGATGACAGAGGTGGTTCTTGGTGAGGTCTATGGGGACGCGGCTCCCCGCAGAGACCCCTCAGCTGAGGGACACAAGTCTCTGGCGTGGGGACCCTCTCCAGGCTCTGCTTGTCCTTCCAGGTGCAGCGAGCGAGCCCGATGCCGTCCAGCTTCATCGGCAATGCCCTCCGGGGCACCTTCTTCCTCCTTTTCGGTCTCTGGTGGTCTGTGAAATACCCTCTCAAGTACCTGCGGCGGAAGGCAGGCGCCGAGGATGCGTTGAGCTACGGGCCCCAGCGCCTGGAAGTCCTCGAAGGGAYGATCAAAGCCTTCTTCGCCCTCACGGGTAAGGGCAGCTGAGCCTCTGRGCCATTATCCGCCAGCTGTTTTGGAGCTGCAGTCACTGCTCGGGGTGGGAAGGGGTTGCTCCAGGTCTGGGGCAGCACAGACGTGCGCTCGGTGTTGGGAATCCAGCCACGGTTGCTCTGGTTGATGCTGGACCCACCTCTCCGGCATCACCTTCCCAAAGAGCCTTAGGAGCTACGTGACCTCTCTGCCCATCTTGCCCAGGCATCCTGGCTGAGCAATTGGCTCCTGCTGGYCCCCACCTACTGCTCTACAGCCCCGAGACGCACCGCTGGGCGGACCTGAGCCCCTGGCACTACACCACCGTGTACCTCTTCTTCCTCCTCTCGGGCGTCGTGGACGTGCTCTCGCATTCGCCGCTCAAGTTGCCCCTGGGCCTGGACCGCCTCGCGCTGGCCGTGGCGCTGCTCGTTGAAGGTAACAACGTGGGGTCTTGGAGAGCCTTCAGCGGGGTGGTAACGTGGGGTTCTGGTCCTTCATTTGAAGGACCTGCTCYCGTGGCGTTGGGGACAGCAGCTCCAGGCTGAAAGTCTCAACACTCACATTTAAAACAAATAAAAAAAGAGGGAAATCCCCGTGCATCCTTTTGCTAACGGGACGTGAATCTTGGCAGGTTTGCTCTTCTCTTCCCAYGACTCGAGCGAGGCGGCGCTGGACGGCCACCTCCGCGGCCTGCTGGCCATCGGCATCCTGGCGGGCGCGCTCTGCGCGCTCCTGGAAGTGTTCATCCGCGACCACTTCGTCCTGGAGCTCCTCCGGACCAGCTCCTTCCTCCTGCAGGGCTCCTGGTTCTGGCAGGTCAGTGCATGAGGGCTTGGGATGGGGAGAGTTGTCCCATGGAGTGGGTGGCACTGGAGCTTGTTTTGCCTCCGGTCCACAACTGGCCACAGAAAACGGCCAACTCATGGGTAAAAATGGGTGTGGAAAAGCCAAGGTGGCTATGAGAAAGCTCCCTGAGTACCTGTGCCTAACCTGTCTCCTTCCTGTACCCAGATGGGGTTCGTGCTGTCCCCTCCGTGGGGAGGTCCAGGCTGGGATCCGAGTGACCGCGGCAACTTCGTGTTCCTCACCATGTGCTTCTGCTGGCACTACGCCGGTGCCCTCGCCGTCATGGCAGCCAACTCGGCCGCCTCGCGCTGGTACGTGGTGGGAGAAGGTCCCAGCAGCGCGTGGGGGTCACGAGGGGCAAGAGCAGTAGCGAAACCCAATGGCGCTGCGGTAGACCTGGCATCTGGCCTACGGAGGGTCAGTGCAACCAACTCTATCACTACAGGCAGTGTGGGATGGTTGGGGGCTTCAATGGATGCTACGTCCTCAGGAGGGTCCCTGGGTGGCCYTGGGGTGAGTCTGTGACGTTCCCGTCTCTCCTGCAGCTGCAACGAGTCCTGCCAGCTCAAGTTTGGGGAYATCGACGTGGAGCTGGACTGCGGCATGTGCGTCCGCAAAGGCAAGAGCTCCGGCGGCGCCCTGCTGCCCGAGGGCGGCCAGGAYGACAAGTGAGGCCCTGCTCCGCCGCACGCGTCTTCCCGTCGCTTCCGGCCTCTACGGAYCGGGTCTGGAGTCTGTCTCGTTGGATGAAGCCAGCACTTGATAAGGGAGCATGGGAAGGGGACGGCAAGACCTGGACGGCRCGGGATCACGGCGTAAGGACTCATCCCCTTCCCACAAACTCACCTTGCATTTATCCCATGGTAGCACGTGCCAAGGAGGCCCCTTGGAAGGGGAGGTTTTAGTCTTCCATGCTGGAAAGGGCTATGAAGAGGCCCTTCCGGTGGCTCTCACTTGTGCTGGTGCAAGTAGAGTGTTTTTAGGGGGGAGTTTTGCACAAGGCTTGACGTGTACAGYGGGTACGTGGCCACCAATAAAGTACCTTAATGAACCATCGTGGGGTGTCGAGTGTGATTGAAGTCTTAGGATGCCCTCAGGGAGGAGCAGCGGAAGGACAGCGAGGCCGTGGGTGAGCGGAGGCCAAGCACAAGGATGGGCCATTCCCAGGTGCGTCCTCGTGGTCCGCAGCTCCGGGTGGACCACGATCCGYGCTTGGAAATCTCTCAGCGGGAAAGAGATGGTGCAGACGGGCACCGAGAGCCCGTTARTGCTTAACCAAAAGGCACCCGTGAAGCAGGGATGGAGGTAACGATTGCCTGGGTTTTTATGGTGGTTTCTTCTCTGGGGGCAGGCACGAGGACTAAGTTGGGTGTTTTTAATGGCAAATGTGATCTGCTGGATKAGGGGATTTATTGAGGCGCCTAGAGGTGAGTGCTTGGGTGCTGAAGTGTTTGGGAGGAAGGCGCTGCYGCATGCGAGTATTTAACATGATACTTACAGCTAAGGTGCTTCTAAGAGTCTGAGTGGCTTTTATGGCAATAATGTTTGATTTTTTTACCCTGATCTATCACTCGGGGAGTCTAGGCTGCCTTGCCTGATGCGTGGGCAGGTGCATGGGCTTGTGGCCGGTGGTTTCTGGCACTGCGTTGGAAATAGATACGGCCACTRTATGACGGGGTGGGGAAAATAATATAAACAGATGCAGAGATGTGTTTTGTGAAATGAATTGCTGAGTTCTAGGGCATCCTCAGCATCCTGCAACGGGGCTGCACGTGAGTGACTGATCGGGAAGAAGCCAAGGGCGTCTCGGCTCCTGCAGAGGCACCTGGACAACCTCTGGCTCCGCATCGTCCCTGCTGTCCTCAACGTCATATACCCCAGGTACTCCTGCCTAATTGTGGGTTTTGAGGGGGTAGCTACACGTACTGAGGGAAGGGTTTTCTCTAGGTGTTTGCTGCTCCTCTTGAGACTTCCCTTGTCTCAAGAACTTGTTTTTGTATTTGCATTTACTCAGTAGCAGCCACGTGGGGTGAGATGATGCTGGGAACAGAGGCCTGCGGACTAAATGAACATAATGAACTAAATGAACATGAACTTCCAGCACACGCTGGAAGCAGAGCTGCAGACACCAGCACCTGGATAAGATCTGGGTCACTGCAAGTGTTAATCAGCTCTCCTGCTCTGAACTGTAACGGGTGCAGCTAGGAAGAAAGAGGAGGTAGAAATAGCTTATTCATCTCCTAGCTTTCATTAGCTGGTGACTTGAATTTCCCCCTATTTCTCTAGACTCAGATGATAAGTAAATAARTAAAAGTTAATTTCCTTGAAAGTAAATAACTAAAGTAACACTGCAGTKATKAAGTGAGAAGGCAGCAGCRCAGCTCTACTYGTGATGCTAGTAAATAATATATCAYTTTTATTGGCTCCACAGCTCTCCTGCATGGACCTGACCCCCCAGGACACCCAGCTTGGGGACCACGGGYGACACGGTACAACCGCTCTCCTCCAGCATCTGGTGGATATTGCAATAGAAACGGGAGGAATAGTCCGCCTGGGTGAGTTGCACGCAATGGGCACTCTAAGTTCCTTGTCACGGTGACTGTGCTTGCAACCYGGTGATCAAAATAAACCTAATTGCAGACCATGCCAGGCTGGGTTTTTAGCTATGTCTTGAGCCTAGCAGTGTCACTGAAATAGTTTTATTCTGAGTAAAATGTGTATTTTGTATAGAATATAATGTAAATTATAAGTAGATTATATTAATAATGAAGCTGGCTTAGGTTATATTTAAAGTAAGTTGATTGGTAAATTAGCTCTGGTCTCCAAGTACATAGTTTTGCCTTTGATCTAGAGCACCAATTCTGTTGTTAACTAAAGTCATCTCCATATCCTTTATTACAGAAGYTGCTGCAAAGACATGGGCCTAAAAAGCTGCCTCTGCTTWGTCTTTCCAAGAGGATCCAAGGATGAAGAATGGCCACATTCCAGCTATTGCTTTTTTTTTTGCCTAATGACTGCAAGAACATTATTATGTAAGTGTGTATATGTACAGTTAGTTTGTTCCTAAGTATCTTGAGGAAAACTTCAGTGGAACCACAGCCTCTAGCTACATTATGGATTATGGTCTGCTTGTTTATGCTGGATTAGCAAYATTAGGTAGGATGGGGACTATTGAAATGTAAAGTATCAGAAATGCTTAAGATATAGTAATTTAGCTATAGAGTAATTTAAACAGCCTCTGGGCTGGGAGAAGATGATGTAATGGAGCTGTCAAATGAAACTGAGGCTTCCTCTGCTCTAGAATGTAGTTTGTRTTTTATGTTTTGGACCACAATTTTTGGAACAGGTTTAAGTGAAGCAGTGCAGCCAAGGAGTTATAAACAGGACCGGAGAGCTGTGTATTAGCTCCCTCCAGAGGAAGCTCTATTTTTTTTCCTTGTTTTGGTTAAGTGCTTTGTGTGCTGTGTTATGCTTTGTTATGCTTTAAGTGTCACATTTTTATTCTAAGTGCTGCATCGCTGCCCAGGTTGCTGGGCTCCACCTGCTCTCTCCCAGGCAGCTGCTGTAACATCACTTCCCAATAAAAGGTGACATGGAATGATGTGGATTCTGTCTCTTCCCAGCCTGGTCAAGCCAAGAAGCTCATGAGGAGGTACCTTGGAGCTCTCTGCAAGGCAGCAGCTGCCCCAAATGTGTTTAAGTGCAACCACAACTTGGAAACCCRAAGAGGCATCTTCATGAGTGCAGGCATCCTCAACTCCCCACTTTCAAAAATAAGTARTTTTTATATTATAGGATGTAATTAAGTTTATTTATAAGTTATTAATGTATAATAAAATGTTTAAGTTTAAAAGCTTATAAATATAAACTTTATTTTTATTTATATTAGTATAAGTTTATATTTAAACTTCTATTTAAATAAGTTTATATTTATATTTATTTATTTAAATATAAATTTATATTTAAATAAAAGTTTAAATATAAATTTATACTAATATAAATAAAAATAAATAGTTTTATATTATAGTCAACTCTCTTTGGAGCTGACTATAATATAAAACTAAGTCAGCTCTAGCCMGAGTGTCTCAGTCCTCCTCTTCCCCTCCCCAAAAAGCCCAACGCACGAGATAGGTTTCGCCCTAGCGTATAGTATTCAAGAAAAAAAGAAAAAGGGCCCTGCCCTAAAGATTTTGGGGGTAAAAAAAAAAGAGGCCCCAGGGCCTCAAGTCCTACAGAGAAAAAAAAAAAAACAAAAAAAAAACCAAAAGGGGCCCTGCCCTAAAGATTTTGGGTTTTTTTTTAAAAAAAAAAAAGTGCAGCATGGGCCCATACAAAGACCCATACATACAAAAATGTAGCGCATCCATGATACAAATATTAGAGGTCATCACAATATACAGGACAAAATTAACAAGCATATCACTCATTGTTACAAAACACCCGCTCTCCACCCTTTAAACTAATAGTGGGGTGAAGCTCTCTTGGAGCAGCTCCATCCTGTCCTCCTTGACTTCTCCAACAAGCCAATTTTCTAAGTCCTTTGTTGAAAAAGGAGATCTGCTCTTGAAGAACACAGGGCTGGGATCTGTGCTGAGCCTCACTTTGTCTTTATAGATGATTTCCAACACACCCACAGGAGGAGAAGGGGATGGGCTCTGTCCAGTCCTCCGTCTCTTCTTCATCAGTCTGTAAAAACAGWGCATGCATCAATATACTGGATATCTTATAAGATATAAGGCCCCTGTCTAAGCCTACTGCAAAACCAGAAGCTGCTCCTGCTTTCCGGACAGTTTTGAGCACCCCAAAGGAACATGAAGCTCTTGAAAGAGATGAGGAGGGGACAGTTCAAGTATAAAGGCACCAGCTTGGGCAGCTGAAGCAAGAGGAAGGGATGCCTGGTTCTGAATGCTGGACATCAATACTCATTTCTAAGGAAGGCTTCAGTCTGTTAATGATTATCCTTTATAAGAAATTCAAGCTTTCTCTATTTTAAAAAATWGACTTAAGCAAAAGGGGTTGTAATTAAGAGAAAGGACTTGCCCTTTCCTATTTTCCTTACCTCTCACAACAAAGATGTAGCACGTAGCCAAGTAAAGGCTTTGCAGCCCTGCRATGTTCTTGGTAGTCATTTATTTCTTTTCCATCCCACAAAGAGTTCTCCAAAGATGCTGGGTCAGGAAAGYCTCCTTCCTTTTGACCTCGGTGTCTGCAGAAACTCATATCCACACAGGACAGGACTGCGTCTCTGGGCCTGTAAATCAGATTATCCTGTTACATCCAAAGGGCTCTGCAAACAACAGATCAGAAACGCTGCTCTTTGGGACCCTTCCCTCAACTCTGCTTCCCACAGGGCCAGAGAAAAGAGGGCTTGGCCTCACAAGGGAAGGAAACCCCTACAAAGTCCATCTGTCCAGGGAAGGAGCAGAGTTGTGTTTTTCCCATATTTTCCCTACAAAATTATCATAGGGAAGGGTGATTTTCAGCGTAAATTTGCAGTGAAAAGGCACCATTACCCTGTCTGGACAGAGCCCTGGGCATCCCACTCCAATGTCCCTTCCACAGGTGCCCCTTCCTACCTGTGCCAGCCGCAGGATTATTCCCTGCCAAACGACCGCACCGAGGAAAATGGGAATTACTCACCCTGCTTTGGGCCAGGCCGGGCTGGAGAGAACTGGCCTGTGCTTCATGACCTGGAAACAAGGGAAAGAACAACTTAAGCGTGTGGAAAATAACTGCCCTTTCCCAGCCACCCCCCTCCAAAGCAAGCAGCAACGCCAAGAGCTCCTCTCTTCACCTTGATCCTWCTGCAGAGTTTTAGGGGCTGCTGCTCTTTGCTCCAGGCTCTGAGACACCAGAGAGGGCTCTGAGATCTCAAACCACAGAAGAGCCCGAGCTGCTACACTTCCAAATAAATTATAACAGGAAATGGTTATTATTAACAGAGGTTATTAAGCAGCATTTCACAACACGGGGACAGATACGCTGCTCTACTACCCTTTCCAAGGCTCCTTTAGCACTCGGGTGCTCGGGGCTGGTGAATTTGGAGCATCTTACCTTGCTGAAACTTCAGTGACCTCCGAGGAAAGTGCTGCCCTCCCCACACTCGAGCGACACCCGTTATCGAGCAGCACACATTTAAGCCCTGCTCTTCAACCAGAGGTTTGCAACTGCTGGTTTCCAGAAACCACAGGCGAAACCCATCGCCAGGAATGGATTCGGAGCGCTTGGCAAAGCGCATCAAGGCCCACAACTAACCAACTTYGATTCGAGTCTGATGTATTTAATCTGTAGCACTAATAGAATTTACTGAAGGAAAAACCTGACGCCCAAATTCAATTCTGGAGCTCAGTGCAGAGCCTCCAACGGAAACAACAGAACYTCTCGAGAACAGCAATTTCTCTCCGTTTCAGGTTATCCCAACTGAGGCTGCAATCCMAGAAACAGCTTTGGATTTGAGATGCGCTCGGGCATCGCTTAAAATTAGATTTACAGTTTAAAAAGTCAAAACTCTTTCCCAAGGAGTTGTGACAAGCCAACAGACGGCGTTTTCTAGGACAGCATCTGCTCTTTCCTGCAGAGCCTCAATAATTCAGGCAGCACACGGAAGCTCCGGCGGAGCCGAGCCGAGGAGCCCACGTTTACGGGCAAACGGGATACGCGTTCGTTACGCATAATTGTTTAGCTTGTGCTTCACGCTTACCACCCACCTCTTCTCCCTGCCTTAAGGCCTATTGGAAACGGCTCAGATCGATGYGAAGCAAGACGAAGTCTCCACCTCCAAAAGCAGCGTTCAAATCGCAAAGACACTCCAGTCGTTTCGCAGGGATTCACGCTCCGGGTCACACTTCAAAGGAGGAAACCAGAAGAGAAATGACACACAGACGCGGAGCCAGCTGCGAGCTTTACAGGCTGTTAGTTCTGGAAGAGAAGGTTAAACCAAACAGTCAAGTTATTTCCCTTCAAAAAACAACATCCTCATAACTGAAGTTCCCACCGAGGGCTCCTCGCATCTTCAGCACGCTTCCAGTCACCCACACGAGGAATCGTAAAACACAATTTGAGACCCGTATCCTTGCACACTTTGGAGCTGGATCATCTTCTACAGCCTCCCAATATCCATCCAACCCTATTTTAAGTCCTAATCTAAGCCTTGGCATAGCAGTTTTTTCAATATTAATACGTTCCTCCTAAGGGGATGAGTGAAACAGAGGGGAAGAGACCTTGAAAAGTCCCCTCAGGTTTGGCAAGGACACGGTGGGACAGGAGTGAAACTAAGAGGCCCCAAATAAAGAGCAGAAACGGTGTGGAAGTTAAAGTGTTTATTGATGTGTTTAAACTTTGTACATTCCCCACAGACCACACGAAGGAGTTTGCAGGTAAATCTGTGCATAGTGGGAAGAGACATGGAAGGAGAAAGTAAAGTCAAGTCACAGGAAAAAATAGAAAAAATACACCACAGGTTACCAGAACCTCCAGATTTAAAAAAGCCGTGAGCATTAACACCAACTATACAAGCATTACAAAGACATGATGGTGAGTGGAATAATACCCAATTTGTTCTTCTCGGGGCCTAGGCCTCCAATTTCCTTAAAGCAGGCAGTATCCCGTGCCCAAATTAGCCCTCTTCTCTCTCCCCAGATAAAGCAAACTCCTTGTTCATCAGCTCCCAAAGTTCGGATTATTGCGATGATTTGTCGTTTCTGGGCAAAACGGCCCAAAACCACGTCTAGGGCCCAAGCACCCTGGAAGAGACGCAGAGGTTCCAGAAAAAATTGCCTCTCTTTAACTACTTACCACGTCGGTGAGGCAGGAGAGCCGGGGGAAATTGGAAAGTAGTAGCAAGAGGGGGCTGTTAATGCCTGGTGAGGACTGAAGGAAACTGGTTCCGATCGGAGGATTTCAATTCATTACCGGGACCTTCCAGCTCTAGGGCCAAACTGAAGCTGAAAGGGGGAATGCGCAGACCTCGGTTCTGCACAAACCGTGTCCTACCGTTCCACTAGAAGAGCTATAAACAGAGATGCTAGAAGCCTTTTAACTCCTTGCCTCCAGGGAGTCTGGATTCCAAGCGCCCACACCGCCAAGCAGCAGGGCACACACCACTGGCATATGAGGATGGGGCTATTTCCCCCCCTTTTTCCTTTTTTTTTATTACAACGATATTTTTTGGTTAGTTATCAGTCCAAATTGCTTCCTCGCTTATGCTTTCAGAGATCCTAACTCTAAATTAATCTCTTTGCAACTCCCAGCAAAAGTCACTTTAAGAAAAAAAAAAAAAAAAAAAAAAAAAATACTGCTTTATATATAAAAGCCAGAATGACTGAAGAGCCACAACTGTCTCCTTTTTACAAGGCGGGCTGGTACAAATGGCCCTCAATATACAGGTGGTCTATCAGAAATAAAAATCAACATTTCCCATTATATATATAGCGCTTGTATCAGACAACAGTACAACGGAACTGGTATTCTTCAGATAAAAAAAAAAAAGAAAACTACATCTCAGTCAAATATCTGCAATAGATCCATTTTTTTTTCCCATTTAAAGGAGATTTATATATCATATTGTTATATTATCATTTCTTCACCCATTTAAAAGAATGGAAATTGCAACTCTACAGTAGTAATTATAGTCTTAATGATCCAGGAGTTCTGAATGTAAGATGAAGTCCTCTCGAAGCAACTTGTTGGTCAGTAGTCGATCCAAAACGCTGGACCACTTGGGCCCTCCCACCCCGCTCGTTTTCTGATCAGGGCCACTGCATCTTCATCTCTTTTATATCTGCATCTGCTCCAGGTATTTGTAAGTGGGGTTCTCGTAGCCATGGTTTTGCATCTTGCTCAGATGCCGCTCTTCGGGGGTGAGCATCGGGTCAACCTTTAAAAAGGCCACAGAATGATCGGTCAAGGGAGGTATTTGCAGGCCTCGTCTGAGAGTAGCAACAGAAGTCAAAGGAAAAACAAGCAAAGCACAAAAAACAAGTTCCTTAGCAGAGCTCCTCGTTCAAAGCTTAATTACTCTCGTCTACTCTGGCTTCTGTGGGGATGCTCTCCCCAGATCTCTGCTCAGTTACCCAAYGTTACCAATTTGGGACTCTTCTCTCTCATGGAACAGGTCATTTTTATTTCCCTCACCACTTGGGCAAAGGGGAAACGCAGCTTTTTGCTGATTCTACCGAGCTGCCATTAGAAAYGTGCAGGTCGGGAGTGGAAGGAAGGAGGAGGAGGAATCTGCTTCTCTGTGCTCAATTTATCACAATGTCTTTAACGGTTGCTACATCGGTCGAGAGGACAAATTCCTACAGTTAGACTGACTTACTGTCTTCCTAAACTAAACTAGCTGAATCTAGTTAGAGACAAAGCACTTGCTGGCTTGGCAGCTATTGCCAACGCCGTCGTCTTCACCCCCTACACACAACGCGWGAGTCAAGGCGGACTATTTCCGTGCGCCGCTATGGAGAGGGAGCCGTTTCTCACCTCCACAATTCCGTGGCTGATGGTCCCATACTGCCGCTTCCTCAGCATCACCAAGCTGATGACTATGACGGTAGCTATGGCAACGGCAATCACCAGGAGCCCGATGAGGGCACTGCTGCTGAAGCTGAAGTCATCGCGAAGGGCGTTGTCGTTATCCTGCAGGGAAGAAACCCACAGAGCGGTCGGCGAGGCGGGAGTTAGGCTGATAAACGCACACCTAAGAGGCGGCCGCTTTGGCCAACTAGAGTATCACACCATYCTGTTGGCACCTTCACTGCTGAGGTTAACTCGAGGCAGCAATGCAGTGCTACAGACACCCCGTTAACTTTTAGGAATTCACCCATCGCTGCAGCGAGCGCTCCCGTACGTACCGGCTCGTCCACCAGCCCGCCAACGCGCTCCGCGTTGAAAATCATCTCCTTGACGTCGAGGGTTTCATCGATCACCTGAAAACAGGCACAAGGGCATTTTATGAAAGGAGCTGTCAGAAACAGGTAGAAGGAAAAACAGGAAGGCAGAGCATTAATATACACTAGCTCCTTCAACGTATACTAGCAAGGGGTCACCTACCAGCCTTCCCCTGCTCTTGGCGGCGTGGGATAGTCTCCCGCTTTCGGAACCAGCTCAAACAGCACTGCAGCCATTGGAAAGTCTAGACTACATCACAAGTAAGACCCAAATCAAAACCAGGCCCTTGCTTGGCAGGGAGCAAAAGGGTCTGCAGTTGGGGAAGCAATTGCTGGAGCAGATGCTTCACCAGCTCTGGCTGACAAAGATCTAGATGTGTCTCCTTCCCTCGCCCTCCCACCCTCTGATGCTCATCAGCATTAAGAGTCTGCAACAGTCAGAAAACCGACTCCCCCACGCCATATGGAGAGYGAACACGCTGACATTCCGCAAGCAGGAAGGAGACGTGGTAACAAGCCGCTGCTATTAATTAGTGTCCACGGCAGGCTCTGCTTTGCAAAATAAAGCTGGAGGGGCTCACCACATTTTCATCCACTTTCTTCTTGCTGTTAATCACTTTCTCTTCGGCGCCGATCAGCCCGTCCAGCTCGGTCATGCCGGAACCTGCACCAAAACAGCAAAGGCAATGAGTGTCACGTGGGCATTGGTGACGTTTWCAAAGGGCTACCTACTCTTTACAGAGCTGCCACGGCTAGCGTGTTTAACTGCATGGGCTGCTGCTTATTAATCTCTCTTCATGCTGTTGTGTCAGAAGAGGGGCTCGTAAGCTATGCTACGGTGACAAGCGACAGGGGCGGGGGGGTTCTGTTAATGGAAGGAAATGAGGTGGCAATGAGGGGAGCAGGTAGGACTCACCACAACAGGCCGAGGTGTAAATCCAGGAAYATCGTACTGTTAAAGGCTGCTGTTAGGAGGTGCAAGGCAAGGGATARTACCAACTGTGAGTGGGTAATTCCTTTTATGCGAGTGTCGCCCGGGGTCAGCATCACCCCAGCAGGACCCCTGCGAGCCGGTGTACGGGGGACACCGTCAACGCACAGGCAGCACCATCCACTCTTTAGAAACCCGGCGCAGCAGCAAGTGCCTCGGGAAGGAGGATTTCAAGGTCACCAGCCACGCCACCTCCATAAAAAGCTGCTGCCCCATGCCTGGCACGAGCCCAGGAACAATAAACCCCAGGGCAAGGGAGGAGCCCAGCRCCACCCGAGCCCGTGGGCCAGAACATCACTCAAACATCGCTAGGGTGAAACTAGCACAGGCTCAAGAGAACACCAATTAACTGAACGCTGCTCTGCATAAGCTGTTTTGACCTGAAGCACTTATAAGTGGAGCGGATCAATCAGAGGAGATTGACTCAAGATACTCAGGCCTAGGACAACATAACAAGGCAGGAGATTGCGAGTTCCTCATTACCAACACGCGCAGCAGAACGTCCTTCAGAACCTCTACACCTCCCCGCAGCAAAAGCGGGAGGACAACGAAGCCCSATCCCTCCAGCAACACGTCTCCAAAGGGCAACACGAGGTGGGAAAACATTACTGCAGCACTTGATGCTTTGCAGGGGATTGCACACACCTCCCCACAGGCTGCTGAGCTTGCGGGTTAGACAAGACACTACGTCACCCGCTGCCCAAACYGGCACGTGTTCTCCAGGGAGATGCAAGGAAAGGCTAATGGGCTCCAAGGCAAGTTGTGACCGAGACGGGTTTTATTGCCTGACAAGGCCRAGGAAATTAATGTGTCGCTCCGACTCCTCCCAAAAGCAGCGTCTAGGGCTTTACTGCATCCCCTTTCCCTGCTCTTTGCAGGCAGTCATCACATTCCAGGCCCGGCCAGGGCTGCCAGGCTGACTTCCCAGGGCTGCTGAAGCAGGTCACGTTATTGGGAAAGCTAACGATTTGGATTTGCTGGCCACAAACAGTTGGGAGAGAATTCCTGCGTCAGCTCTTGGCCTCTGGCTGCTTAACTCAATTCTTGGGCGCCAAAGGAGCGTCGTCTCCGGGGAAGGAGTTCAACTTCTGCACCAGGCTGTGCTATTTGTCACAGACCCTTATTTTCCCAGGAGAAAAACAACAAAATACGCATACACACACTGCTCTTTAGRGTTTCAAGCTCTCTGGCCCCCAGCACATCTTTACCTGGGTACATAAGAAAGGATTTCATTTAACACCTGCACTTCTGGGCCGCCCCTCCAAGCCAGTCAGCCTTTGTTTTTCCTTGCCAGGCTCTCTGTTACAAATCAATAAATGGCTAAAGCAGAAAGGGATAATCACACTGGACTCAACTTGGACAGGGAAATGCTACATGTAAGAAGGGGACGACAAGACTAGAACACAMCAGGGGAATTGCTCCTTCCTCACTGGCTGTGCTCTGTGATCTCTTTGAGGGCATTTAGTAGAGAAACAAGTCTGCCTGTCACAGCACTCATTCCTAGTTCAGGGCTGGAAAATCCAGATTCCTCAGCACCGCAGCAGCCTCTAGATTGTTCCTAGAGGAAACRGTTGTTTCTAGGAATGCAAAGAATCCAATACTCACACCAGCTCTTTTTTCTTTTTTTTTTTTTAAAAAACACAAAGCCTAAACAAGCAAAACCAGAAGCTGCTGATCTAAATGAAAGAAGGGTCATGAAAATAAAGGTGAGTATGAAACTAAAATGAAGCTATCGGACGCACTGAGAAGGGAGGAGAGTGACAGAGAGCACTGTGAGGGGAGCAGCTTAGAACCAACCTTTTTTCATTGGATGGTACAAATCCGGCTGAGGATCTAGCAGGAGGGAAAACAAAAACAAAAATAGCAGAGAAAGGAGATTAAGAGAGAAAAGAAAAAAAGGCTTGCGCATGATTTCTGAGTCAGACCCTGGGAAAAGCTTTTATTCTACAGCTTGCTTTAAGCTCAGAACTCCGTTCAAACATTTTTAATATAACTCCACAGGCACACGCCAGCTGTCAAAACCCACTAACACAGAAAAACAGATCTCTATTAGAGGAGGGGGGAAAAAAAAAAAAAAGGGAATTCCTGTAGCCCCTGAGCAGATCGCGGCACTAAAGCCTTACCATTACATGAGGACATTTTAATGACTGAAGACTGAAAAGGAATTCCAGAATCAAGTCACACAGCTCAAAACAAAACAAACAAACAAGCCTTGCTCTCTGCAAAATGGAAAGAKGTAAAACAATTTTGAAATTGGAAGAATTGGAAAGTCAAATCAGGGGCAAATCACCAGCAGCAGTGCCTCCTTCCAAAGGACTGTCTGATRGGTTCTGCTAGGGCAACTGTTTTGCTCCCAAATGACCCAAAAGGAGGGAGCACTCCTGAGCTGGGCTATGAAAAAGTGACTACGGTCTGTAAAGCGAGCGAGGCCTCGTTTTGGGTTGCACATACCTTCATTTTCAGACAAGGCTGGGAAGGTTTTCACCTGGAATGGCCGGAACGGTTTGCCCTCGACGGGGATTTCTTCACTTTCCTCAGAGCTCACTCTGACATCCACCTGGGATTCCGAAATGGAAGAGGCAAACTGGTCCATGTCTGCACGTTGCTCCTGAAGCAGCTCATCTAAAAAGCAAGGGGAGAAAAGCTTGCACAGACTGCACCACGCCTGGCAGAGACAGAAAGGGATAGACAGTTTGAGCTGCAGGGGAACACTGCTCAGGGCTGCTACCTTATCCTGCTTGCTTAAGTCCACAGGCTAGAAAAACATATAAATAAGGGCCAAGAGGTTTGATGGGGCAAGAGATTTTAGCAAAATGGCATTTCAGAGCTCACTTCACTGGATACGATATCCTAGSTTGAGCCGGTGGCACGGGAGCTGGCACGGGGAGCCACTCACCAATCTCATCCTGGATTTCTTCAGCCACATACGGCACCTTGTCGAGCAGGGACAAGCTTTGATTCATCCGCTCCTCGATCACATGGAGATGTGTCATCACCTGTAAACACACAAGATGYGTTGGAGTAGGCAAGAGCTCTCAGTTACTTGACGAATCCTGGTACCTGAGTTATCGAACAAAATACCACGGCAGACGGTATTTTGGGACTCTAGATTCATCCAGTCCAACACTGACGTTTTCTAATATTTCATGCTTGCCTGGAACTGGCCACTTGCACATGGCTCTTTCAGTATTTTCAGAGGGCTGGTAGCAAGGGAAAGAATTCATCTGACTCTTCCTATAAAGAGCTTTGTAGTGAAAGCACTGAAACTATGTCCCATATCCTGGCCACCGTCACAGTTCATTTCATGCAACTACGAGTGCTTTCTCTAATGAATTTTCATCCTCTACTAGTAGAAAGCACACATGCACATAGGACGGACTACACTGCTTATCAAGAATAAAGGTGCCTTTCAGAACAACGTTTGATTTATACTGCCTACCTCCTATGCTGGCAACTGCCTTCATAGGCAGTGTTCACCTATGAGGCATAAATGCAAATTCTAAACAACCTCCAACTGCTCTTCCCTGCACAAAACTCACGGATGAAGTCACGCCTGACCTGCAGAGGGTGCTGCGGAATCAGGGATTACACGGACCACGGCACATTAATATGGATGGCCAAACGCTGGAGAAAGCTAAGGAGCTGAATGGACCTGTTTTACAGTCTGACGTGTACCTGACCTTTAAGAGCAAGGATGAAAGCAATTTAATTTTACATGTGGCAGCTTGTCAATCAAGCCAATCGATCGAGGAGCTTAAAGTGCRCCTGAGAAGTAAAGCGAATGGAAATTGAACCGTACCACCCACATCCCTTGCATGTCAATGTGTTGACACTGCAGCCTTCAGAATGAATTAAGGCCTGTTGAGGTTTTAGCTGAAGCACACAGTTCACACACTCCCTCCCGGGCTCCTGGCAGCACCCAAACAGAGGGTCWGGGTAGACTGTGTGTGATACACTGAGCTGGCTCTGGAAACATGGGCACGTATCTGCATGGCAAGCCAAACCTCAGCTCTGCTTACCACAGCTGCTACCAGCGTCTCCGAGGACACGCAGCTCGGTGAGAAGGAAAAAGCAGGGGCAAAAATCAGGAGATAATTCAAAAGGTTCAGGGAATATCTGCAGCTACTCTTAAAATCACACCTGCCAGATCTGAGACTCATTTGAAGGAAATTATTCAGCTTTTCAGCAGAAGGAAAATTACTTTCGTGGTATTCAGGAGAGAAGCACATTGCAGCAATGTATAATAAGCTCATCAAAACAGATCTGCTACTATAGCTACACAATTCTAGTCAACTGCTTGCCACGGTTAGGAGATTATGCTTTGGAAACAAGGAAACAGCCATGGGTACAAGGCTCTGCTTAGATGTGATTTCACAAAATTGGACCTGCACACCTAAAATACACGTACCATGAAGAAAAAGACTAGCTATTTAGATATGAGGCCTTGGAAGAAATTAAAGTCTGTTCAAAGATGACCAAATACCCAGCGCTCAACTTTGTGGGTGCTTGGAAAAAAAATGAGATGCAAAAATGGTACTGAAATAGCTCAAATCCTAGACATGTTATTGCGACCAATAATAATTGGTGTTTAAAACAGATGTGCCAAAGTAATATCTCAATGCTAGATCCCTAACATTGGGTTAGACACCAAGGAAAAATGTACAGATGACAAATTTGGCAGCAGGTAAAATGGATAGAGACCAGGAGATCAGTGTGTAGGTAGGTCAAGTTGCTACAGTACCCAGCAAATCAGCGTGGGGATTTGACGCTCGGCTCCTAAAGTGCCCAACAGCCTCTGCGGGGTAACAAAGCCTCCTTTGATAGAAACATTCTTCTACCTGAGATTTCATCTGCGCAGCCTTTTCTGGGTCAACTGCCACGACGTGCTGGTAGTGGCGGATGGTGTGCAGGCGGTCCTTGTTCTCGGCGCGGACATAGCGCTTCAGAGCTTGCAGGATGCGGTGGGGCTGCAGGAGAGCACAGTTCAAACCCAGCCGAGTCAAAACTGACAGCTGCAATAGAGCACTTGAGGGGTGATCCAGCTTTGCAAGCAGGTAGATCAATCCCTTGAGTTAACCACTTTGGATAATCTCTTTTTAGCCAGCTGTTTGACTCAGAACACTATGTGTCTTCAAGACTGAACAGCAAGYACAGCACAGCAGAAGTGATCAGTGAGGTCTGCCCAGGGCTACCTCCTGCAAAATATCTTCCTCAAGGGACTTACCCGAGGCGGATCGGCCTGCAGGGCAGCCAGGTAGTTCTCCAGGGCGATCCGACGGCGGTCGTTCAGCATCGCTTCCACCCGGGCCAGGTGAGTTTCCACCAGCTGCTGCTTCTCGCTTGCAGCCTCTTTTTCCAGGGATTTAACCATCGCCTGGAAATGCTGTAGAAAAATAAAATACGGATCTGTAGCAAAGGCTGCATTTTTCACGGGTGCTTTCTCACCGACTGCCCTAGAAGCCTGTTCCACCCTGCATGTTACTGGTTTTTATGGCAAGAGAGAAGGGCCAGGAACAGATGTCGATGCACATTTTGTATTTGCAATCTAAATAGTGSCAGTTTGCCTTTCAAACTTCCTTCACAACCAGTTTCAAAGGTCTCTGAAGAGGTCACATGGCCACGCRGATAAAAGCTCCAGTTCTGCAGTCAGGAAGTCCAGAACTTCCAGCTGAACAAATGACATAACATCAAATCTTTCCCTCAACCCTGTAMAACAGGAGCAAGGTAGATCCTTCACCCTAGAGCCACTGACCCAATTAAGCAGAAGTCTGCAAACGTAGGGGGTTGCACAGAGTCCATKCAGATCAAATCTCCATATGCCCTACTAGGACAGTCATAAGCAGTATCTCCAAATGGATCAGAACAGTCCATTACATGTTATGTTGCAGCACAGATGATGGAAAATTACTTTGGACTTAGAATTCAAACAGCAGTTCATGATTAAAAAAGAAAAAAGGGAGAGAATACTGCGTTCCAGGATGGAACAGTGAAGTGGGCTCATAAGCTGGAGTCAGTCACTCACTTGCACATTGGTTTGAGGGAATTTCATACAGTTGCAAGTGCCAGAAGAGCCTGCCCTTCACCTGATTACCCTGATTACCCCTGATTAACTCCACGGTCTATCCAAATTCTTCTCATAAGGCAGAAGACTGGCATTTTGGCAGCAAATCAGCTTCATCTGCTGTCTAAATAGCTTTCAGTAACTCTGCCCCAAACAGGAAGCGGGTGTCCAGAGAGCCGTGGCCAAACTGAACTGGGTTGAGAGGCCAATTTTCAGTGCAGAACAGGCCAAAGGTCTAAGGTTACAATTTGGCTCTGTTGTCACTATGCTTGCAGGGTGCGTTAGGTTCCTATTGCCGGCCTTGGGAAAGGACCTGGCACATCATCAGATCGTCTCCAGCTTCAGGAATAAAACGTGCAATTTGAGTCCAATCTCCTCCGAGAGGCAACTGTTAACAGAACAGAAAAGCTATTTTTCCATCTCGGTCTGCTTTTGGCTCTGAATAMGAGCATCTCCCATCCACTCTGCTGAGACAAGGAGGACAAACACTAGCAACTTTGCTCTTCGGGTTCCTCAGCTCTCACCTGAATGAGAGTCTGTCTTTCTGCCTTGGGGAGATTCTTGGCTTGGTGTTCCGCTTCCTCCCATTCCTTTTTCACCTGAAAAAGGAAAGCAGAGCCTATTACAGCATGACACACAGTTACATCTAATTTTGGGGGCTAATTTGCCTTCACAGCCAGATCCTTGCACAACACAACTAGGTGCTGCGGGCACAAAAGAGCGGCTGCAGGGCTTCAACTCAGCACTTCGGCCTTCTGAGCAGCGAGCCGAATGTCCCCAGCGATTTCGCTTCCAACATTTCAGACAAATTAAAGCTCACCCGGTCCATGCGGTTGTGGTGTCTGACCTCCAGCTGCTCCTTTGCTTTTTGGAAGCGAGCGTGCTCGTTGTCATCAGCCGGGGTTTCAAAGTAGACATCTACATCATCAGTAGGCACTGAAAGAGAAGGCAGGGATAAAAAAAGAGCTTCAGAAAACTCCGACCTGCATCGCAAAGRCCAGGTAGAGAGAGGAATCTTCATGCCTGCAGAATTAACAGTCTGGCAGGCTGAATTTACTGAACTGCCACCTACTAAGAGCCCATTTTGGTATCTTTAGGCTGCCAATTGACTGCACAACATCAGCTAGTTACATCATCCCAAATACAGAGTAATGCACTGCGGCACCCAGCACCTGTTCAGCCTTCTCATTACTTCTGAGAGCAGCATTATTCAGCTCCAGCAGAACGCCTTGGATTGCACAATAAAGTACTMGCTTCCTCTTCCCTTTCACATTGGCTTTGGATAGTTTAAATGACATTTTGTGCATTAGCTGCTCACTGACAGGCTGGCTCCAGACATCATTAATATGATTAGGGAGCTTGACAGTAAATCTGCACAGAACACTACCCGATATTTTACACTTCAAACCTACCTTCCCTACCAGATGCACCATACAGGAGTAATGGGCAATGATATTAGACAAGACAGCAACAGAAGGAGGCTCAGCGAGACAAATTCACTTGTTCAATAAACTGGAAGGTTTGTATCTTTAAGACATTCAAATCCAGCACAAAGAGTAATAAAATTGCAGAATTGATGGCTTCAAGCGCCTGCAAAATCCACGACAGAGCCTCTGACCGCACGCACTGCGGTTCAGCACATACTGAACTGCCTTTTCTGTGCTACAATTTTAGCAATTAGGCATGCCAAAGTGCTGTCAGAAAATCTCTATGGCAARTACAACACACTCCACTGCTGCAACTTGAACCCAGGGAGGTCAGAGCARGAAACTTGTGGGAACTCTTCAACCATTCTAACACTTTGGGCAGAGGAACCCTCCAACACCTCACTGGGAGCTCTAAATAGAGAAATACCCTGCRTGAATACAGCACGAACACAGGGTAAAAACTCAGTTCCAGCAGGCACTAAATCCACAGGCCTTTACGCTGACTGAGGGGTGAAGAAGGGGGAGGAACTTTGAGCTAATGACCAAAACAGGCATTATTTCTGCATGCAAGGGGCMATGGCACATSAGGGCTGTATTCCAGGCCTGCCCATGGCATTTCTGTACCAGGTTTCACCACAGGGAAGTCTCTTTGCAGCCCCAATCCCTCTGRAACAGGACAAACTTTTGTACGGAAAGCGCCTGACATCCGCATCTTTTCTTTCCCCACTTCAGTTAGATCAGCCCAATCTAAAGCACTTGCACGAAGCCCATTTTGTAAACAGGATTATGGCTGTGTAGTCAGACTGCCAAGCCCCAGATAACACAAAAAGCCTTTCAAAAGGCTTTAATGGTAGCTGAAGTGGAAGTGCTGGAGTTCAACAATAAGATTAATACRGAGGTTAAAATGTTTTTGGTAGTTTTAGCATCTGACATAAAAGCCAGTGGAAACYGGTGCCAAAAACCTCAAGCTCTGAAAAACGCAAGGATCGAGTCAGGATTCCTATTTCAAGCTCAGCTGAAAGCGGGAACCCGAATTCTGCAGGACTTTACTGACACTTCCCCAAAATATAATAGCAAGAAAAGGTCGACWACCAGGAGAAAGGCGATTAACAGACTGCTTTTCGGGACCCCCAGGTCAAATATATGCAAGATAAGGTGACAGGGAATGGCAAGGGGTCCCTTCCCATACATTTGGTAAAAGAGCTGGTTAGGTAATTAGGCAAAACTATGTGTTTTCCCAACAAGAGCTTAGAGACAGGCCCCGGTCCCTGCTACGGATCTGGAAGATGATAACTAAGCCCTCGTCAAGAGTTGCAGGCCACCCAGGGCAGTGCAGCCACCCACCGAGAAGCCACTTTCACCAAGGAAGTCAAACCTAGAGACCCAGAGAAGCAGAGACAAGAGGAGGCCGTTGCAAGAGGACAGACAGAACCGCTGCAGACACCGGGACCAAAAGGACAGGCTACACACGTGTCCTAGGCAAGGAGGAGACAGCAGACAGACAGCGGCGAGCTGCACAAGGGCCAGTGGGAGGCAGGACTTACTCATCTTTTTACACACAGCCATACAATACTCCTCTGACTCAAAATTGTTCCTGTTGCCTCCGCAGCCTCCGTATATAAAGCGGACGCACTTGCTCTTGTTAGGGTCGAAGTACCAACGAGGCATCACAGCCCGGCAGGGCCCTGTCACCGCCTCCTGCGAGCAGACAGCTGTGGAGACGGGGTAGAACRTGAGCCGAGGAGCACGAGGCCTCGCCAAGAGACTTACGGTTCAGCGGCGGCTCTAGCTCACGTCGTCTTCTGCCTCCGCTAGCTAAATCCGAGGAAAGGAAGCCTAAGGGAGCTGCCTACAGTCCTCGAGGACGTGCTGGCCCCTTGGCTGGATAGAAAGTTGACACTGMGGAGGTGAACAGGTAGAGCAGCAAAGGAAAAGGCAGGGGAAGCACCTGGAACGTCATCCTGACGGCCGTCTTGGTTTTAAAATTTTGAAAGGACTAGAGGCTAAATACGGAAACCCAAAGCAACTGAGGCARCCCTAGCACATGACAGAGCGCTGGGCTCCTTCACAAGGAGCAGTCAAGTTGAAGCAATGGCCAGGATACACCTGGGTTGCAGAAAGTCGGAAAAATAGGCTGTGCACCCCCAAAAGAGACACCCCAACCACACTGTTCCAAGCGTGCTTCAGTACCTGCAAATCTCTTGTACATATATGACCTAAGCCTCRTTTCTGCAAGTAAAATTATCTGCAGCACGCTGGCATTTTCCCAACAAGATGCAAGAACTGCTGGCAATGATTCAGTGAGCTGAAGCTAATTGAATTTCATTCCCTCTCCCCTCCTCCTGCCTCTGCAGAAACTTCCATACAGAAAATTTAGGGCGCCTCCGTACCACGGTGGCACCACACAATCAGSAGATGCTCTGAGCGATGGTTCTTGCCACTAGACAAAAGCAACTGGAAAACACTTGGATAATAAACATGGGCCAATAGTGCTGGATCGCTTTCCAKGGTTGAACTCGGGTTGCTTAACACAGAGGCTGGAAAGCAGGGAGTGCACGTCTTCCTTGAACATCAAATGGCCACAAGCCACCTCAATACCATGATTTTAGAAGTCATCCCACCAATTTTAGCTTCCTTTTTGTACCTAATCCAAGGTAATTGCTCCAAACTACAATTTTAAATTCACGGTGTACCCAAAAATGCTTCCAAAACTGCTCTGTGCCGATACTGCTTTCTGCCTCTACCTTGCRCCTTCATGGGGGTGCTTGTTCAATGTACCAACCGCTGGGCTTTCTGCCAGCAGAACTGCTGTTAAGTGGAAACATATGGCCTACACCCTGGAGAGTCACTTTCAACACTCAAAACATGAGCATCATCAGCTTKCCTCTGTTTGCTAATTTATGTGGCAAACAAAACTTCCAAAGTGGCATTTATTGACGTGATCAAAAGCCTGTCGCTAACCGACACGCTACGAGAAGCCAGAGTCTCCCAAGCTAGAACATCACTTACATTTCATGTCGCTGCTAACTTCTTTTTCGGAAAGAGCCTTGTCGTTGCTGGGCTCCGTGGGGGTCTCTTCGTTGTCATCGTCTGCTTTGTAGCTATCGTAATAGTAATCACGATCTTCTACCACATCCTCCTCCTCCTCTTCCGCTTCATCCTCTTCATCCTCCTCTTCCTCCTCCTCCTCCACAGCTGTCCCTGTGAAGTCTTCTACACCTGCCTCTGTTGGGAACTCGCTGAAGGGATACAGTTAAATTAGGAGGATAAAATTAATGCTAATCACTTKGCAGCCAACCTTGCGTGCACTAGAAAAACAATACTCTTTACATCTGTTGCAGACACAAGAAATGGGAAAATGGCTTCTTTTCAGTAACTGAAAGTCTACAATATTTAGAGGAGGCTCCTATTGCAGCCACCAGACAGTCATTTTGATTGGCTGAGGATCAAAGGGGGAGCTGTTTAAATCCTCCCGTAACAGGAGTGCTGCAACTTGTCTTCCTGAAAGGCCTTTTCACATTTGGGACACTTCTCTGGGGGTTCAAAAACACAGAAATTTGCCTCTGTCCTCCCCACAAGAGAGGCACCGTTTGAGAAGGGTAACGGCAGCTTCCAAAACACATTTGTTAACTCGTATGTCAGTAAGAAGCCTACCTTTTATAAAGGTCGTAGTCTTCATCCTCATCTTCATCCTCTTCCTCTTTGGAAGGAGCTTCATTGGCGGCTTTGGTCTGAGGGCAGCACACGTACTCGGTGCCGTGGAACTGGTCCACCCCGCAGGGCAGCAGCATGCCGTAACCGTGCAGGATCATCCCTTTGGTCAGGCAGGCCTGGAAGAGCAGCACGTTTATGTCCAGGGGATCTGAAACCTGCTCAGCACACGCCGAACCCCAGGGAGGTCTCAAAGGAGCCATTCGGGGGTTCCTGCTGCTGGTTTGTCAGATCCACCCCCTTAAAAGCACTGAATTTTCAGCCTGGTTAAGCTCTTGTGAACACAAGGGAGCAAGAGCTTGAAAAGAACAAACCCTTGTTTGCTGTTTGGATTGGCCATTTCATTAACCTTTCTCTCCCTGTATTGGACTAAGTGAAAAATTATTTAAATGGACTTTATGTCAAGATCATTGCACCAGTTGAAGGAGAAAATCAATCGGATAAATCAAGCAAAAGTCAAATGTGAATTGTGAGTAGGCAGCACATTAATGCATTTCTCTTAACTAAAGAAATACAGGGTTTTATGAGGTTAGAGGAAAAAAAAGGAAGTAAAAAAGGCTCTTATATGCATCAGCTCTCCTTAGAGCTTTGCTTTAAAGCGTCGATGTAAAAATGATCCAAATATTTCCAGAAAAATTCTCAAACTACGTTGAAGGAAATGGTTTTTAACTTTGCTTTAATGTTTCAAGACATTATCAAGTTTCTTCATTAAAAGGTGAATCCTACAGCAGAGACTTACGGAATCAAGACAGGATTTTGCTCCCTCAAAATTAAAAATATAGGAAACTCTAGCTGGCACTTCTTTCTCATCTCATCTTTACTACCACTGACAGTGGAATTTAARCATTATGTTGCTGTTGCTAGAGAACAGAAAACATGTAAATTTAGTCCGTATTACCCCCAGTTGAAATGAGTGTGCAGAGAATTTGTAACATTTTTACCAGCCAGATTAAAAAGAGGCTAGATTTATTCTGAGAAGATAATCTGCCTCTTATGTAAAACCTCCACTGAACAGTCACAACAAATTTCATGTTGCCCCCAAGCAAGCTCTCAAAGCCAAGTAAATCCCCAGCAGTAGCTACAGCACTGCAAAATGGGCAAGGAAAACACRAAATATCCTCTGCCCACTCAGGTCCCTTCCCCTGGGAGGGATGGTTATAGGTTGGAGTGGCATCCCAGAGACCCGATTACACTTCCAAGCTCCATCCTAGAACGTGATTTTGGGCCAATTACTTCAGGACAGCTCTTCAAGAGCACAGAACTACTCAACTACCTGGGATTTTGAAGTCACTTTTGAAAAACGTTATGCTGCTTTTGGCCATGGTTCATAGTCTCCAACATGGGAATAACAGAGTCCAGAGATAAACCCTGGCGTGCTCCAATAACAGAGACTATCCGCAGGCATCCAAGCRGCCAGGTGCCAAATCAACTTGCTCGTCACAACAGCTCACTTACCTCTTTGGCTACCGTGTGCCAGTGCTGGTAACTTTCACAYACATCCATCCGCTCCTTGTGGAAGAACCGGCACTTTTCGGGAACCAGCAGGACGTCGCTTACAAACTCACCCACTGCAAAGCAAGAAAACATCCAGAGTTTACTTCTCCTGTCACGCACGTACAACCTCAGAAAGGAGACAAAGTCTGTGTCAGAGCTCCCCAAAGGACACTTAGCTTTAGGTGCCTTTAAGGTTTGTGTAAGGTATATTATTCTTAACGCACACAGCCCAGCTCTGCAGCTATCTATGCAAATTTCCCCAAAAAAAAGCTGTGCTACACAAAAGTGTATTCATGCTGCCTGTTGCTGTAACGGTCTGGAAGTTTTTCTATGCTGCAAATGTTATCTACRTTTCCAGTATCTGGATATCTGAGCGAGTCTTGTCTGTTTTCTTTTTAATAGTATCCAGATGGCTTGAGTCGGGATCAACTGCATCACGTTCCTCAGCTCGGACAGGCCTAAGCAAAACATACAACGTTGGAAAATGTGTAGCACAAAAAAACAGAGTAAAGCCAGAGTCAGCAAATACGTGTTCCAACATCTAGATAACCACAAYCTGACCAGCACAAGCTGGTTTTGGATAAACATTAAGGCCAGACTTCTGCTTTTGAGGAAGGTAGAACAGACTCCGAGTTAACAGGATGACCTATTTAGCCTAAATAGCCACCACAACCCTGCTCAGCGCTGACACCCATCAAATTGGTACCAGAACTGCATGCAGTATAAAAACCATTTTCAATGCACAGCCCAGAAGTCCTACCAGACACTGCAACCAGGATCCACAATGTGCATATTCTCAAAGTTGCCATTTTTTCCTTCTGTCTTCGAGATTTAAATTCCCCTTTCAGCAGTTTTAAATTAGTTATCTAGATACCCTAAAAAGATTCAGACATTTGGAGGGCTCCCTTTTTTCTTTTTTTTTTTGCAGTCCCTTAACAGGGCCCCAAAGGCCTATGAATATTTTTCTTGCACGCTGTACCCAAGTGAGAACAGAATTTAGGGACAGATTATCTSAGGACAGTTACAAGATGATGACATCAGCTGGCATTCCTCAGCATCTCTAATAAAGTAATGAGTAACATATTACTCATTTTCACTTCCTGACRTGCCTTTGAAATTAAAAACTGACCAAACTCTAAAACCAAGAGCCTGTGGTTCTTGGGTGCAAAGGGAGAAAGCTCAAACTGCCAAAAATGATAATGAATAATGAACAGCAGAGATAAAAACAGCTCTTCTCAAAAAGATGGAATCCTAGCAGCCTAAGATAAGGAACATGGAAGATTCTTGCAGTTCAGTTTGGGGATGAAAATCCATCCTACACTGGGGGTTTATTGAAAAACCCCCATCATCAGTGCCAAAAAAACAACCAAATAAATAGAAAACCTTTTCAGAGTCAGCCAGATGAGATGTTTCTATGCCATCTAATAGCGTAGCCAGGACTGTCAGCAGTTTGTCTGTTCACACCTCAGCAGGCTCAGCCCTGCTGCCATCATCCTATTGTTACCTTTATTTTACAGTTCAGTGAGAGCGCTGATGGGTTCTCCTCGGCCGCCTTTGAAATACAAAAGAGCTTTCCTGCTGGGGGGAGCCACCGCTGACAAGGGCTGATAGCAAAATCCTACCTCTGATAGAGCTGCCTTACTGCGGCGGGGAAGGCACAAGCAGCAACGGAACCAAAACTCCTCTGACTCTAACAAAAAGTCATGCTTTCCTCCCGAGACGGGTATCATCCATTTCAAACAAGCAATTTGGTCTCGAAGAGATGGAAGAGGGTTTTTTTTATGCACATGCAACTCATATCTGAAAAAACGAACTGTGTTACAAGATGGCCTGGCAAGTGAAAACCATTTGAGAGAGAAGACACCAATTAAGGCTTTTAACAGAAAGTTCGGTGCTTATCAAATTTTAGCGCAGTGTCACTAAAATCAGCTTAATTTTCAGCAGAAGAAAATGCTCGGAGAAGGATTATTTCCAAAAAAGATTACACGTTATAAGTCCACAGATCTTACTTTTATCCGTATTTCCATTGAAGCACTTAGCATAATCAGCTGGGCTTTCTAGCTGCTCAAATCTGATTTTCCACGTCTGTAAAGTGAGTGTAGCACCTTCTTCCCACAATGTATCCACACTAAATTTAGTGCTTATGAAGCGCTTCATGATCTTTCAGGGAAAGGTGTTACATGCAAGGGAATAAGTACCTCTGTATTTCTGTTTTCTGCGTCAAACTGACTCTTCAAGACAGCACAAGACTTCTTGCAAATGGTTAAGAGTTTTCCAGCAGAAAACTGGAAAAGGGATCCAGCCAGCTGAGACTAAGCTTACTACTAAGGATGCACAGAGTGCAGTACAGTGTTAGTCACAACCTTCAGCACAAAAGGTGAGGGTAAATAAAATAACCACGTTGCCTGATTCAAGTGGGTGGAGAGACACCCAAATGACCATGAAATCTATCTCCGCTTACCTAATATTCTTCCACAGTTCAAAGTGGGGACATGGGATACAGCTGCAAGAAGCAGGGCCCCTTTGAAACAACGAGGTTTAAATATAGGCAGTTGAAACAGAATAGGAATCTCTTGCCAAGACCAAAGCAGGAAGCCTGAACACACTGAGCATTTAAGTCTCCAAGGCAACAAAATATTAAAGCTCCACAAAAATAGGATCAGAGTATTAAATCCCAATGTCTTTGTGATACTCAAATACAATGGCCTTCAGGCTTTGAAGGCAGTTGCAGAGAGAAGGGGGATTTCTTTTTCACGCCAGGCACCATTATTCCAACACAGCTGTTATCAAGCTGTCGATCCGCTGGAAGGAAGGCCGAGTTCCATCTTGTGGAGGCATAAACGCTTTAGTGGAAGTTGGACGTGGAAATGGCAACCTGACATGAGGGAATGAATGGATTTGTCCCCTCTCAAAGAAACCAGGAGGTAATTCCTTGCTCCCCTGCCCTAGGACGGGCGAGTATGTCTCTACTTGGAGGACTCGTCATCACAGCACACACTCACCTAGGCACTTGTAGGGCACAACGATGTGAGTGTGGTCCTTGCACTGCTTCTTCCCTTTCTTACACCAGCTCTCGATGCTGACGGGTTGGCTGGCTTCCACGACGTTCGTGATCTGAAGGTCTGGATACATCTGTTTTTAAAAGACCCACAGATATATTTCTATCTGGAGAGGCAAAGAGAGTGCAAAAAGGCTCCTGACAAGCATCAAGGAGCCAATTCAAGATGAAACCATTGCACGTGGACACACATTTGTCAAGCCAACACGCACCTAACTGCTCAGGTTTCCTTAAGTCTCCTTTTATAACATATGAATATGACCCCCATGTCCCACTCAGGTTCTGCAGTCTAGACATGGACTTATATTTAGGCTTCTGGTACGTGACCCAAACCCAGTGGCAGTTATATCTGCCTTGAAAAATTGTTCTGAAAGCTTTCCAGTAGGAACATGGCCTGCTCTATCACTTTCTTATGAAAAARTGCATTCCTTGTGGTATTTTAGATGCTTGCCACCTCAGAGGAGTAATTAAACACCCTTTTCAAGGTCAATATGCTACAGTATCTGGAGCACAATGAAAGAAGATTACGGGTTTACAATAAGGCACGAAGAGCCTAAAAATACTGCCAATATTTAGAGGAAAATATTTTCTCAACATTCTGGCTGACCTGACCCTGTCCCCATGTCCAACTGGTTAGGACCTTGTGCATTGCTCATGTCAGGTGAGAGGTACCTCCTAACTCCCCTTGCTCCTCTCAGGCAATAATCAGCACAATAGTTCAGAGAACAGAGCTAGTCAAAAACTACTCTCCTGTGAAGTTAGTTTTCTACCGACTGGMTAAATTAGCATCCAACTCCTTAGCAGCAGTAAAGAGGTAGCATCACATGGAGAGCAAAKATCCCAAAGGAGACATCTCACCTCCTGGCAGTACTGCAGTATCTCCTCCTTTGTTCCAAAGCAGCTCTTGGTCCCCGAAGGGTCAGGTTCCCATTTCCCAGTCTGGATATTCACGTGCATATTTAGCTTCCCACAGAACATGGCAATCTGCGGCTCTGCCACTGCAAACCCTGTCCCAGCATTGGCTGCAAGGGCCTGTGAAGACAAAAAAAAAAAGCAAAATATGTTGACTGCTTAACTCAYGCAAGGCAGGACAGCTCAAAGAACCAGAGGGGCTTTCATGACTTCTTAGAGAGCTAATAATAACTATTTTCTCCTGCACGAGGCCAACTCAGAGCTTTAGGTTGTTTCTCCCAAAGCCTTCAAACACCTAAGATGGCAAGTTTMTTGCCCAGGCCTACAAGCAAAGTCAACTTCTGCAGAACCAAGCAAACAAACCAAACCATCCCAGCTGTTGAAGGGGGCTCTGCAAAACCTGTTTTCTCCCATTCAGATGGATATTTGTGCTGTCAGGTTTCAGATGCAAATGCTGTAGGACTCCCACTGTGCTCCAGCAGCCCGAGCCCCCGGCGACAAAACCCCGCGACACAGCCTGACATCCTGGTCAAACTCCAGACTGATCAATGAAAACAAGGTCAGGCTCCTTTTCTGCAACGCTGCTGCCTGACCCAAAGAAGAAAAGGGGATTCAATTAATTGCAGAGTTGCTGTTTTATTCAAAAGAGGGAAAGCGTCCCGGGAGTCGAACATCCTCTCCCTGTTTAACCGGCTTTCGGGAGGCACGGGGTGCAAAGCAGATCAACTCCCCAATCCAAAGCATTGCTAAAGCTTGGACAACYGACACACATTTCAACTGCTTCAGATAAAGCAGATGAGAAACAGCCAGAGGYCTCAGGCCACCACTGCCCCAAAGTCTCTTTTTGATAAAAGACAGCAGAGGCCACCAAACCTGCCTTCCTATTTACCCACAGCTCCTAGTTGCTAGATAGCAGGGAAAAAACAAAAAAACTCCATTAAACTGACCCCTTTCCTCCCCTCCCCTTTTACACACAAAGCCACTGCCTGGTGATAAGACTTTTCAACACTCCGAATGGGGGATCGTGCAGCGCTGAGTACACAGTGGGTGCCTGGGGAGTAAGCCCAGCTTAAAATATAAAGAGAGAGATTTCTGCCTTAACTTYGGGAAAAAAACAGCCCTCAATTTTTTTTTTTCTTAGGAACTAAATTATAAATAGCAGGTTGCCATAAAGAGAAATGTTAACTGCAAGCGGTTTCTATTTACTAACCATTTCAGCCAAGAGAAGCTCAGGAGAGCAAATCTTAGCACAGATCACGAAGTAATGAAACATCAAGCTATATATATCAGAAAGCAGCATCCATATTTGAGTCGCTAAACGCTTCCAGGTTCAAACCATTTTTCCTTCCTTATGCTTTAACAAGAGCTAAAATCTCTTGTTAAAAATCTCCTAATTTAAAAACCCCCCAAGGAGGGGGCTAACCTTTCATTTACACGTTGGCGTTGAAGAAGTATCGGCCCTGAAGTCCGGTATCAAGCCACAGTTSTGCCATAAACACCAACTTTTATTTGTTGTCTTGGAAGGAAAAGGCAAAAGCAGAATGATCCTTTACAGCTCTACGCTCACACACCTTATAAAAGGCATGCACCATAAAGTATGTTTGCTACATTAACCCTAGCAAGAAGAGCACGGTGCATCCAAAGAGAATAAAACGTGTGTCACGAACAGTTGGGACATCATTAACGTGGCCTATCCTTGACATTCCTTTTCTTCCAAGCCAACCTAACGAGCGTGTACCATGCCGGGAGGCAGGAATGTCCACRAGTGCTCCATGCATAACAGCCCGGGGCCTGTTCAAACACATACCAACCCGCTGAAGTCACGACCGCCCCGTATTTACACACTTAGCTCCTGTTGATTTTTGCTGGCTCGCTCCGGCTTGACACCTCGGCAGAGGTGGCCCTCCTGCTCCGGGGATTCCTCAAATAGTTGCCCTGGCTACCGGCGCCTGCAAAAGCCCCATTCAAAGCTGCACAAACGAGGCTAATTACTTGCTTGATTTCATCACTTGTAATGGCACGGAAGAAATCTTTTCTTGAATCGCACGGCTGAGTACGTTAATGAACTTTGATATAGAGAAGTCAAACCTTTGACCCTCGGCCTGCAAGATAAGAGTTTGGAGGAATTTTCYGGTTTTTAACTGATAATTTAGCATTTTTGTCCCGTTCTAACTGTAATAAGAGAGCAGAGAGCAAAGAAGAACTTAAAATATAAGAGTGGAGGCCTCACCTTTGCCTCTGCTACAAAAGAAAATTCCCTCAAGGAGTTTTTGGGTACAAGTATTTCCTATTTCCTACTCAGTGGCCTTCAGTATAGGGGAAAAAAAAATGGAGAGCACATTTTTGGGGGGAATTTCCCGGCCTTAAATGGAAACAACCACATCTGGGTAGGGAGCAACTGGGAAATCTCATAAAAAAGTCAGCAGAGAGAGCTCAGTTCTGCACATCTTTGGTGAGCACTATTTTACTATTAATATAACCCAAAACATGAGAATGAGACAAATGTTATTTGGAGGGAGTGGGAAAAAAAAAAGTGTTATATAAACCATTCCCTTCCTTACTTGCACTTGAATGTACAAGATRCTTTGTGACAAATTCCTATCTGCCTTCTGGTATAATTCTGTAATCCAGTTTGCTTTCCAAGAGCAAAAAAAGAAAAAAGTATTTAATTCCATAAACACATAAATCTCCGGTCAGTTAATGTCAGTTAAATTCCTCACCCTGTCAGGCAGGGCCTGATTTACAGCCCCAAAACACTGGAATTCAGACCTCTAAATCTTGCTTGTCTCTGATGGAAGTGTCTCTGCCTAAGTGACCAGTCTGTGATTTACTACTAACCTCTTCAAGCAGCGACAGCARGTTCGATGGGGGCAACCTGGTCAACCAGATCTGGATGCTCAGTTGAAAAATAACTCCAGAAGGAAAGGGAACTTTTTAACCCAAATCAGTCTTCCAATCAGGATCACTATGTGCCTAAACTAACCACCAGACTGGGCTGCATGAGGAACCTGGATGGGATGGCAAGCTTGTTCTTGCAAAGAATTTGCCAGCTGCCTTTTGCCAGAGCCGATTTCCATCCATGAAGCTGGGAAAGGGTGTGAGAAACAACAGCCTGGCAGAACCAAACCCCCATTTTAGTCCATTTTGCCCTGCAAAAGCATCTGGAGTCTCCCAAGGCTCTTGGAGCAAATGCAATCCTTTAAGCTCACACTTCCCTGTGAATTCCAGCCGCGGAGATCACAGGGTATGGAAATACCATCTGCTCCCTCCCATCAAGGCAACACACGTGTAAAAATACCTGTCCCTCTTGCCTTACTTTTCCAGGATTTGGTAAACCTCATTCCAACAGATCTTTTGGAGCAGGCTGCCTTATTTAATGGAATGTTATTTGGGAAAACTTTCTGCCAGGCTACTGGGGACTCAGAGTAGAAAGGGGATCAGAGTTGCTCTTCAGCGAGGGGAAAAGGTGCTCATTATATATTGTAGAAAAATTAGTTCTTGAGAGCAAAAGGATATCTGCAAAATGTCCAATTTAACTACATTCATCTGCGCATCGTCCAAATTAACTTCATTCTGAATTGTCAGCGGGGTTAAACGTTCCCGTAACCCTGCTCAGCTGATCAGATTAGCCAAAATATGAGAGTTTATTGCAGTAAAACCAGAGCAGGAAGGGAGCTCAGCAGGAAATCTCAGATTCACCTTTCTGCTGAAGAGCYGTTCCCATAACGTGCTGCTTCGAAATGCAATCTTCAAATACACCCTACGCAGCTAAATTGCAATTGCCACCTGCACTTATCAAAGGGCCCATTTCCTATTCGAGCGCCACCCAAAGGTGTCACCACCGCAGCCCGGTGTCCTGCGCCAGTGTAACACCCACATATAAAATGAGATCAAACTCCCTTAAGTGCCCCACGGAATTTCTGAAGGGAACGCTTAAGATTCCCCTGGTTTGGGGTTTCTAACTTGTAAACACGAGCAGAGCTTCCAATTTGTGTCTGAAATTGTGTTTCAAGCTTTTGTTTTTCTTCTCTTCCCTTCCTGCTCRCATTCATGGGATAGGTGGCTTGAACCCAGGAAGGCTAATGAATGTCTGACACAGCAGGCAGTAAATCTACAGCCTAGCAGCTCATCCTAGCTTTATTGCTTTATTTTTTTTTAAATTGCTGATAATTACAATAATGCACATGGGCAGGGGGCCAAGGCAGGAAGAATTATTGTCTGCAGGCAGATCTGGTGGGAGCTGATAATACCGGCCTGCGTTTGCTTTTGAATTTCAATGGCAGAAATCTCAGTAAAGCAGGTTTTTTGGCTTCCTTTAACTGGCTGGAAGAGGTGGAGTTCTCATCTGCTCGGCCTTTATTGACTTTTGGGGGAGGGAATTTGGAAAATGGGAAGCAAGTGCAGGAGCTTGGGCACTGTTTAAACATCTCTCTTSACAGTCTTGAACACCCAGGAGCTTGGAAATGCTCAGGTTCCTACTTTTATAAGGACCAAAAGGAATCATAGCACTACTTGAGCTCTACTGCTTTTACACCCTCTTTTTTGACAAAGAGAACCTAGGTGARATTAGGGCACACACAGGCTGGACCTATTTATTACCAGGCTAAACTAAGGCACAAAGTTAAGTGACTTGCCTAAGGTCACCCCCAATGGGCTCAGCCTGGCTTAATCCTCACCCCTCATTGCTGCAATCTCTGTCAACTCACTCAGCAAGTCTAATTATTGGGCACCTGAACCACAGGGACTCAAGACGTCTTGTCCTCTTGCCAGTGAGTGACTATTTCACTGCAAGCTGATGTCAAACTCTGAAGAATTCACTTTGAAGAAGTCACTCTWCCTAAAAAGAACATCTAGCTTTATCTGCTTAGATAAAGCAACAACACCCTTCAAGTTCAGATTCAAGTAAATTCAACAGTACCTTAAAAATTAAGGAAAAAAATGCAACAAACAAAAACATATTTTGGCTTCATAGATCTAGAAGCTCATTGGGAGCTTCACAAAAAAGCCTGCAATGAAGCTACCACCATATAAATCTCCACGGATTGCCCTGTAAAGCCATGTATCTAATCAGGCTAAAACACTGAGATACGAGTGCAGAGATGGGGTTTTTATCTAAAACCCAACCATGTCAAGAATAAGCAAGAAATTCAATAGTTTATATTAGCAGAATATCAAGAGTCTGAAGTGGGAATGAAAAATACGGACAAAAATGCAAATGGGAGAAAAGAGAAAAGTTTGCAGCCCAGTTTGGTTTTGGCAAGAACCATTTGTACGCGACTGCAATTGTTCTGGAACATGATAAACTACTCATTTGGTAACTTAAAGTCTTGCAGTTAGGCTACACAACAAAATCCCTCTAGCAAACAGGACTAAATCAACAGGAATGGCCCTACCCATAGGGAAGTTTTGCATTCTCCACCCTCAAACCCTCAATCTTCCGAAACACTAAGTTCCCTGGCAAGTCTGACCTGCAAAAAGTCCAGATGAAAGGTGATACTTGGAAGAGGAAACCATGATGTTTGAACATCTTGGCTTCCCAAGTCATGCTAATGACCTTCTTTCAAAAATAGGAAACCCAGAGCTCAAGTATAGAGCTGCTTTAATCTCTGCTGCCACTCCCTGAGCTTTGCCAAGCATATGTTAGGCCAGACCAAAATTAACAGGCTMCCAAAAAACCCATAAATGTCAGTGTCCAAATTGGGGGTGTTTTTATACTGAACATTTTTAAAGTTTGTCTGAAAGCTTTACAGATTAATGGTACGGACTACGGGTCAATGAAAATAGTCAGTAGAGAGTACTGAAAATGGATAATTTTTAACTCTAGCACTTATTAAACATACATTTAAGAAGGAATGCAAATTGAAATTAAGACAAAATCTTCTCTTCACACACACCCCTGTTCTTCCTATCACTATTCATTCTGAGAACTGCTCTCAAATTGCTAGGGAACATCCATCATGCCATACTTCACATCACCGTTCACACGCAAAAAAAAAAAAAATTCTCTATTCCAGGAACTTTTAACATATATAAAAAGCAATGGGCATAAAAAGCATTGTTTTAAGAATGCCTACTGTGGATGTTTCAGGATTACTATTCAGATACTGGGCTTCTACCTATCCGGAAAAGTTCCAACACGCAGATTTAGCAATCGAGCAGCAGAGAGGGGTCAAACGCCAGCACCCCTCAGGTAGTGCCAGCAGTAGGGTCGGAGCGATGGCTTAATGGATTTCCAGCTTTTCCTCTTTAAAAGCAGGACTGACTAATTTAGTAGCGTTTTATTTCTGAAGCATTAATTTATCAGAGGGGGTTTAATAGTCRCAGCATCAGAGCAGGGCTAGGCCAGTGTGCTGGAACTCTAATGGACATCTGAAACAGTTACTTTAAGGGAAGCAACAGATCGGCCCTTAGAATAACTGCTTAATGCTATTAGAAAATTAAGGAGTAATTTATAGCGTAGAGAAAAGCCGGCTGGCTTCAGATCCCCTCTACCAATTTTGCTGGCCCAGAAAGCCGAGTTTGTTCACCAGGAGCTAGCAGAGAACCACAAATATTTCAAGGCTGTTGTTGTAATAGTTAATGGACTGTATAGGCCCACTAGCTTTTGTATGTTAATTTTATAGCTCTTTGGTTTATTAAGTGGCACTAGATTGTGCAGCATTGCACAAATGCAACGCTGGGGGGAAGATGAAGCTGGATACTTCAGCCTCATGCCCAAGAACTGGATGTGGGAGGTAAGTTTCTAAAAAAATAGGGCACTTGAGGAAAGTCTTTGAAGCACAAAGCTGTTGCGAGCCTAAAGTTTTAAGGGAAACCTGGAAGCAAAGACTGGAACTGAAACAGAGGGGTGAACTGCAGCGTTTGAAGAACACGCAGAACAGCTTCAGATAAATCAGTTCTGCTTTCAGAAAAGGAGGCAATATCTACAGCGAACTACCATACCTCAAGAAAAATGCCACTTGAAGGTCTCAAWAAGAGGCACCCCAACTGCTTTTCCTTGGAGGAACTTTTCTGCCTGCTCAGATGCTTCTCGTCCAACACGCTGCACACTTGAGTGCATTTACCTTGACCGAGAGCCAGCAAGAACTAWCAGTCAGCTGTCAAATGCAAGTTTTCCTTTCCTTGAGCCTACAGTCCGACACGGCTGGCAACGGAAATGCTGACTTAACACGTAAATCCCATGGCTAGCGCAGCAATTGGAGGGCAGATTGATCCCAGTATCGATGTATCAGGCCATTCACCATTTTCCTAGCCATGGGCTGAGTAGTTTCAATAGGTTTTTTTGCAAAGTCAAAGGAGGAAAAGGTTGCAGAAAGTTATGACCCCAGAGAGTGATGGTTGTATTTTTCATTCGGTGCCTTTTGACCCACTTAGGCTTTTTAGACTTGGCAGGAATACCAAAGAACAACTTTCTTCTTTGGGTTCACTACTTGTTTCCCAGTGGCTCTCCCCACTGCAGGAAGGCCCCTAAGGTTCACTGCAGAGCCCAGGTGGTTCAGAGGGGTTTTTTTACTCCCCATTCGCCCTGAGCAGACAAAGCAAACAAAAAAGGGTTTGTGCACAAGACAATAGGCCAAGTCAGGGCAAACTCAGCACCAGTTTCGTCTTTCAGCAAGCTGAGCATCTGAAATTTGGCTGGAGTTGGAGACGTTCACATCCTGACACACACCAACAGACTGTGTCACTCCAGAATGTTCAGTCTGTCTGCGTGCCTTTATTTGGTATTTGACACGACATGTGCGGTAGTTTGCAGCTTAATGTTAATAAAGACTGTTTTAATCCTCTTTATCATGGCAGAATAAATCTTAAATGTGAATCTGAAATGTTAGTCTTCCTTAATGCCAYGCTGCCAAGCAAAGGATCTGGTAGGAAAGGGACAGAGACCTAAAGGACTTGGAGAGGATCTGATCAGCTGCTTGCTGTCTARTGCTGTCTCTCTCAACCCGAGAAATAAAGACATTCTAAAGCAAAAGGGAAGCATTTAAAGTCATTAATGCACCTAAAACACTGCACATAAAACAGTAGTATGAAATCTAAGGCCAGTAATACAGCCCCTTCTTGTGATTACTCCTAGTGTTTTTTCACAAACKCAAACATAATTTAAGACCTACAACAAAAAAAGCTGTTAAAAGCACAAGCATGGAGCCCGAAGAGGAACCTAAACAAATCCCAAGCTGTGATTTAAGCCATAAAACCAGCTGCGGCCAACACAGGCCTAGAGGAATGCAAAATATTATATTGCATCGAGGCTGCGCTCTGGCAGGCCATTCATCTTCTGCCTTTGTTAGTGCTAAATTGCTTCCGAGAAAGCGGCTGTTGCCCTACACAGAAGATCCACATACTGAGCAGCTTTGTTGCAGAGCAAGTATTGATGCAATTTGAACAAGACAGCATTTAGCAGGACTGACAGAAGGAGGAGGGGCTGCAGCACTTCTGCTGTTTGTTGTTAGAGCCTGAAATTAGCCCCTTCCAATCGCTTGGCTATCACACGAGGAGATTTGCTCCAGACCAGCCCCAAGCTTCGCTCATTCACAAGGACACCTATATTTCCCTTTACRTCCCTGTCCAAGGCTTCACTCGGCCTGTTGTGAAGACTGGTTCTTGCAAAACTTTCAAGCTTCTCGGTGGGCTAGGCAAAAGCTAAAATGTTGAACTCGAATCTTGACACCTTTTCGTTCTTTTGGCGTTTCTAAATGCGTATGTGATCTCGCTACGTAAAAGGAAGTAGACATCAAATTCAATTTCTTCAGCAAGGGCTTTGATAAATTATGCAGGGAAAGACTCGCCTTCAAACGCCGATAGACCCACTGGGAGCTCAAACCACAGGTTTGAATCAACATTCTGCATTTAATCTTTTGAGAGGAATACTTAGCAGATTAAAGCAAATCTGGCCCTCTCTATTTCAGGCCACAATTATTGTAAAACTACCAGGGTAAGAAGTCAGCCAGGATGCAACCAGCACTCGCTATTAGGGAATTAGTGTAATCAATGAAGGTTGCTCTAGGGYCATTTTAGGCAAGTTAGCACCCCAAGATGAACAGGGAAGTTGAAACACACCTAAAAAGCCCAGGCTCAGACCTGATAATGMGTCACACCAAGTCCAAAACCAAAAAAGGAGAATTTGGTCATKAAGAGCTTATACTAGAGGTTACCTTATGTCTAAGCAGAGACTCGCGCTCTGAATATACAGTCCAAACCCCCTTGAAATCTTCCACTAACGCATAATGTTCATTGTATTGTATGGCATCTGCATAATTTCTTTCTGTTGCTGTCATTCCACATCAGAATTAGTARGATTCATCAACCCAGAATAAAGGATGGACAATTTGGTGGGGAGAGGGGTCTAAAAACAATGCAAGAGCCTTTAARGAGAAGATTAAAAGTGAAAGCTTTAATTTCGATTAATCATTGCAATATTGAAATTAAACATGGACCATGCCCTGGAAAATCCCAGGTACTTTACCAAGCTAGGGCCGCAGCAGATCATTTTGTTTTAGCAGAAAAATAAAACTTCTTCCATTGCAAGAGCAAATGACACTTCAAGAGCAAATACCTTCCACAGGAGCAAAAGACACTGACCAACACCTCAAAATACAACCTGAGCAACAAGCTTAATGGAAAGAAGAYCCAAACAAGCAGAGGAATCTTCAACACTACTGTTATTTAAACAATCCTTGTATAGCTGACTGCTATTTTACCTGATCTTTTGGCCAAGAAGTCACCACTAAGGCAATAATTAACATTTGTAAACKGAAACTTCACTCTAAGCTACTGTTACAGGCTGAAGGAGGCGCTTCGAATCCCAACCCAAGCTTTTTATTGGGTGTCTCTCCCTTCCCGTGTCCTTGACCTGAGTCAGAATATACTTTCTACTGCCGTAATTTTGTTATAGAGAAGCTTATTAGGTGAAATGACTTAAGGGTATCCCTGTCACTGAGCCAAAGCCTAGAATCCCCATGCTGAAATGTGGTTAGCATTCACACTACACCTTTGTGCTGTACCACACATTAGTCACACCATAAATGGCTTAGGTGACCCTAAAACTACTGGTGACTCAGTGCCTTAACTCAGAATCACAGTGATAAGGCACTTAGGTGATTTATTTATATATACGTAAGTGTATATTCATCTATGAAGCTATAAAATAAAGGAAGATGGTTTCAGAAGAGAGTAGCTCCCTGAGAAACTAAACTTGACTCCAGATGCTTTCCTGGCACAACTGGGAATGAAGTGTCAGCTCCTTTTCAGTTGCGGCATTTTCAGACTAAATCTCACAGGCAATTTAAACCCTTCCTATCCAATGCCTTGATAAACTGAACTCCAAGTCATTGTTTCATACTGATTTTCAGTTCGGTGTCTGAAAAGATGGAAAAGAAAAATCAAATGCCAAACAATTATTGATTTTGTCCCTTCTCTGAAGTTCATGCACTGCACAGAATAACAACTTCAGTCCCCACTTCATAACCCAMCGATGCATCTAGCCAAAGCAACGTGCTGCACTGCCTATTTTCAAAGAGATTTTCAAAGGTTCAGAACAAGATGAACACCCACGAGATCGGTGCTGACAGCAGAAGCGCCTACAAAAAGTGCATTTGACAAAATGTCACACCCAAAGTTCACCTATATACGAGTCTATCTCTCAAAAATGAAGTACATGGTTCTTTTTGCCACAAAATATCCACGGTAAYGCTGCAAAATGAAGAGCTGCTAAGCAGCTTAGCTGCATGCGTATCTGATCAGGTGGACACCCGATTACATAAAGCCAGGCAGGCTACATTTTGCTGCTAGAAAGATTAGGCTAACGCCATTTGCAGAACATTAGTACTTCCAGCATTCGCCTGAAGTCAGAAGAAAACTTCTTACAACAGCATTTAAACGTGCAGTAAAARGATAAATAGGGAAAAGTTATTCGGGGACTTAAATGTTTCAGAGGCTCCGACTGCATAGGCTGAAACCCAATGGCACCAAGTGGGACTGCAGGTACAGAGTAAACATCCAAGGAATTGCTTCAATTTGCAAAATGAAAGCAGTTATGAGCAGAACCTGAAATGCCAGAGTGTAGAAAACAGAGGTAAAAGCGTTCTTGCTGTAACAGAAGAATTAGGAAATCGAATACTGCTCTTGCATTTTACCTGAAAAACATTGCTATTATGGCATAAGTGCATTTGTGCAAGCAGATGCTACAGTCAAAATTAGTTATTTTTACAAGATTTGATCTGTGTGCCTCCAAAAGGTTGGCGCACAGGGAAAAAACAAAGTCAATATTTTTACAGGAACATTTCTACAGAAAAGAATGCAAGTGGTATGTAGAAGGGAAACCCTATGTTAATCCTTCCTTGCACTAAACAATGCTGATGAACAGACAATACGTTAAAAAAAAATGATTTCATCCATTTGCAGGCAGCTATAGAAGAGAATTTCTAACAATCCTCAGGAGTTGTAGTGAATATATCAACAGAAACATTTAATCCAATGCACAGACACATTAATGCCTAAAYACTGCTCCAGAGTGGCCATAAGTAGATGCCCTTATGCATTAAAAGCAAGGAGAGACGAAGGCCTCTGAAGAGCAGYGGGTACCTTCACGCAGCATCTTATRATGCAGCAGCAATTCCAGAGCCTCCCTGCAACGTCTGGTTTGTTTTAATTTTCCCTATATGCATCTGTATCTCAAAAACTCCTTTCTTTAGGCTTCAAAAAGACCCGAGACACAACTGCTTGCATACAAGAGCTTAAGGGATTTCCTAATGCTTCCTGGGAAGGTGAGTTTGAGGAATAGAAAGCAAAGGCCGCATGCAAGGCTGGAATTTTCCCGAGCTGCTTCTGCTCAGGACTCGAGCACAGAAGTGGAAATTTCCCCTAGGTGGAGTTCTTTGTTCAATGCAGCAGGCAATTAGAAGTCCCCAAGGTCTGCAGAAATGGCACAAGAGCGATATTTCTGGTGGTGAAAATTTAACTGTATCAGATAATAACTATGACACGAGCTGCCCAGCTCTGCTCGAAGGCAGCGCGGCATTTGCTTCGCCCCAAATCTTGGTCATCCAAAACAAACGGGCGCTGGAGAGCTTTGCAAAAAGGCCACTAAAACAAATATGATTTCAATTTGATCTCGGGCCTGCATGGCCTCAGATTAGATTATACACAAAGGTCAAGTGATAAAAAAGAAAGTTTGCGTCTTTAGAGGCCTCGAGGGCACCGCACAAGCAGTTTATCATCGGAACACTGATCAAATTAGAAGAGATTATTTTCTTTTGGCAATGTCCTATTTGTAGCTCTTACAGCCTCACAAGCCAAACACRGGGACCACTGAATTCAGCCATAACCTTAGGACATCCTTTACTGTAGGCAGAAAAGAAYCATTAACCAGTGGTCCGAGGGGTCCTCTAAGCTCTTATTTTCAAATTTGTTTGGAAGAAATATAGTCGAGCCTTATCTGCCATCAACACATGACAGCCTGGGGGGAGAACCAGTGACAAGCCCTCGGGAACGCCCTTTTCAGCATAAAGGTTTATATAGCAATAACAACAACAAAAATAACCTAGGCCACTCCCTGCTTCTGCGAGCAGAATAAGAAAAACAAATTGTAGGAGATAAGAAGATTACTGGGTGTTCTAGGGACAAGGACTGGGAGCTAAGATAATCAAGTGAAAGAAAATCCACCTAATGGGACCATGCCAATTCCACTAAACGAATAAATGCAGACGTTGCTATGGGTTTTTCTTAGCTCYGGTACAATTTAAAGTGTCATCTTTACAACTAAAAAAAATCAATCCCTTAGGTATTTTCCATCACATTTCCTGATGCCTTCAACCATCACAGCAAAAAGGAGCAGTAACCATTTCACTCCGAGTTTTGCAGCCAGATATCGCTCTGGAGAAACCCTAGCAGCACTAAATMAATCCTGCAGTTCCTCACAGACAAGATAATAATAAAGGAGGCAGCACAGAAAGAGAAAATTGTGGTTTTTTGGATTTTGGGAGACTTATTTTTCAAGAAAGAGGTCGGCATTTTATAATACAGGGCCACGAGCAGGACCAGCTTCCAGGAGGGATGCAAAAAGCAGTATTGAATTTGTCTCGGATGTGACAGAGGAAGTGACCTAGAGTGGGGAGAGTTTCTAAGCAGGTGCAAGAGATTAGATTAATGCCGCCAGGAAGGTCCTTTACCACCAAGCAACCTGATCTTGGCATTAGCTCAGCCTTACCGAGTCTTAAGTTATATTTCTTGCAAAACAACCTCAGGACAAGTTCTTCTGGAGACATTTATGGTCACGTTCCATTAATTTATAGGGATTTAATTGAAAGACTGGCACAAAGCGGGTGGAATATCATTCCTTAATAGTAGCTGAATAAGCCGGCAAAGAAGCCATCGACCGCACCAATTTCACTGAACATCTATTAGAAATACTAAAGAACCGTGTTTATTGTCATTTAGTAATTACAGGCAGCTTAGGGCTTCAGATTTTGGTATCACGCTGAGGTAGCTGCTCTGCCCAACCAAGCTAATTAAATCCTACTGCAAACTGTGAAATCAAACTATTCACAAGCAGCTACGAGYCTGGTCTTTACCCAACTCCAGACACTCATCCATACAAGGCAGACGCAGCAGTTTGGCTCCAACCAAGGTCCAGGCTTCGATTATTAAACGCTATTTATCCGCAAGGCTCGAAGCTCAGCAGGAACTTTGCTCTTTGACCATAGCTGGCGGGTTCCAGCATAAAGATTTTAATTGCCAGGATGTTTTACTGCCTGCCTTGTTATATACCTGGCCGGATTAGACGAAGTTGGATAAAGCAGCAAGTTCCTCACCACCATTTCTCAACAGGAATCACGACAGTCGGGCGATTTCTACATTAAATGCACTGGCTAAAGTAACAGTTGAGAAGGAGAGGTTTATTTGGGGTGTATGGAGCAGGCAGCAGCCAAATGGATTCGTTTGGGYGAGGTTTTCCCCCTCTGAAACCCCCTCTCTGCTGTTCTCCCAGGCTTCTAGAGCAATCTGGAGCACAGGGCGCTTGCGACGGTGCCAAGAATGCAGAGGTCGGTCCCTGGGAACGCAGGTACCTCGGGGAAACGAGGCAGCAAATCCCAATCTTTGCCCAAAAGAGAGGCCTGCACGAGGGYTTTACCGCGGGCAAGGTGACAAAGATCCCTCCAAAAGGGGCTTTTAGGGGAATTTTTTAAATTWTTTTTTGGCAAGGATGCTCCATCAGCTCTCGGCCATTCATTAAAGCCACCTTGGCGTCGTTAAAGCCACCTTGGCCACGCACCTCGCCGCCTTGCTGGCGCCGGGGGGCGACACCAGCCCCTGCCGCTCCATCCTCCCCCTCGGGAGGAGGAGGAGGAGAGGGAGGCGCAGCCCAGTAAGATGGCGAGGGAGAGGAGCCCCCGCTCCGCTCCCCCATGGCCACACAGCGCCCGCAGAACAAGGTCACCGCGGAGCCGGGCGGGCTCCAACGGCCRCCCCAACGGTCACTCGTAACGGTCACCCGCAACGGTCGCGCCTCAGTGGCCGTTCGCAGCGGCGCCCCGCGGCCCGGAACGCCGGTATCACGTACCTCGATGTATCCGGCGAGCGCTGGGGCCGAGGCGGCGAGCGTCAGGAGGAGCAGCAGGGGGAAGCGCAACGCGGAACCCATGGCGGCCACCATCCGCCTCCGCCGCCGCCCAAAGCGCTACTGCGGCCTCGGCGCGGCGCCGGGATCCGCCTCGCCAAGCCCCGCCCCCGCGGCCCGCCCCACGCCCAATCAGCGCCCGCCCCCGGAGGAGGGGCCAATGGCGGGCGAAGCCGCGCCCACCGCCCGCGCGCGGCCTCAGCGGCTCCGCCCACGGCTGGGAAATGGCCGCTGGGCATCGGCTGAAGAATAGGGACCGGGGGCGGTTTTTTGGGGTGAAAAATTCATCTTTAAGGGTTTTTTCTTCCTCCCGTTTTGGGGAGACACGGGGCTGTATGGGGAAATGGGGACTAAAATCCCCTGTTCATCCCCTCCCCTATTATTACATTTCATAGACTAAAAGGCTGAGAAAAACCTTATTAATTTGCCTTATTTCTAAGGTCTTAGTGCTGAGAATGTCCCACTCAAACCAAGGACCACAGAGCACCCCTCTTAATGTGACAATAGCTTCAGCACCCCTTGGTTCCAATGACATTGTGTGTGTGTCCCCCCTTTTTGCCTTTTCCACAAAAAAAAATTTAAAAAAATTTAAAAAATAAATTGTGGTAGTTTGAAAGAATAAAGGCCATCCCATCCCTCAGCATTGTCACAAAAGTCATATTACCTACACATCTAAATACTTACTACCTCGTTTTTGCATGAAAATACACTTTTTACACACAGCTGGTAGGGAAAAAGATCCTTGTACAAAACGTCACCTATTTATTAAGCATTTCAACCCCGACTTCCCCATTTCTTAGTGTCTTACACGGGCTACATTCTGAAACTGTGGAAGGGAATATTGCCGGAGTGTTGGAACAGGGGTAAATCTGCCCTATGGATCAATACGCAGCCCCATTTTAATTAAAAGTGCTGCCCGGTTCACTGGTCACTTATTATAGGCTCCCTTTCCATAGTATTCAAAAGCCTTTAAATCTCTTTCACTGCAGTCCTCTGGCACATGTAATTTTCTTCTCAACTTGGCCAAATTCAGCGAGAAAATTGATTCGGGGAGAGTTTGGGAAGACTGATACATTTTAATGTAAATATTTTATTGAGCAAGAGGCATATACAAGTAAATAGCTGAGCATATTCCAAGTTAAGCTTCTTATATTAAAAAAAAAAAAAAAGAGATTTTCTCCCTCTTCAGGCAAAATAAGTCACAAGCTGCTTATAAATCCTCAGATAGAGCATTTCAGCTGCAGGTACTTTCAAGTACTACATAAGTTAATATACTTAATATTTACATAATGCTTTGTGAGTATCAATTAATGTTCACAGCTCCTCTGGGAGGCAACGCGCTTTGCCCAGTGCAGCAAGGCTGAAAATCAAGTTTATTTTCTAAGGGGCTTGTTCGACTTTGGGCTGTGCCAAGACATGAGGTTTGGGGGCGCGGCAGAAAGCGAAGGAACGAGCCGCTGGTTAAACCAAGCGCTTCTTGGYATCAAGTCACAAACACCTCGAGTAGAGAACCAAGGAAAATAYGAGGGTCTTCCCGAGGCTGCATTTCCTTGGGCACACGCATTGCTGCCAAACCTGCAGCACAACCAATTCCCTTTCCCATTCCAAGTCCCTCAGATCACCTATAATTTATATTTTATTATAGAAGAGGTTGTTAGCACAGCAACAACAAGCGCATGTACCATATAGAGCGCAGGCAACAGTTTCAAATAAAGGACTTCTACTGGAAAGCAATGGAGGTTAGGAGAGCGAGAGGATGGGGAGGAAATCAGAGCGGATGYGTTGCAAGTGCAGCTGGACTTAAAAGCAAGGACGGACGCAGTAATTGCAGACAGGAGGAAAGCCAGCACAGGAACATGKGAAAACACAGGAATATAGCAAGTGGTAGCAGATGACTTTGTGGACAATAACAAGCATTTCTGTTCCTGCTCAAAAGTGCATTTTGACAGGGGAAGCAGGACGAGTCTACCCGGCGCTATCTCAAAGATTTGACTCTTGAAGGCCATTTTCCTGCYGCTCTCTATGTGCCATGGATTTGGCTTTCACACAGTAACATCATAAGGGCATTTTTCAGATTTCTTGTGGAGAAAGTCAGCACTTTCTTCTCCTTTTCTAGGCTGAAGACAAAGCTTATCATCATCACGGGGGATTTAACGGGATGATTCACTGGTTTGGAGAGGAAGATTGCCCAAGACAAAAGCAGCAGCTGAAAGATGCTGGATCCACCATGCAGGAAAGGACATCATCCCATCCATGTATTTCAAATGGGTGATGAACCCAAGGTCACATAGTTAGCACGCTCAAGGCAGAAACAGGGAACCTGGCTGCCTTTTTGGCTAATCAGCAGTGTTCAACATATACAAACCCGGTGTAACGCTGCTCCTTTGGGGCTCCAGGCCCATCCACGACTTGGGCATGGGCAGGATCTCCAAAAGCCATAACAAGCACTTGCCCCAACACCTGGAACKCAAAGCTCAGGTTCTAGAAACACAACATAACCAAGAAACAACACTGTGGGAAGAGGAAAGGAAGGAGGGCATTGCAGAAAATTAGTTAACTCACACCCTTTTGAGCCATCACACCTTCCTACAATGGGAAGGAGGTTTCCTGCCACCCTTCTCTCTTCCAGTCTGCTTATGAAGATGGGAATGTCATTCAGCCTCTGCAAACAGTGAGGTCAGTTGTTCACACAAAGGCCAARGAAACCATTTCAATGTAAATTGAGCAGCACAGGTTGTGATAAAGAGATCACATGAAGCTTAAAAGGAATTACATACAGAACAACTGAGCATGCTTTGCACAAATATTGGCTCCTTTCAGAGCTGGGGTGTCTGCTGTCCTTGGACAYGTCTTCTCCCCACATTTGCTTCCCAGTTTTGCTCAGATCAGGCTCATTTTACTGCTGGGAAATTATACTGGGAGATTAGACTGTTCTTCATTCTGCAGAGGTCTTTCAAACGAGATCCAAATTGAAAAGTTAAAACTAGCTGCAATTCCAGAGACGACAGTATTATTGCATCTTTCATAAGAGAAGTTCATTTGTCCCACAAATGTGGGAAATATTACCTGTTTAATGGTATCATATATAGCACCGATTAAGCATTGATGCCAGGGAGTTGCTTCCAAGGAACAATTAACTTCTTTCCATCTGATTTTTGTCCTTTACTGTAAGGAAAGTTGGGAGTAAAAAGACCTTATAGACCTGGCAAGCAGAGGAAGAGATCTGATCCATGACCCAATTCTTCATTGCTGGATTACACCCCAAATCATTTCACCAAATGACACTGCAATGAACCCCACAGAACACAAAAATCCTCATGGCTTGTCACGCTGAATGACCACGGAGTCATTTGCAGCAACTTTGAAGATAAAGGCAATTCCGCAACAAAAATTCCATCCCTCCCTGCACCATGAGATCTGATTCAAAGCCAGTCAGAGCAGGCAGCAGAGACCAACCTGTGCTAACAAGCTGGTTTATGGCACCTTCAACTCGCCTCTCGGTTTTCCCCATCATTTGTTTGTGCACTTACTCAGTCTGCAAGCACCAGGGTGTGTTAAGCACCAAGACATGACACAGGCACAGCCAATAGGGAATTTTCAAGTCTAGCAGACATCCTGTGCCCATGATAGCCTTTATTTATTGCTAGGAACCGCTCTTTTGGGTCAGAAGCAYGATGCTTTCAAGCACTTATTTGTCTGCTGCACTCAAAAACAAAGTAATTCCTCAAAAAAAAAAGCCTTCTTTATTCACTTGTGCTGGGTGTGAGCATAGATGCCTGCTGTCAGGGTGACTCTAAATAAATATCAGGATACATTTCCTGTTAGAGTCATCATTAGGTGTCTCAGTTCTCAAGGACTCATTTATTCTCCCTACATCAGCAGAGAGATAGAAATATTTCTCAACCTGAAAACCCTGGAGACAAGAGAGTTGTGCCCAAAGCAACATGAAGAACAGGACCGAGAGGCTCCCGCTTCCAGTTTTGGTCACCAGGTCACATTYCAGGAAGGAGTCAAGAGTCTTGGGCTCATTTGCAGTCTAATCTTCAGCTGGGAGATGGCAGAGAAGAGGGCAGATTTGGTAATTTCCAGCTACAAGAATTCATATTAGATCTCACCCCACACCTGGGAAGGGATATATTTCTTGAATATGTATCCAGCCCAAATACCAAATGCTCCAGCATCATTATTTATGCTTTTTTTTTAAAGAGGGGCTTCATGTTTTGTACTGATTTCTTACCCTTTAAAAGATGTAATTCTTTGGAGGACTGCAAGAAACTAAGATGCAGCTCTACAGCRGCCTTTAGATTTCAGCCTTTACATTCTCTGGGCAATAAAAGAGGAAGAAACACATGTGTTTGAAGTCTGCTTTAGTTGAGCAAAGGCACACAGCAAGACTCAGCTGAGAGGAACTGTGACTTATGCAGAAAGGGCTTTTTGGAGGGGGCTGCCTACAGCTTCCACCCACAACTTASGGCCCCAGGGGGAGAGCAGCCCACTTAGCATTCTTGAATCACACTTTTGCAGAAGATGAGTCAGCCCTCAAGAGATCTTCCTCTCAACGAAGCCCACGTCGTCGTTTCTCCTGCAACTTTGCTCTTCCCGTCTCGAAAACGATGGAATTAAAAATTGGTCTTTAATTCACAACTTCGTACTATGACTTTGTCACGCACCAGAGGAGGGAGCAGCCTTGTGATCCTGCGATCCTGGATCAAAGGTCGAACGTCCTTTCTTCTCCCTCCAACCCCACTTCACAAAAACACCAACTCACAGCACCGTGTCACACAGCTACCAGCATATCCWGCTTTTTATAAGCCAAATTACAAGGCTTCTGCTGGTACTAGGCTTTCCCGACTTGTCTCGGTCATTTGGTTGACTCCCTAAGGCTTCTACCAAAATGTAGCTCATTGGCTAAGTTATATAAAGGAAGCCTAAAGCACATCACTCCATTGAGGTTTAAGTTCTCTTTAAAATGCAAATGCCTGGTAGTTAATTCCCTTTTGGGACTTAACAGCTGCATTTTAAACAGAAAATGAGGACACAAAAAATATACTTCAGAAAACATTGGGGTAGGACTAACATAACGATTCTTACATGGATACTCCTCTGGTTACACCGGCATCTTCATTTAGCTGTATTTCCATAATTGCACTCAAAATGGCTTTTGGTGACCTTGTTCCTTAACCTTCAACATGGTGCAATCTCAGCAGARCTTCAAGTGAAGCCAAAATTCCACCACATCTATCTCAAACCTGCGGATTTCGATATATTTATATTCCATCATGTCTTACAGCTAGTTCCTTCTCTGCTAAAAAGTCCAAGACCTGTCTTWTCGATGCTACCGCTGTGTGCCTCTGGCCGGCGTTGCAATGCGGCCTCTCGGACAGCCCCAATGTCCCTATGAGACCCCGTGGCCAGGCTCCTATTGTGCRACCGCACGAGAGGCCGCAGGGGGAGCCCGTCCACGGGCACTTGGAACTATTAGGTGAAAAATAAAGGGAGAAAAATAACARTCATAGGAGTTGATGGCTAAATGAGTTCTTTTTTTCCAAGGTTCTTCTCGTATCAAGAAAATTTTTAGAGTAAGGGGGGGAAAATAACGCCCATGGTAAGTTTTCTTGCTCCCTTGTCTCCAATACTTGCCAGTTTTTCAACAATTACGTGATTCACTGTTGAGTGTTTCATTATGAAGAAACCCCACRCTGTTTGGCAGAAGCTTCTTCATTTTTGTGCTGTATTTATTTTAGATACAGTAGAAGCAGCAGTGCACTTTTCAGTAATTTGAAGTTCAATATCTTTTTCTTTTTAAGCTTTAAACAGTAATAAAATTCAAACACTGCTTTATACTATCAGAAATAAATGAGGTTTAAATAAAGCCCTCACAGGAGGCAAATGAGGAGTTCACAAGCTGTCAAAATATGAGTGTGCTGATTTCAAGACTCAGTCTGCACAGAGTAATTCCATTATTTTTTACCCTTACTCCATGTTCAAACAGTTTTTGGTCCGGGAGTTTCTACAGCTTTAAAGCAGGGTATGGGGATAGGGAGATGGAAGCCAAATGGGGCATCACAACAGGGTTTTCTGTAGTTGGGATGGGAATCAGTAAGCAGAGAGTGAAAAAAGCCATTCTGGAATTCACTGCATATATTAGTACAAAAGCAGGAGTTGCATCACAACTTTTAGCCTTTAGGAATAATTGCAGAGATATAGAATGGCTCTTTCAGCTTAATATTGTATCCTGAAATGGAACAGAGTTCACTAGGGAGATGAACTCAGCCCTAACTAGCCCAAGGAGTGCAAAGGGACCTAATCATCTTAGGCACATTCCTTTCCTTTACCTTACTAAGTAACTCAGCACCTAAAACCTTTTGGGACCCTCTTACCATGAGAGGCAAAGAAGTTTCAGTGTCAAAACTGGCTGCTGATTAAATGTGCCTGCAGCTGGCAAGTCTCTGGATCAAAATTACTCTAAATTTGCTTTCTAGAAGGTACCTACATTATTACTGTCACATTCTGATAGTCAGGGCAAAGTCACTGAGCAAAGAACTTTAGAGCATTTCAAAGAACAAGGGCCTAAAATGAGAATCCTCTGATGAAACTCGCAGTTCTGGCAGGGCTGCTATGCTGGAATATAGGTTTTAAATGTAATTATCCTAAACAAATAGATTTTAAAGCACTGCAAAAATATAAACTCTACAATTCCATAATTATGGAGAAATTCTGTCATAGYTGTGTAGGAAAGCATGAGCTCAACCTTACCATGTTAAGCTGCTCTTGAAAAAAACCCCCTTTTAGGGGAAACGGCACAGAACTGRCCAGGTCTGCTCAGCTCCATCCTGTGCGGGTGCACCTGCATGATATCACAAGAGCTTTATCAATGAGAAACATATTTCCTGGAAGCAAAACGAACAGAAGAAAAAGCCAAAACAGAATGGAAGAAACTATGGAAAAAGAGAAAAAATATATAGAAAAAAAAATTATCTAGGTTATTTTTCTGTCTACTACTCTTAAGACAGTTGGAATATGTATTTTAAAAAAATCATATGTTATTTCTTAAATGAATATCCCMAAATTTCATACAGCATCAGTTACCTTAAACATGATCAACAATCCACCCAAATTCCCAGCTCCAGATGGCTCTTCCCTTGTCCTCTGGGCAGGAAATTCCCAGATTTTCCCTAGCTAGTCACAGAAGATTTTCATCTGGAGCTATCTACAACCAGACGCAATAGGTTATATCTTAGTTACCTAAGATAATACTTGTTTTTGTCAGCTTTAGAGATAAAGCAGCATTGAACTCTAMGACAGGTCTTGGGATCTGTTATATACTTATTTCATTTAATGCCTACTATTTTGCTTTAAAAATATTCAGATAGCTGTCTATGCTGTAGGTGGAATACCCTTACCTTTCACACTCAGCTTCAGAACATCCCTTCCTTTAAACTAAACCGTCACCAAATAAGCAGAGGTCTTCAATGAAGCCAATTACTCTCTCCAAGGACCCATCCAACTAAAAAGAGAAAAGTTTCTGGCAAAAATTWWAAAAAAAAAAAGTATAACCCTGATTGATTTTGATAAAACATCAAAATCAGTATTGCCTCGTACTATTGCATGGTCTTACTTTCCTAGTGCTTGTTACAAAAGCAGTTAGTTCACATAGGGGCTCAAGCACCAGAGATAACACGGCTGCATCCTGCAACAGTTGTTATTCCTAGGGAAGACTTCCTTTTTTTCCGTTTCTTAACGACAGCTTTTGAAGCCTTTCTAGTCAAAAAGAAGATTGCAATTACCATAAATAAGGACTGAAACTCTAACAACAACAACAAACTATAACAACATAGCAGAGAAGTTCATCTAAAAACTTTGCCCATAAGCTATTGACATTTGCAAATTATCAACTACAGTAGCCAGTAAATTTATAAAAACCAAATAAAAACTCACCATTTTTAAAAGAAAAATGTCTTGGATTTAGACATTACCTTGGCACCTTCATGCTATCCAGGTATGGAATTTGGGGCTTTAGGTGGCACAGTTGTCCCCCCAGGCCTTGTTATGCCTYAGGGAGCACTTAGTCCTTAGTACTTAGTATTATTGTTCCTGCTAATGCTTCTCACCACATGGGAGGGTTTTTCCTCTTGAAAAGGAGAGCTAAAGCTTTTTAAAAAGCATTCATTTCCCTCAAATATCAGCACTATTTGCTAAGGGTATTTTCTTCTATTTGCTAAGGGTATTTTCTTCTAAAAGTTCTATATAAAATGCTTTTTTTCTCCTTAAAGCTCTTGTAGACTATTCTAATCAATATAGTAGTAAAACAAGCAGGAGCCTGGAAAACATTGCCTAAGCAAAGACTCCATAGACATAGTTTACTTCCTCTGCTAAAGTCTAGGAGAGGATATGACTGCTCCCTATAAATACATCTCTAGAATAAACATTAAGGGAAGGAAAACTCTTTGCTTAAGCTACAAAACTGCAGGCACAAGGACAAATAAGCAGGAACAGGCCTTRAGTAAACGCTGCCTTGCTAATCCTTAGGCTGTGACTTGCCCAAGTCCCCTGGTCAAGGGCRTAAGAGGAAAAGCTGTGGTAGTTTTAAAGAGAATCTCTGCTTGGGTTACAGGATATGGTGCCTATAGGATGTACTGCTTGGGGTTTTTTCTCTTAAACTCATAGATTTCTAGAGATCCTCTTTCCCTAAAGAGGTTGGGTCAGGTTCATGCGATATAATCTGTTTTTCCTCTTTGCAGGGGACCTCTTAGAAGGAAATGCACTTGCGGGTCCTTTCTTAGAGAGGAGGGAATATCTGGACGTTATAAGGAAATATTTGGATTGAAGCACTGAAGCAGATGGAAAACATTTAATACTTCTAGTTCTGGTARTTCAACTTCTTAACAAGCTCAGAAACACTGAAAATCACCCTTGAGGCTTGAGACATCCTAGTCTGCTTAATGTAGAGAGAAAAAATAGCCCTTGTGTTTGCTTTGCAGCTGATACACAGGTATCTCCTACCCATGGCACCACTTCTGCACTGCTAGGAACCACCAGCAACACTCAGGCTTGAGTAAATAACCAGCTAACAAAGTCCCAGGTACTTCCAAGTGCTGCAGGGYTCATGATCCCCTGGGAAAACATGTTCCCCAAGGAATAGCTGGTCTCGTACTAAATAAAGAGCAGACCCATATGAGGGGCAGGTGAGCTGGATCGGAAGCTGAACTACATCTGTCCACTGTGGATTCCTGGGGAATGTTCCCATAAGGGCAAAGTCCTGAAATCCAAAAGTTAGGCTGYGTTGTTGCTCCTGGACTGGCTCTGTCCCACTCCAAGTTTTGTACTTAAGGATGCCACAACATGTAAAGAACGGCAAACCAAGGCAATTTTCATCAAAATCGGGAAATAATACTTTTTGGACTTAATACGCAGAGATTTCAAAGCTGTCACCAGAAGCAGCAGCCTAAATAAGAGGCACTGTAAGGGAGTCAGGAAGATGCTGCTACAGAGGAAGTAAATATCTTCCATGCAGGGATCCTTAGCCAATCCTTATCCCAAAACCTGGCATGCTCTTCAAGGGTGACTTGGTTAGCCCACCTTGTCRATGACTTGCCACGCTGTTTACCAAGTACCCTGTTAAGATTATCGAGGGATTATATAAACTATTTGAGCATCTTAAAGGAAAACTAAAGCGGTTTGGGGAGAAGAAAAAGCTCTGGGACGTGTTTGCATGGAAAGCGATACAATGGCGTGTTTGTGTCATTCTGTAGCAAAGCCAGCGTTACAATATCGAGAGCCTTCAAAACACTGGGGAGGAAGTCCCTGCAAGCCCAAATAAAAACAYGACATTTTGAAAATACCATTTTTTTCCCCCCAAACCATTCTTCCTTCGAGTTGGTTAAACATTCCTGCCTGCTCTGKTTTCGAAAAGTGCCTTTTGCAATAATTCAAGGCTGCCTTTTGCAATAATTAGCAGGTGCAAGTTAGACATGTTGCATCTTTGATTTGCATCTTCGACCTGTGTCTCTTATTGTAAAATGTTACAAAAAAAGCTTGAACTGGGCCAAGATGTGACCCTCTCATTTCTTTTATGTATGAGCAAAACAACCATTTTTTTAAGGAAAAAAAWAAGTGTTTTTCCTACATCTTTAACCAAAATTTCCCCTTATTTCCCGACGGGCTGCGGGGTGAAGGGGCTGCAATAACCCCCGCCCTGCAGGGGGCGCTGCTCGCTTGGCGCCCCCCACCGCCTCCCTCGGTAGAAGGGCGGGGCGCCGCGATGAGAGGCTCGCTCCCATTGGCCCCAAGGCCGCCGTCGGAGGGGAGAGAGGATGAGAGCGCCGCTCTGATTGGCGGAAGGTAACTTGGGAGGGGGAGATGCGATGCCTGGGGTGAGGGTGTCCCCCCCCACTCCTTGTCCCTATGGATTTGGGGGGGCGTGCTCCCCCAGCCCCTTGATCCGGCCTTCCCTGCGAGTCTTCCCTGCCGGGCTTTCTGGGCCCGTGTTCGCGGGCAGCCAATGGGAGCGTGCCGCCGCGCGCTGTTGCCAGGCAGATTATGGTAATGAACCCGGGCGGGCGCCTCCCCCCGCCTCCCCCCCCCCCGCTCTGCAGCTACCATTGTGAGGTGAGGACAGGTGGGGGGGTTTGGGGCCGCGGCGGGGCCGGCGGCRGCGGCCGGGGCGCGGCGGCCGCGCGGGACCCCCTCAGGTAACGCGATGGGACGGTCCGGGAGGGAAGCGCCATGCGGGGCCGCCGCGGGGACCCGCCGGGGGTTTTGGACTCGTTGTTTTAGTCGCACCCAAGATGGCGCCCGGAGCTGGCGGGCTCCGTAGGGCTGCGGACGGGATAAACCGTTGGCTCCCGCGGGGGGGGGCGGGGAGCAGGGTGCAGTCGTTCCTCTTCCCCCCCCGCGGGAGAGGTACATTCCGCCCCCCCCTCCCTGCCCTACTCAGGATTCCCCATCCGCCCCGGACAGAGGGAGAAGGGGCTGCCCCCACCCTCGTCCCGCTCCCCCTCCCGGCTTGGTACAGTCCGGMCCCCGGCACCTCAGTGTGTGTGTTTGCGTGGGGAGGGTTGGGGGCGCTGGAGCCATCTTTGTGCCCGGAGCGCGGCGGGCGTTTCAGCCGCCCCCGCTCYCCGTTACGGGGAGCCGCTCGCTTGCCCGGCTCCGTGCGGAGATCGCCTCTCCTCCGCGCCGCCGTCCCTCGCCTCTGCGCCCCCTTCATTCTCCCCCCGCATTATTCCCCCTCCCCCGCTTCTTTTTCAGAGTGGTTGGGCCCGAGTGACCGTTGGGCACCGGCGGGGGGGGGCCTGTCTCGTTCTACCTGTTGTGGTGGGGGGACGCAGTCGTTACTCGCGCCCGCGCGCGCGTGTTTGTGGGGAGGGGTCGCCTGCGGCTCCTGATTGGTCGGTGGCCTCGCGCCCCTTTTTCCTATTGGCCCCGCGAGGGGCAAGGGGCGGGGGTAGCGTCGCAAGCGCCTCCTCTGATTCGCTCCTGCGGCTGGCTGCGTTGGGGCGCGGGGGATATATAAGGAAGGGAGCGGTAGGAAGTGGCCATTGCTGACCACGAGGCGTGGGGGCGGGTGGATTTAGGCCTTCCTGGGACAGGGTCCCTTTGGGCTGCGACCTTGTGTGAAAATGGCTCTTTTGGGGATCCCTGGGGTGCCCCAGGGGGAAAAGCTSGAGCAGAGGCTGCCCTGAGGGCTTGGGGCCTGAGGGCAGAGGTGGGTTGGCAGGGACCTCCCTCATTCCTCATGAAGAGCGGCCCAGGGCTACGTGGTGGCAAAAAATGGTAGTTTCGAGAGGCRAAGATGTGGTTTTTACCACCTCTATATGTGTGGGCCTTGCTGAGCTTGTTCACCTCTGCGCTGGTGTGCTTGCTGGGCTGTTGCTGCTTAAAAATATATATATATATAAAGTCTTTAAGTTGCAATAGTGGGGGAAAAAATAGATTTATACACTGTCTTGTCTGCTATATGATTAAGATATGCATCGTTCTCGCAGGTTTTTAAAGGATGAGCAARTATAAGGCTGGATGGTGTTATAAAATGCCTGCCAATTTTTTCTTTCCACTATTTTGGTGGAAATGAAGAGCCTATAATCAACTCTTGATATTTTTTTTTTTAAATTTTTAGTGGTTTAACTTATTTCCCCCCCCCGTCTTCACTGGTTAAGCTACWAGATGAAATGATTTTTAGGAAATCTCTTCCTGAGTGTTTTGTGGGAACAAAGTGAAAGAAGGTGTGTTTCCAAAAGGTGTGTTTCCAAATTCAGCCCTAAAATGGCCAAGTTACCTGTTGAATTGGGCTGCYTTGGGGGATTTTGCATGTGCTTCTCTTGTATCAGGTGTTTAAGAAAGCAATTTTGTTACCCTTGCTGTAGGGAGGGATATTGTTGCAGTTGTTACTGKGAATGGAATATTGACAATTTCTCTGTGAAGAGAATTTGGAAGCTGTTGTTACTTGCTGACACCCTTCCTACCAAAGGTGTAAGGAGCAGCCCTTGACGAGCATCTTGTGTTAATTTGTGCTGTAGTTAGCAGCTACTTTAGAGTGTGTTTCTGGCCACCTGCAGCTGCCCTCAGCTGTGTAAACTGAATTTTAATTGACTTAAATGTAGCTAATTAGGGAGGCTCTCTTTTATTTATGTTTTTGCTTAAACATGTGGTCAGACCCATTTGCCCCTCTTATTTTAGTGTTAGTAAAACGTGGAAATAKAAGTTGTTTGAAGATACAGGTGCCTCATACAGGTTTCCTGTATGTGTATCATATAAGGCAAGGGACTGCTTACAAAGATGCAGRTTTATATGCAGCAATAAGGTGATACTGTCTTCTGAACTGGAAGAGCTTGAAGCAATTTTTAAATTAAATATTTATTTTTATATATTTTTTTCAAGGCTTTCTTGAGACCTTTATATGCAGCAGCATAGCGAAAAAATATATTTTTTTCCTATTTTCTCCTTTATGATGTCCCTGTACGTTAATCCATAGGTTATATGATGAGTTCGACACATTAACGCGCGATGAGCCTTGGAGATCTAAGAGGTCTCTTCCAGCTCCTTATTGCTTTGATGGATGCAATATAAGGATGTAGAAAGATCGATTCCTTGTAGGCAATTTGAGTAAAGAGTAAGTTCATGTTTGGCTGAGTTATTCTGTTCATTATATAATTAAATAAATTCCCTTCATGATTCCTTTTGKGGAAGTAGTCTTTGTTGTCCTGTGCACACTTCCTATCTCCAACTGGCCAGGGAAACGTAAATATTGTGGGCATATGTTACCTGATTATGAAYGTTGAGACGAGATGCCCGAGAGCTGGAGTTCCTTGAAGCAATAACTAATAAGCAATAACTGCTTGCCAAAGGATCGCAGGAAATGCAGCCGCTCTGCCGTCTAGGCAAGCCGAGGTAATTAACTTAAGTGTGCGATATGGCTTTTGCAGACACATGCGCTGCTCCTTCTGAGCATCATAAATCAGTGTTAAAAGCTGCAGGAAGACCCRTAGTCATAAAACCTCTTTTTGCAGTAATCTTGCTGTCCTTGCATATGGCTCKTGCCACAAAAGGGTGGTCAGTGAGCTCAGTGCTTAAGGGATTAAGCTAATAACGGTGGCTCTTATTGCTGCAGGGAACCCCCATCTATTGGCAAGGCCCTTTTACACTGGGGAATAAATCACATTAAACTGTTTTTATGCACCATTATTGTAAAGTGGGTTCTCATTTGGATTGCTGCAGTGACTTTATCGCTCCCTGAGCAGGGCAGTGGCCCTTGCTTCAAATTCTTTCTTATTCTGATCTCAGAGAAGGGGCAAGAGTGGATGTTTGACAGGCTCTGGGTATTGYTTTCTCAGCAGAATGTCCTTAATTYGACTAGGAGAGGTTGCTGCAGATGAAGTCCTCAGAKTTTTGGTCTCTRGTTTCTTGCATTTTTAGATTTTT